>VXAV01002266.1:289938-308138 GCA_013399715.1 Alectura lathami | reverse complement strand
CAAATGGCACTTCTAGTTTTACAGGGAAAATAAAGTAATATATCATCAGTACGCAAAATAAGTTACCCACACAGTCAAGCATTGACAGCCTTACCGTACTTTAACTCAAGCCAATTTATTTCTAGCAAGGAAAAAACAATTTTAAATGATCAGATCTGGTTCCTAGTAAGACCGGTTCATGTAACAGGGTTCGTATATGTAGATGGGTAGCTAGTGACTTCTGCGCTTGATTTAACCCAGAAATGAAACGAATGAAGAATTCTGTGAATTCGGATCACTTCAGTCATTGCAGCCATTCTAGACTCATGTGAATCCTGACAAATCTGGGCTAATGTTTTAAAAGCTGTCCCCTCTCTTTTTGCATTTCTCCTGTGAAGACAACTATCCGGTCAAAGTTATAGCAAGGAAAGGGTCCTTTTCCCTCAGCCATTTCACTCTTTTTTAATGTGTTGAAAGGATGTCTGAAATTAAGCAATGAAGTCAATGTACAGATCATGAAGTGTAGGCATGCATTTACTTCTCTTCCTGTGCTGTAGGGCTGAAATTACACAAGACCTGTGTGGTAGTAATACCTTAAATTGCCCTAATATTTGCTTGAGAGCACACAAGTCCTATTCTTGAGGTCCATATACTGAAAGGTCATAAATATACATATACAAATACACATAAATACACATATACAATATAGCAGCAACAGGAAGTCTAGACAACAGGTTTTCATCATATGTCTAGCTTTTTATCATGCTTGGTTTTCAGGATATTCGTAATCTGTGGAGTTGCTAGGGCAATACCTCATTAAAGTGACCTACCATTTTCTCTAAGCTTCTGGTTTAGTTACATATTACTTCAATCATACATGTAGCACATGACATCAGAAACACCACATCAGACTCCTTTGCAGCTCCTGGGCCATACTGAGGCATCACATGGAGTTCCAAAGTTGGTGGGCTTCAGGATAGATACGTAAACAACCAGCAACTAACTGTTTAGCTGGACAAATGCCTCAGGAGTGTCCATGGGGCAGGAGGTTTTCTTGGTCAAAGCTCTTCTGTGTTGTGATGAACTAAAAGGTTATTCATAAAAATAACTTCTAGGAAAATCATGTCAGTAAGATCATAATTTTACCCAGCCTACTGTCTAAGTTTTGCTTTAAGGTGAAATAACAAACATGAAACTTGTATCAGTAAGAATGGCTGTGGTAGATCTCACCAAAGCAGGTACAAGTTGCAATGATCAAAGAACTTTTTCCTCTCCATCATTGACGGGAGTCAGCTGGCAGCTGGTGAAGCCTGTTTGGCCATGGACTGTTACCTCACAGGGCCTGTGTTGCAAAGTGTGACTGATATTTAACACTTGAACAGGTAGAAAAATTACAGAGAAAATTAGTGGTTTATTATGTTCTCTCTTTTGCATGTGCATTTAAATGTTTTTTATTATTTTAATGGCATCGCTTGCCAGCATTCGAGAAAACAGTAACTTCACTGGGACTCTAAAAATAATAGAAAGCATACCGAATGTTAATGTTCAAGTTCTGTGAAGTAAATGCTGTTTATTGATAAATTAAATATGACATTTATTATGCTAGATTCTGTCCTGATCGAGAGCTAATGGAAATTATGGATTATGGCATGTATTTGTTCCCATTAAGGATGCTTGTTCTCAGTAGCACTTCAGATTGCTCTTGCCTGATATTTGTTTTGTGATTTGAGCTGCCTAATTGCCATGATCAGTTCCACTCTGAGGAAAGGACAAATATACTAGGCAGGCGTCAGAAGAAGGAGCAATGTTAAGTCTCGTGTTGTGGAAAAGTGGCATTTTCTTGTGTTGCTTGCAAAACTAGAACAGAAAGTTGTAAGTTCTGTTCTCAGATCTGTCACTGTCTCTCAGTGACTATAAATAAATCAGTAATATGTTCTGAAGTTCTTTCATCAGTGAAGCAATGCTCAGTCTGTTACTGTTACCAGGAATTCAAGGGAATTTTTAAATAAATGAGCAAAACCAAAGTGATAGACTAGAAGGGAACATCCTGCTCCATATGCAAGAAATCCTTTGGCACCTTGTGGTTGTGGTCTGCTCTGTGCCAGAGTGTCATATTGTGCTTCTGCATGTCTTGTTAGAACAGTTGAATTTAGCTTTCACAAAATCTTCCCAGTAGCTGGCCTCCCATAACTGTCAGAATGATTGAGTAATTTGGTTGCCTTCCAAGGCTCCTTTCCCAATAACCTAGATCATTTCAGATTGAGTGTGTTGTGGAGAAAAACATTTGCCAGGAATTTCTTTTACAGGAACTGGTAGAAACATCACTGGACCTGACTCAAACCAGAGAAGCATATGGTTTGCTATAAATTTATATTGGCAGCTTTTGATCATGTCAAATTTAGGCATGTTAAGATTCCTGAACAATTTTAATGTTCTGCCTTTTGCATTATGGACAGGGAAATTATCTCTTGGTATGGTAAACTAAAGACACTTGACAGTGGGTGGCTGCAAGACTACCATCCCAAGCATGTGGGCAGAACATGAAAGAATATAGAAATTATGCACACATATGACAAAGGAATGAAGGTCTACTGAATGAGGGAGTTGTCATGCTAACAGAGGAAGTGTGAGGGTTGTGGGCATGGGCTGGGAAAGGTCTCAGAGGAACAAACAGGTAATTTTTCATTTGATGACTTGAACTAGAGGAGTTACATAAAGCATCAGTCTGGGATGCAAATTATTTTATCAGCAGCACCATTTTGTGTAGGGCTAAATTGCATTTACTGAAGCTCAGGAACAGAACTTGAACTAATTGAGCTACAAATAGCTTTGGTTACATAGATAGGTAGGAAAAAACACATTCAAAAATACTACCTGAGAAGAGTCTGCAAGACTTAGGCAACAGCCTGTTTCATGGCCAGGGATATCAGGGTCACAGATGAGATCCAGACCGCAGGCAGATGTGTTGGTGATGTTGAAAAAAAGATACCTGCAATTAGGACTGGGCTGAAAGTGTTTAGATCAGTAGAAACCAGATATTAAAAATCACACACAGTTCCTAAGCCAGCTGCCAAAATGTCTTCCATAAGCTCCATTCCTTCCCCTTGACAAGACGGTGGGTAGCTCTCTAGCACTCCCATTATCTCTGAAGTTCCTCAGCCTTACAGTAATAGCTTTCTGTCACCATACTTCAGCATCAGAAGTTTCCCTGTACACATGAAACTTCTGATGATTAAGACAAGTTCTTGTTGTATATTTGCCCACACCACTGAACCACTGTGTTTCTTCCCCACCTTCAGTACATTCAGGAGAGCCTCAGGGGCCAAAGTGACTCACTTTGCGGAGGTGTGTCCAGTCTGTTCAGGACCGATTTCTTAGGCTTAAAAAGAGTCCAGACCTTTTTCCACAGTTGTAAGCATCATTATGCTTTATGACTGATTACTTTTATGGCCCTTCATAGCTAAGTTAAGGAATTGGATTACCTTGCAAAAGCTAATGACTTCAGTGTTGTTGAGCTACTGTCTGCATAGGAAAAGGAAAGTCTGACGTAGCATTTAGAGGAACGGGAGGTCAGGCACCGTGTGTGATTCTGAATGCAGAAAAACTACTCACTCATGAAGCTGGTGGTAAAAAGTGGCATATTGATAACGATAGCAGAAGGAAGTCTTTAGCACCTGGCCAACAAAATAGAGTCTTCTTAACAGTTCAGATCCTGTATGGATATCTAATCTAAGACCTATCAGTGAAAAGGAGAATTATCGTTCATTTTCATTGGAGGTGACAGAGGTGACCCAGATGCATTGGGTTCTTGTCCCCAGTGAAGGCTCTTGAGATTGATAAAACACTTCAGATTTATAAAACAACTGGTGAATTATTTTTTTTTAATCATTCTTGGTTTCAGAATGATACCTTTAAATTTTTTTTCTCCCATAAACATTATTTGCAACCATAAAGATTTATTTTTCTTTATATTTTTCTTTATATCTGTAAATTGATGTTGAATTCTGACACAGGCCAGTGGCAGCTTCTGAGAACGTAGGGAAAAGATGAAAGACCACAAGAGTCAGCCATGATGGTAATGATGCATTTGTGTAACTAGTCAGTAATGGGTATGGATTTTTAATAATGTTGTGTATGCTGTCTGCACTGTGTTAGCTGATTCTTGTTATAGATTTATAGATAAAACCCATCTGGGACTTTTTCTTAAATCTGCATCCATCTAAAATCTTTGAATCTTCAAACAAAGGTAACATAACCAGCTGCAAGGCAGCAAAGATTTGCAGCCATATTATCGCATACTGTTTTATGCATTTTTTTTTAATATATATATATATATTTTAACAGAAAACATTTTCAGCAACTCTGCTACCTTAAATTCTTAAATAATGTTTGGTAATTTCACATGGTCAATTATTTGAGGCCTGCTGGGAATAAAACTCCATGTCTGTTGACCATTTAATGAGAAAATGTGGTATCACCTGAAAACAGTACTGTAACTCCCACGTAGACTTCAGTATCCTGCCTTCATTTGTTAGTTTGCATTCAGATTACAAGATTTTTGGAGATATTGCAGGTGGTTTAAGAGGAACAGGGGGTGAAGGAGGTGGGGAGCTTTGAGTCAGCCTCTGGAGACTACCTGAAGTCAGAGAGGCCTGAGAAGAGGGCAGCAGGGATATAGTTCTGCTCTGTAGCAGTTGCTGGCTTCTTTTACAGATGAGGACCCTGGTGAACTGATCTCCCTGGCCCTGCTCTGCAGAGCAGACAGCAGCCGTAGGGCCAGGGCGCAGCTCCTGCCTCTTTGCCCTCTGTGGAAGAGGCCGTCCTTCCTGACAGCTGCGCTCCTGCTGCCTGGGAGGCCTAGGGCAGGGTGGCTGGAAACCTGTGCAGAGGAAAAGGACCTGGGGGTGATAGCTGACAGTTGGCTGAACATGAGCCAGCAGTGTGCCCAGGTGGCCAAGAAGGCCAAGGGCATCCTGGCTTGTATCATAAACAGTGTGGCCAGCAGGAACAGGGAGGTGATCGTCCCCCTGTACTCGGCCCTGGTGAGGCCGCACCTCAAGTGCTGTGTTCAGCTTTGGGCCCCTCACTACCAGAAGGACATCGAGGCCCTGGAGCGAGCCCAAAGGAGGGCAGTGAAGCTGGTGAAGGGCCTGGAGCACAAGGCTTATGGGGAGCGGCTGGGGGAACTGGGGCTGTTCAGTGTGGAGAAGAGGAGGCTCAGCACAGTGAGGGTGGCACTGGGCCTGGTCAGGCCACACTTGCCTTTCTGAGATGCTTATCCTCTTTCTGATCCAGGAGGAGCAAGGACAGGGGAGCAAGCAGAGACTAGAAGTGGTTTTCCATTACTTGCAATGGTGTTTTCCTCTTGTCTCTCCAGGCGGTTTTCAGTTTGTCACCATTTAGGCCATAGCCTTCTAAACTAAAACACAGCCAAGACACTACAATATACCACATCACTGCTATATCTGCCTGCAAAGAAAAATAGTTGTTTTGTATCGATGTCGATGTGCTAAATGCACCATATTAAATTTGGCAGCATTGCCCAAGACTCCTCTTTTTCAATAATAAACATAAATGACTCAGCTTCAGAAGCAGTTTTCTGTTTGTCAGAGGGTTATTCTTGTCATGGACAAAATTGAACCTGCCTGTACTTCAGGTATGTGAACTATGCATGATTGCTCATAGATGTATTCTAATTTATTAAACTGCTGTGAAGTAATTAAATCTCGTCATAGAGAACATCTATCTAGAAAATGTCTCATAAGTTGAAGAGCCTGTCCCTGGAGTCTTCACTGACATTTATATGAGCTCCTTCCGCTGCTGTCCTGTTTAGTAGTTGACAGTGCTTCCATTTTAAAATCAGCATTTTTAAGATTTAAGTATATAAATGTGACTGTTTATACACAGAACACTGTAGCAAGTGTAGATTACATAAGCAGGGGGACTTTTTGTTTTCTTGGCTTCTGTTTTTTGTTTTAAATATATGCATATTTAATCCTTTGCCCACTTTTTATCTAAGAAAATGTGATAGACTGCTGTTTATGATAACACCTTCTGTAGTCTGCTACAAAAGTTTGCAGTTTGTGCAGCTCCTATTTTCAAGAACCTACATTTTTGAGGCTGTTGACAAGGGATGCTAAATGATCCTGTGGCAAGGAGCTAACTCTGTGCTTCTAAAATCTGAACTTGGCTGTTAGTTCCACTGAGGGTCAGGACTTAAATTTGTATTCACTAATCCAGAGACTCAACAGCCAGTCTGTGACTTTGATCAGCAAGACATGTGGACATGCTTAAGTTCCACTAAAATCAGTGGCATGAGTGGCATTTTTTTTCTTGCTAAATAACAATACTAGATCTTCGATACTAGAGCCTGTTTCCAAGGATGAATACGTAGTGGGTGTAAACTGGAACTTAAACACGGGAACTGCTCTGCCCTTGGTGTGGTACATGTTAATTAGGGACCTGTAATCAATCACAAGCAACTGAAGCATCTGACTGCCTGGTCCTGCATTAAGAACTTTAAAGAAGTACTTCTAGGGAGAATGGATCACGTCACACCACCTGTTGGGGGGGGGGATGTGATAGCGCAGGGGCATGCTCAGAGTCCCACGTATTGAGTCCTGATCCAAATTCTGCTGAAACAAATGGAAATAGTTTCAGCAGATTTCTACAGTCTTTTCTGCTGCCTGACCAGACTGAAACCAGACACGCTTGCAAGAGCTAGTCACATCACCTTTCTTTATGAAACGATGCTTGGTGTGTGTGGGTGCTGTCTACATATGTAATCTTAGTGTGAATCCAAAGCAACAAATTCCAGTGATGCGAGTGGTACCAGGCATTCAGTCTCATATCTGCACATCTGTCTCTGTAATTTTTCACAGGCACACATTCTTTATTTCCATGTTGTTCTGTATTACTAGTCTAGCTATCACAACTTGATTCTGCCCTTCTCTCTTTTTTTCTTTTTTTTTTTTTTTTCCCAGATGTTGTTAACGTTTTTCTTCTGGAATCCTCTAAGTAGAAAAATTATTGTTTTGCTGAAGGAGAGATCCTTGGATTCAGTTAGAGAACAATAAAAGATTTTTACTCTGAAAATCTGTTAATAGTCTAGTGTCAGTGGTATAGCCTGTGTCCTTAAAAATATATATGTCTTGCTGACTGGAATTCTAGAGGAAAAAAACATGTCTTAAATCAAAAGCTGTCCTCAGTCTTTATTTATTTATTAAGTGAGAACAAAGTTTGAACTGAAATTGTCTTTTGCAAAGGTCTAACAATGACAGATTTCCTCAGGAATGTGTCATTTCAGGTATACAATCTGTCTAGTCTCTCAGTAAAAATGCTATCTTTATCGACTAAATTGATGAGCATTTACCAATTTGACCACAGCACAAGGGGAAGCTTAGGTTCTTTAAGAAAAGCTAATTGTAAACACAACATGCACTTTTAAAACGTTGTCTTAAACTTGCTTACAGGCATGGTATAGTTGTACTTAGAGACCATCTTTTGTATCTTATTTAGAAATCTGTTATTCTTTAGACCCAGATTTACTGCTTACTTTTAAACACTTTGCACACATCATAGTGTGCATACATACGAAAGTTCTGGTTTAGTAGGTTAGAAAGAAGGAGTCCAATTTAAATTTGGAGTATCTAGAAAACTACTCCATAAAGAATTAACTGAACCCAGAATACTCTGATTTTCAGTATCTTACTTGCCTAGGTTTCTCTTCTCTACCAAAAGGGTGGCTAATGTGGCCTCCGAGACAAACTGATGTTAGTTTTCTAGATTTCATATTCCTGCCACTGAAATGGAGGCCAGGTACTAAAGAAACCATTTTTGATGACAATGCTGCATGCAGGATACATAGAGGATACAGGCAGAAGAGATTGTGCATAGTTATACTAGCAGTTATACTCCCTGCTTTATTGTGCGTGAGTGCAGTAATTAAGGGTTGGCCAAATCTTGCACTTCTGTCTTGTTTAAAATCCATTAACACCTCCACATTTTCTGCAACTGCAACAATACTAAGCATGGTAAAATAAGCAGTAAAGTGCCTTTATACTCAGCTGAAGTGAGATTGAAGGAAGTGGAAATGGAGACAAGCAAGCAGACTCACTTTCTGTGCAGAGTCATGAGATGCATCAGGGATGTTTGCCCCACAGCGCTTCCTTCACGCTGTTTCTTATCCAGGAAATTGTTTTTTGGCTTATGGAACATCAGGTCTCAGGTGAGGTTACTGAAGAGTGGTATGAGGAGCGATATATGATTTAAATGTTGACCTTTTAGAGCAAAGACTCTTGTTGATGCCGATGGATTTACAGGCAGGACATCTGCCTGTAAGGACTTTGAGATTTGGCTCAGAAACACTGTGCATTATTTCTCCTTTAGGGGCAGATGATGTAGTCATCAGTAACAGATCAAAATACAGATTTTGGTATTTACAGTGATGCTCTTTCCACTTTCCTCAGTCTTTCTCATCACAAGGTGTTAACCTAGCTGTGGTAACCTTAAACTCTAAAGGAAAATCTTCACATGGCAGCACTTACATTCATGTTTCTTTTTATTATTAGCATTTGTTCGAATGTTGCAGTTGCTGACGCAGGCTTTCTTGGTCTCTCTTCTTGTGACCTGCTGAATGGTTTTCCTACAGACATCCCAGCAGGGAAGACTTACCCAAGAAAATGGCAGCAAGTGCTACACAAAACCATGTTGCGTTTTGCCATGCTAAGCTGCATTACTCTTACTGGTATAAGATGCCGCAGCCAAGATAAACGTACCAAACAGATGGTTCTTCCCTTTTCTGTCCTTTAAGCTAAACATTGCCGAGGACAAAGTTTCTTTCTGTTTTCTGTGCTGCTGCTTGTCTTTCATTGAGCTAGGGAATTTTTTAACCAACAGCTTCTTCACAGAAAAAACAGCCTTGGTGAGAATCAAATGTACTCTTTGAGCTAAACTCAGTAAATAATTTTGTATAAATAAATGCTGGAAACATTCAAATGTTTTGTGCAGATATTTTTTATGTTAAACATTTTGCTTCTAAATTAACTTTTATTGTTACAAAAGTTCTGTTGAAAAAGATAACAAGAACTGAGTCAAATGAAGTATTTGATTACTTGAAATAGGTAATTTGCATTTTACTGTAAAATCTCAAAACAGTGATTTCAGGTTTACTTGAGTAAGTTTGTGTGGGATTCAAACGATGAACCACAAGTCTCTGGCAGAGCTAGTCGCAGACAAAGAGAAAACACACACGCTGCTTTCACTCTAGCCAAGACTGGAGAGTTTTTTGTTGTTTTTTCTCATTTCTTATTGAAAATAGATTTTTCCAAATGCAGTCAGCAAAACATAATGAGCTCTATGATTCTTCAGCTCAGTTTAGATAACTCACATTTCCTTCCCCCTGTGAGTGAAGATGCTTATCTGCATAACTGCTGACATTTCATAGCAGTGCTGCAACTCCTAGAGAAATGTGAAACTGGCAGGTAAAATGGAAGTAGTCTGAACGTTGCTAAAGCGGTCATCTGCTGGAAACTTTGAGTAAGAAAAGGCAAGATTAGCTGGTTATCAGATAGAGCATTACACGTGCAGTTCTCATCTGGTATTGAAAAAACATCAATTTCCAAATCAATTTTACAGCTGCAGATGCTGAAAGACAACTGTTGACAATTTGCTCATTATGTGTAGAGTTCATTGGCATTGAACAGGTGGAAGCAAGTAAAACATTAGTTACTGTTCTATTACTAAATCACACAAATAATTGTTTAGTACTTAACCAGATAAAAAATCTACTATTGAAAGCCTCTATCTAGGCAAGAAACATTGAGAAACATGCACCAACGTTAGCAGAAGAGTGCTTGATACTTTGGTTTATTTGCTTCCCCACAATGGTTAATGATTTTAATATTTTTAATATTACCTTTCTCCACATCTGGAAGCAAGAGGAATTGTTTTGTTAGCACAAAAGCTTTGTACACAGCAACAGTAATGATGTGCAGATCAGCACTCAAATTATGGAACTTCTAAATATGTGCATCTTTTCATTCACTCTTATAAATTCTGAAGGATCATTTTTAGTCTGTGGGTGAGTTCAGCTTTACTATGAAGGCCAGCACAATTCAGCTTTATTTATGTATTTATGTTTAATTTTGAATATCAATGAATATCTAAGAGAAAAGACTAATTTGAATAATATACTGATCTGTGATCATAGCATTTTGATTTAGTGAAGAGTTCTTCTTCACTGAATTCAATATTTAATATTTCACTCATTGTATTGAAAATAGATTTAAAAAAAAAAAAAAAGCAGTGAGAAATAATACTCGGAGGAAAACAATGCCCCTAATTATGTTGCTAAAATTTTTAATGTTGGCAAAAGGAATTTATGGTTCCTTATTAAGTGATTTGTACAACTTAGATGTTATCAAAGCTCTTAGAAACATTACATAAATCAAGTCTAAGCAATGATAAAAGCATATATAGTAGCAAACATACTGGCTGAGAAATAAACAAGAAAAGCTTCTTATGTGAGCTCTGAAACTGTTCTGCTTTTGCTTTTGATGTACGAAGGTTATAACAGGACATGAAGGTGGAGATTCTGAAATACAGTTTTTATACATGATATTCTCTGAACTGTAATGGAAATTTTATAAGAGTTCTTTATAATTCTTCACTTAATCCCTGTTCAATTTGTGTTAAAAAAAAAAAAAAAAGGTAGTTGAGGAGGCCAGTGTGATAATAATATAGTGTATTTCTTCAATCTGCAAATGTGGTTCTATTGCTAATTACTACTGCTGTAATTAAATAAAAGGGAAAGGTTTTTAAAATATAGCTATACAAGAAGGTATATGAAATAAATTTTAGCTGATTTTTACAAAATCCAAAACAAAATGAATCATCTTCACTTAGAAATTAATAATTTTATTGGTGTAACTTGTTAGAAGGTATGCATATTTTCTAAATGAGAAGTTACAGTGATGTGACGCGGAATTATTAAGCTCTCATTTGCTGTGAAGCTATTCAGATTCTTTTGTTTTATAAGATATAGCACATCTTCTGTGAAAGTATAATCTCATACTATCTAGTGTCATGACTGAATTTACTAGGTAATACAGTCTGCTGATACTTTTGAAAGCTGCAGAAGTTATCTGTGCTATATTTATATAGCTCTGCATCTCTATCAGTGGGTTTGATAACGCTGAGTTGCTGAATAATACTAAGACCTTGCAGTTCATCAACTTAGTGTAAGCTATCCCTACGTACACACTTGAATTACAGTAATTAATCTTGAAATGTAATAAATACAGGCTAAAAGCTCTCATATGGATGCTTATCAGAGAGCAGACAAGGTGCTGTAAGTCCTCCTTTTACCTAAAGGTCACCTGTTCTTGTCCCTAGGAGTTAAATCAGTCACAGCAAATTTTCAGGAATCAAAAGTGAATGGCTGGAGGCAAATCCAGAGATGGGATGGAGAAGGATGATCATAGCAAGGAAAGTTTTATCTTGAAGCCCCAGAGACTTTATATGAGAACAGTTAGGAGCTAGATAGAAGTAAGACTTAGATATCTGAGGAGAAAAAGTGGAGGTAATCTCAAGCAGGCCTTCCTATTGGCCTGAAGCTGGTGTCATGTTTAGGTCAGAAAATACAAGTTCAAGACTGTGTTTTCCTAATCCTTTCTCTGTCACTTTTCTGCTTATAAACAGTACTTCCTGGGATAAGGATGCTCATCTGCTGTGTATCTCTGGTCCAACTGCGTCAGACAGAAATCAGTAGCAATGACTGTCTGCAGTATTCAGAGCACTGTGTTCAGCTCTGGGGACCCCAGCATAAGAAGGACACGGACCTGTTGGAGTGGGTCCAGAGGAGGCCATGAGGCTGGAGCACCTCTGCTGTGGAGAAAGGCTGAGGGAGCTGGGGGTATTCAGCCTGGAGAAGAGAAGGCTCCAGGGAAACCTCATTGCAGCCTTCCAGTACCTACAACGGGGCTTACAAGAAAGATGGGGAGGGACTCTTTGTCAGGGACTATCATGATAGGACAAGAGGTAATGGTTTCAAATTAAAAGTGGATAGAATTAGATTATTATTAGGAAGAAATTATTTACTGTGAAGATTATAAGAACAGGTTGTCCACAGAGGTTGTGGATACCCCACCCCTAGAAGCGTTCAAGGCCAGGTTGGATGGGGTCCTGGGCAATGTACTCTAGAGGAAAGTTTTCCCACCCATGGCAGGGGGATCCCTTCCAACCCAAACCATGATTCTTTGATTCTATGACTAGGGCCAGATGGATTCAAAGAGTCAAGTGACCTGTGAAGAAGAAAGGGACATAGACATTCAGTCTAAAGGGGAGTTCTCTAGGAAGGGCAGGCAGAAATATTCAATTTCAAGTATTTTGAGTTCTTTGGGTTTTCTGCATAAGCTTTTTTCCATGGCTGCCATCTCATTCTTCTTTGTTAGAGCATGAATACAAGTATCAGGTGTACCACTTGAAATAATTGTTCCCATGACCACAATACACAGCTAATTAGTTAGCCCTTATATTTTAACTGGATGATATTTTAATATCTGTTTTGTTGTTCATCTGTTTTGGTTTTTCCCACAGTTTGGTCTTTTCTAGAAACCTTCTTGTGAACACATAACACGCCTATTATCATCAATATCTGGCAGGACACTCAAAGAAATTAGATTGCAGTTAAGCAAGGCCATATCTGGATGCTTAATTGGAAAGATGTACAAAACAACCATAGCAAACCACAGCCATTTCCTTGGTCATAAAAGCTGCATTTTTCTAGGATTTACAGAACTGGCATCTACCCAATCAGAAATAATTGAAATAAATGACTATAGCTACTTTCCTTTCCAGTTTTCACTGGCACTGACAAGAGACCCAGGCACAAGCATGTTGCAACTAGAGCCCTCCCAGCTTGCAGCCACTCGAATATGAGGTAAATGAGTGAAACGGAGGAGATCTGTTCTATACTGGATAGCAACAGTCAAAACTAATGGTCATAACTGATCTTCTTTTTTTACAGCACGGTTGGGTTATACTTATTTTCTTTGGTAGGAAAGGAGGTTTCTAAATAGTACAGCTGGGAAAGCAAGAATGACTGCCTGGAACCATTTGGGCAGCTATATGGAAAATCAATGTGAATGAACCTCGAATTCCAGCCCTGTGACTGCAGCCATTATGGCTATTAACTCCTCTGCTAGCGGACCAGCTACTGACCACACTGGGTTAGGCAATGAGATGCTGGCAGTGAAGAGTCTTGTGTACCCTTTACATCCATAGTAAGAAATCTTGCACTGATGGATCTGGAAGTTAAACTGGAAAACTGAGCAAATAGCTTTTAGACTCATTCTCTTTGCTTGGCAATGTAACATGTTGCTGAATTTTTGCTGACTTTGTTCACAGGTCAGCAAAGGAAGTTGCATAACTGTTAAGTAACTTTTAAAATTAGGTGTGTGGCAGCTATTTCCCTTCATATGACTCCTTACTATTTGCTTTGAACGTGGCCAAAATATAAATTGTCGGAATTAGGGAAAATAAATAAATAAATAAATTTTTTAAAGTATGGTTTCCTAGTTCTTCAGTTAACTGTATATCCACCCAATGTAATAATGGTCTCATGCCTGAGTGTACTTCTAACCTGCCTTCAAAATGCTTTGCTACTGAACTGAGGCTGGACTCCAGCCTACCCTGTCAAAGTGAGTTTGCCTCACACAAATGAGTGTTTCTCAGAATCTGCTTACTTTGCTTTTCTCTTCCAGCTTTTATATAATTTCCTGTATCAGAGACTTCTTTTTCCAAATACCAAAATAATGAGGAAATTGACTTTTCCTTCTGTAAAGAGAAATAAACAGTATTAAAAATTAGCAACATTTTTTTTTTTTTTAGACTGTTTGGCTGTGAGTAAGACATTTTGTGTCTCTTTTAAAAACATTTTCTGTTTTTTCAACTTAAAGTACTGCTGGAATCATCTTGAGCCCTGACAGAAAGTTTGTATTCTTACACGCACATTTTAAAGCTCATTTTATAGTGTTCTTTCTTTCTTTCTTTTCTTTCTTTTCTTTCTTTCTTTCTTTCTTTCTTTCTCTCTCTCTCTCTCTCTCTCTCTCTCTTTCTTTCTTTCTTTCTTTTTTTCTCCTTTGTTGTTGCTGGTTTGGTTTGGTTTGGTTTCTTGGTATGCTCTTTTTGTTTGTTTGTTTTTCATCACCCTGGGCTAGAGTGTGTTTAAAGGGCAAAATTCTGGAAAAACAAACAAACAAACTATAAGCATCCATTTTGTCCCTCAGTTATTCTTGAACTGCTAATGATGGCAGAGAATCTCCAGCTGGAGTTCATTTGAGCTGTAGTTCATATGAGAGGCAGAAGCAGCTCCATGGGTTTCATTCAGGAAGGACAATGTGTAACTTCCATGGATCCTACCAGGTGACTTTTGGTTAGTAAAGCCTGCCATTAATAGATTGGTTTATCTGCATTTAATGACTTGTGAAGGCTTGTGGATCAGCTTTATTTTCTCTAGTGAGAAAAAGGATATTGTTTGATCCTGAAAATGAAAGAGAAGGCTTCAAGAATCCTTCTACACTCTAGAAATCAAAGGATCATTTAAAGAGGGACATGAAACATAAGTGCTATGACTGTGTTGCAAAGATAACTGTTCTGTGTATCCTCCTACAGTGACTATAAAATGATCCTATTGATACCTGGGGCACACAGGCAGTGGTTCAGGGATGGCTGAATCACATTGTTTTCTAATTGTCCTTCCTCAGGCAGTCACCTTTTTATCCTCACTTAAACATTTGCTTTCCCCAGACACTGGTAAAAAAGTGGTCTTGACTTCAAAGCATCTGAGGAGGGGCTGAGGCATGTTGCTGCTGTCCTTCTTTCTCCTCTGTTGCCACTCTGTGAAGGGTCTCATGACAGCCTGTTGCCCCTCTTTGTTCTCTGGCACAAAAGCATATCCTCTTTGCCATCACTCTTCTGATGGCCTCTCCCTGCACACGGTGTTCATTCTTACCCGATTTAATCTACTCACATAAAACAGCTGATAAAAGAGTCTGTCTTTATCTAGCAGCTCTATGAATCATTAAGTAGGCTCAGATTTACATAAAAAGCAGCATGAAAGATGGTAAGTTAAAAGACTACGATGAACTTGTTTGATATAAGTCAGAATGTTTCTACATAAACAGAGACATTAGCAGAAGGTTTTGGCATTCCTCACTGAAGGGCATGCTATGGAAGCTTGGGTCTAGAGGTACGGGAAGTGCAGTACAAGATGAAAGACATCGCAGAAGATAAAACTTCATGCAAGGCTTGGTGTATAGCAAGGAAAATCCATGACAGGGACAAGAAGAGAAACATTCGGGATTTGTTGTGATCTGAACTTTTCTGACCTATACATGACATGGTTTGAGTAAGTTCTCTTTCAGAAGACCTAATCTGTGTTACATGCCCAGCAGAGAAGCATCGGATCTAGCATGTGTGCAAACATAGATTCTGTAATCGATCATCTGTGCAAGGAATGAAGCTCTCCTATCTGAAACCTGTTTTGAGAGAAGTATTCCTTAATTAGGACAGTCTCTGATGGTTTACCTGTATGTGACTATGTTTTCTGCTTTAGATGTGGACACTATTGTACCTTCAATAAGCAACCATGATAAATACTATTTTAAAAGCTTATGAGACAAACAAATCATTTTTATTTTAGGATCTTGAACATATATGCTGGTTCAAGGCAGTTTGCTAAGAAGAAATACTGGCCTAAGCTGGCAGGGCTAACGTACTACTCTTTCAAATGATGCTCACAACAGAACCACAGCCACAGGAGGGTAGAAAGACTACTGATCCTGTCTCCACCAACACGCCAGATTACCTTCTCATTTCAGGCTAAATTTGTGAGCTGTGGGATAGGGGCAGGAGGCTGGACATCTCTTGCATGCATTTTTGTGTTCATAAGAACTGTTTCATCTGCAAAAGCTTCATGCCTCCTAGAAATGCTTTTTCCCTCTGAGTTTGTAACCTGGGTTTGTTGGCAGGAAAATTACAGTATTTGTGGCTCTGAAACAAAATTCCACACATGGAACGTCACAAGTACGTAAATGAGGTTTCCTCAGTAGCCTAGACCCGTATCCAGCAACAGCGGTGCAGATCTTCGCATTGTTAGCATACCTCTGACACGAGGGGAGCTCTGCACATTTGAAATACTGCCTTTGGTTCTCTGAAGCCTGAGAGAGGCATTCCTGTGCTGGTCACACACAATTCGCGAACTGAAGAGTTTCTTTAATTGCATGTGGTTATATTTTCATACTGATATTTTTTTTTTTTTTTTTTTTTTTAAGCTTGGAAAAGAGAAGGCTCCAGGGAGACCTCATTGCGGCCTTCCAATACTTCAAAGGAGCTTACAGGCAGGGGGGGGACCGACATTTTGCATGGGTGGATAATGGTAGGACAAGAGGGAATGGGCTGAAACTGAAAGAGGGGAGGTTTGGGTTGGACATCTGGAAGAAATTCTTCCCTGAGAGAGTGGTGAGGTGCTGGAACAGGCTGCCCAGAGAAGCTGTGGCTGCCCCATCCCTGGCTGTGTTCAAGGCCAGGCTGGATGGGTTCCTGGGCAGTTTGATCTAGTGAGCTAGTGGCTGGCAGCCCTGTCCATGGCAGGGGGGTTGGAACTAGATGATCTCTGAGGTCCCTTCCAACCGAAGCCATCCTATGATTAAGGATGTGGAGCTCCAAGGCCACCAGCTTAATTCAAGACAGGGTTTTAAGGCATGTCATTGCCTTTCACGTAAAGTCATAGAATGGTTTGGGTTGGAAGGGACCTTCAGAGGTCATCTCATTCCACATAGATGGCCTGGAACTATGCCTTCAACACATTAAGGCCCACAGCAAGGATATTGAACATCTGAGATATGAATCTAAGTGCAGGCCCCTGGATAAACAAACCTGCTAAAACTGCTCAAAAAGCCCACACAGGAATATATGTACCCTACGGGTTACACAATATGTTAGGTATTTGGCGAAACAAAACTACGATATGGAGTACAACCATCTTTGAGTGTGCTGACTGGGCATTTTGTGTGTGTGCGGCTCTTATGAGCTGTGACCACTTCTTCTCCCAGGAGATGTGTCAGAAAATGCCACAAGAAAAGAGGAGAAAATGTCACCTAGCAACCAAAGCTGTGTGAAGAAAGTTCCACACGGGTCCGGAAGAAGGGAGTGAGCAGGGAGGGGACACGAAGCTCCACGTGGGCTGCTGGGTGCCAGCCTCCGTCCGGCTGCGCATCGAGTCTGTCTGGGGGAGGCCTGGGGTTTCTGCTGAACTAGTCTGCAAAAACTTGGCTTGCAACGCAGGGCTTTGGACTGCTTTTTGTTCTGCCTTCCCAATATTAGTTTGAAACTGATAAAGTCTCAAATCATGATGAGGATCTGCGGTGTAATTTTAAGACAGTGAAAAGTAAACTTGTCAGGAAAGAGCATTATCTCTCTTTTGTCTGTCCAGTTTATCTCTTTCATCCTTTCCTACCATTTGCAAAGACCAGATAGCAGATATCTACTGTCTGGTTGAGAATATAAGAGCTTTTTTAATTTTTTATTTGCATCTATTTATTTATTTATTTTGTGTAGGACTTTGAGGAATTAAGAGATTCAAAATGAAGATTACATGCTCTCAGGTACTGGAAGGAAACCGGGGAACAGTGAGGGCCAGACTTGTTCACAGGGGGAAGACAAAACAGCTTGAGAACCATGAACGCACCTGAGTTGACACAACGCTGAACAGGGCACCGTGCTCTATCCGAGCGAGGAATTCAGTGTTTCAAGACAGGCGAGCAGCTTGTGGTTGAAAACTGGAGGGCAACACTTCTGTCACTGCTGCGGCACCGGCTCGCACGCGGTCCGCGGCACCTCCCGCCCGCGCAGCAGGAGTGGGTGTAACAACAGCACGGCGCGGGCGTGAGCGGGACTGATCGGGCGTAATGTGCATGCCAGGCACACACAGCTGCTGCTGTTTCATTTCACCACCCCACCAACAGGAACGGCCCTCAGACAGACACTCCCGGCTAGGATTTTTGCTGCGAGGGATACGATATATTCCATCTGCACGCATCCTTCGTACCCTGCTAAGGGTGCCGCTGCAGCACGGCAGTTTTATTCCTTTACGGCTCCCGGTTCTGCGCCGGGAAGGGAAGCTGCATTTTTCGGCTACTGCCGACTCGCACACCGCTGAC
>VXAV01002266.1:248358-281827 GCA_013399715.1 Alectura lathami | reverse complement strand
CTGGTGATCCTTTCCTTGACCTTACTTACATTGTCAATGTCTTTGAATCACTAATCACCAGAAAATGCATTTTAACTTACTGCTTCCTGCTCTTGAAAACTGAACTCATCTCCCAAGTTACTTTACATCATGTTCTTTTGCTGTATGAGCTTGCAGCTCTGTGATACGTCAGATGGTGAATCATTAGGAATTGAATTTAGGGATTTTTATGCTGTGGAAGCATGTTTTTGTCTTGCTGCTGCCTTTGCCTTTTCTATCCCAGTGTTACAAAAGGCTTTTTCAGAGACAAAAGCTCACAGAATATGTTTTCCTAGCCTACCTGTTTTTAAACTCCTGGAAATTTGTCCAAACAAGGCAGAAGAAGTGTACATCTTCCTTTCTCCTCTCCAAGGCTCTAGATCATTGCCTGTGACAGCTCTTTCTAACCTGCGAAATAAGACGTGTCTCTGAAGCTACATTCATGTTTTGTTGTGACCAGGTTTATTAGGGAATGTTCAGGTCAGAGTGATCTGGCTGGCAGCATGCTTTGCAGCAGCCCAGTTGTACTGGAACTGCTGGGGACTGTGTCTTTAGGGAAGACATTTGTCCTGAGGCTACTGAGCAGTGTGAGAGGGTTGTAGCTGTGTACATAAGCTGTGTTTTGTAAGACCTGTTGGCATGATGCGATAGGAAGGATCATTGAGGAAGTATCCTAGACCATTTTCCAGTGTCATATGTTTGATAAACATGTATTGTGTGTCCTCAATTTCTTACACTGTATAGTGTTTGAAACAGAAAGATGGAGTAGTAGCGGTACAACACTATACCAATAGACATTGCAAATGTACTTTTTTTTTTGTTATAGAATGAAAGCAAAAATAGTATAGCTACTGTCATAGGTTACTATCACTAACACACTGACTGTCAGGGGCCATCGATACTTGCATCTGTTGCTCTGAGAACAGATTCCCAAGGTGGTGGTGTTTTCTTTGGAAAATAATTCGAAAGATAGGAGACCCTACAACAATATGACCTTGGGAGAGACCATTCAGACTGTAGCAAGCAAAACTTATGTTTTATTTGAATTTGATCTGCAGGGGATAACCTGAGAGAAATTACTTGGCATGAAACACCAAACTGCATGGTCGGAGTTGCATGTTAATTCCAAAACCAGTGAAGTAATAATCTGGAAAACTTAATTGACTGTTTTCACATATGAAGCTATCCCTACTAGAATTCAAGACCTATGATATGTAAATCAAAAGATAAGGAAAATAAGAACCTATTTTAAGAAAAGAAAAATTACTCAACATGCTGCTCTTTGACAGTTCACTATCTATTTATCATGGCTTTTGGGAAGGATACAGCAGCGGCAAAACACATCCAAGATTCCTAAAGCACAGCCTCAGAAATAGCAATGTCAAAATCTAAGTCCTTGAACAAATGTATAGTCTCTGCTTAGATGCATAACCCACTGTGAGCATCCATATGCCATGGACAAGATTCCAGAACCGCAACTTTACTTCAGAACTGATGTCATCTCCTCAGTTCTTTTCCCCAGACACTCTCCACTAGACATAAATGGTGCATGTCTCCTCTGGCCTTTCTCCAGGCTTCTTGGAAAAAAGCAGTTGATCAGGTTTAAGGAAGAGGTAACATTCTAGAGCAGTCATCTTTCCTTCTGAACAATTTTTCCTTCTGAACAATTTTTCCTTCTTGCAAGTATTTGTATGTTTTTTTTTTCTGAATTTAGGTTATCAGAAACTTATTAATACTGTTCCATGTCTATTTTTCTTAATCTTTAAAACACATCCTTATCTATCAGGTTTGCTACCTTTGTGAAATCATACTACATCTCAATATTTGTGTGTTTTTATTCATGAAGATGACCTGGATTGCTCCACAAACTTTTGTTTATTGCACGAGCGAAATATCCTATAGAATCTTTAATTTATATTTTCTAATGAAAACATTATGAAAGCATTAAGTGTCTAAGGGAATCTGTCAATCATATCAGTCATTACAAATTTTGAATTGCTTGTTGACATTTTTTCATAAAAAAATAACAAACCACTGTCATTAGTAGATAACATTCACGTAAAGAAGTTGGGATTAGCTCAGAAATGACATCCAGGATTTCCGTTTTAATCTAAATAAATTGCATTCACTGAGCAATTTTTCTCTAATGAATGAATAGAAATAAAAAAGCATGCAAGATGATAATGAATATCCTTTGAATAAGCAGTCTGGCATTATTTTAAAGTACTTTTGAAATAATATTCTTAATTATTTTTCTTTGTGTAATCCTGTTAACAGAGGTGCACTGCCAGTACCTAAGATTGTTGTGGTATGTGATTTTATTTTGTCCTTGGCAGTAAAAAAAAAAAAAAAATAAAATAAAAATGCTGTGTCAAAAAGAGTGGATTTTCATACCCCTTCTGATTATAACTTGTACAACTTTCAGATGGCAATGAGTCCTTCTAGCTGCCTATACTCTTTGCAGACTAGGTCTGACTTTTGTTCGAGCTAGAGAGTATGTCTTTCAGATTCATTAAATATGCAAGATGGTGTTTGCTGCTTGATTTATTAGGTGTCTTGCACCAGTCTGACATTCTGGACCAATCAGAGTATTTTAAGACCATGCTTTGGGCCAGAAGTTAGTTTCAATTCCTTTGGCATGCAATGGTATTATTTAAAAAATAGAGGGTTATATAGATATATATTTTTGCAGAGAAAACATGTGACTTAGTAAGGCTTATGATGCCTCAAGGTAAAGTTTGCCATGGATGAGTAGTGATTTTTTTTATTTTTATTATTTTTTACCTGTTTATGTGTTTCTAGATTAACAGTCTACAGTTCTACTCTGGTATATGCCTTACACTTCTGTGTTTTCCTGGTGGGAAACTTCACTTCTCAGTCTTCCATGCCATCATTACCATAACGTTAGCTTAGAGACCTGCAAGATGCATGTGCATGGATGCTTTTACCTGCTGGCTTTGTTGGATGCCTCCCATTCCTTCTCTCTTTGCTGTAAAGGCTGCAAACACTCTGCATGCCTAAATACTCTTCAAGCCCTCACGGTTTTCTAGCTGATTTTTTGAGTAAAATTAAAAAGAGAAGGGTTGAGAAGTTGATTTTGTAATGGCAAGCAACACTTCTTAAAATCGCAGAATATCTTGAGGTGGAAGGGAGCCCTCAGGATCATTGAGTCCAGCTCCTGGCCCCACACAGCACCACCCAATCCCTGTGTCTGAGAGCGGTGTCCGAACTCTCCTCCGGCAGCTCGGGGCCATGCTCACTGCCCTGGGGAGCCTGTTCCATGCCCACCACCCTCTGGGGCAGAACCTTTTCCTAACCCCCAGGCCTGACCCTCCTCTGACGCAGCTCCACCCCATTCGCTTGGGCCCTGTTGCTGTCTCCAGAGAGCAGAGCTCAGCGCCTGCCCCTCTGCTCCCTGTGAGGGAGCTGTAGGCCGCCATGAGGCCTCTCCTCAGCCTTCTGAACAAACGAGAGGATCTGAGCTGCTCCTCACACCTCTTGCCCTCCAGACCCTTCCCCATCCTTGCAGCTTTCCTTTGGATGCTCTCTGGTAGTTTTATGTCCTTCTGATATTGTGGTGCCTGAAACAGCACTCAGTGCTCAAGTGAAACACTTACAATGTAGTTACTGATGATCATTTAGAAAATGACTAATGATAACTGACAAACGTTTTTATTTCCTCCACACCCAAGGGATATTTTGCAGCCAAATGTGAACTGCAAGTGTTCAGGGAGTGCACCATTCACCATACATTGCTTTGTTATGCTGGTAGGGGTTTAAATTAAATTGGAAAAGAAAGCCAAGGCTAGTCTTGATAAAACCAAGTGTGGAGTCCTCAGTGCAGGAGGGACATGGACCTGTTGGAGCGCATCCAGAGGAGGGCCACAAAAATGGTCCAAGGGATGGAACACCTCCCCTGTGAGGACAGGCTGAGAGAGTTGGGGCTGTTCAGCCTTGAGAGGACAAGGCTCCAGGGAGACTTGATAGCAGCCTTCCAGTGTCTAAAGGGGGGCAACAAGAAAGAAAGGGACAGACTCTTTAGCAGGGCCTGTTGTGATAGGACTAGAGGAAATGATTTCAAACTGAGAGGGGAAATTTCGCCTGGATATAAGTAAAAAGTTTTTTATGCTGAGGGTGGTGAAGCACTGGCACAGGTTGCCCAGGGAGGTGGTGGCTGCCCCGTCCCTGGAGACCTTCAAGGTCAGGCTGGACAGGGCTCTGAGCAGCCTGATCCAGCTGTAGGTGTCCCTGTGCATTGCAGGGGAGCTGGACTGGATGGCCTTTAAACTTCCAACTCAAGTGATTCTATGATCCTATGATTCTGTGGAAATGTTCTTGTAACATCAAATAACTGCTAGTACTTTTGACACTAAAAAGGCAATAATTTTGTTTGCTGCAGGAAGAGGAAAGATTGAGTCTGATTCTCCCTTCACAGCAATTTAATTCAACAATATCTTAACTGCAACAAGAATGGAGTTTGGACTGGTAGTTAAAATTAGTAGTCTGTGTCTGAATAGGATCACTAATCAACTGTAAAACTGGATCAATGTGTAGTGAGAAACCTTAGTTGAAAGAGAGATTCTGAAATTCATTGGCATGTTTTCCATTCTGACTTTCACAGAGATGAAATCCTTCTCCATCATAATAAATTTGCAGGTAATTTTTTTTAATTTAAATTCAAATCCCATCTCTATGCATAATTCATATCTTAAGTCCTCAAAAGGAGGTGGAACATGAATAAAAATGAGTGAAAAATACATTTTGTTATTACTATAAGAACTTGCTCATAGAGTTGATTTAATTGGCAATAGCATAGAGAGAATACTCTTCTCTTTCCAGAGAATTATTCATTTCAAATGACAAAACAACCTGGGTCTCCTCCTCTGCCTTCTCCTTCTCAGCAGAAAAATATCTTTTTGACCATTTGAATCTTTGTCTTCACAAGCCGATAGCCTAAGTTACTGTAAAGTCATTTCAGCTGTCTTGATCTATACTAGTCTATTGTTCTTGCAGCATTTGTGTATTTAAAAAGAAAAGAAACCAAAATGTTTTTAACCATCTCACATTTTTTTTCTACGTTACTTGAAACAAGATGAAACATCTTTTGTGATGGAAATACTCATATTAGAATTTATCTTGCAGGTGACCATACAAATTGAAGCTGGTGAAATTTATTCTTTAAACAGAGTTAGTTTTTCTACTGTCAGTCCATATTTTCTGAATGTGTTTGCTGTTTGTGTATGAACACAAATGTTTACCAGATAGCCTGTTGAAATAGTTTGACATAGTGCTTCTTGAGAACCATATCTTTTAACTCTATTGAATAACTAATAAGGCAATTTTTTTTGCCTTTTCCTACTCACAGCCCACACAAACTTGCAAATAGAATAATGATGTGTGGAAGAGGTGGTATACATGATTGCATGTAGCCATCAGGAGACCACATTTCATGCTGGAGAGTCAGGTCTATTAAAGCTTGTTTTATCCAAATATTCAGATCCTTACAACAGTGAATAGACAGAACTGAGAAACTCCAGGATTTCCATCCCATGATGAATTTCAGTATATTAACATTTTTTTAAAGTTGTTTTATCTTATTTTGAAGTACCATAATGATTTGAATAGTGGTCAGTTTCACAGCATAGAATTTTTCAACAATTTTGAATTAATTTTAGAAATACTTTCCTATTTTGCATTGTTCATTGAAGGTATTCTTTAACCAAATTAACCAGGTTTAGAGTCTGCTGTACCATGGTGTCTTATGAGAGTTTTGATGCATGTGCTTCCTTCTCCTGCTTTCATATTGTCTTTAGGCCCTGTTTGAACTGTATATTAAATGCTACACCAAAAGTGGAGCAACTTACATATGACATATTCTTTTACTGGAACAGAGGGATGTTGCAGAAGCTGCACTTTTCTACCGACTATAGTCATACAGTTCTCAGGCTTTTTCAATAAGAACAATAAACATTATTGGACAGGACAGGATCAAATTTGCCTTTCTCATAGTTGTTATCCTGATAGCTAATAGTTCTCTAGTTGTTTACTGCCCAGATTTGTGTGTTCCATTTTCATTCCGTGTTTGTGACTGGTGAAACTCCCGTCTTAGCAAAATTCCTGTTACATGTTTGTAATACAGGACCTTGCATTTAGTATTATTAAAGTTTACCTCATTCTCCTTGCTCTACTCTCCAGGTAGCACAGTTATTCCTTTCTGATACTACAACCCTCTCCTGAATTGCCAGTGCATCCCACCTTTGTCATCATCAAGTTGAGCTAGCATACTTCTAACTTTGTGCCAAGATTGCTGCTGAAGTTACTAAATACATTGTCTTGCAAACCAAAAGAATGTTGTTCAAATGTGCGTATTGGAACAAAACAGAGACACTGAAGTAATGAAAAGCAGTGTGTTTTTGACAAGCTTTTGATGAAGGTTAGATTGTGTAGACAAATTTCTTTGTCAGGGGGGAAAAAATGCCATACAGCAAATGGCTTTTAAAACTGTTCTCTGTTATTACACTATTTCAGTTTAAGTGAAATAATTATAATTGCCCATACCAAGGTTGAATCTGTTCCTTTTTGTTCTTTTTGATGACTCCTTGCTTCTTTCAGCTAAGAAAGTCTAGGGCTGTTCTCAGCTTCCTTCCCCTAAGCACCTAGCACTTTGTTTAGAAAGCAATCTTGATTCTCGTTATGCAGAGAGGAGGAAATACTGTCCACTGAGGAACTGATCATTCTGCACCTATCTTCCTGCAGTACATGACAAATGGGATATAATTGGTATGCTAGTCAGAAAGCGGACAAAGTCTTAATGTTGCAAGGAAGTGAGGAACTAGACTTCATTATTCAGATAGTTTTCTACCAACATCCCATTTTCCTCCTCCCATTTCAGGAATATGGATTAATGTGGATCAGCTTCATGATTCCTGAATGTAGAAGGACTCAGCTCCAGTAACTGTCAAACAAATATGAAAAATAGTACTTATTTAAATGGCATTTGAAAGTTATGTATGTACACATACAGATCCTCATTTGTCCTTGGTTTTCATCCAGCATAAGAATTGCAAACATAAAAAGTGACTGACTGCAACAGTGATATAAAATGCTGCTCTTCTTATATTATGAAAAATCTGGTTTAAACTTATCTGTAAAATCTATCATCTGAAAATGTACTGCGGAGGAATTGGTTTGGGAGCAGATGGTGCTGGGGAAAGGTGATGATAGTTCTCCAGCAGAGAATGACACCTGCGATGTAGAATATTTCACTTCAAATTTAAGGACTGTTCCTGCACTCAAAGGAGGAGGGAAGTAACTTGACTGTGGTTACAATAACAAATGTAAATAAGGGGAAAGCCTGTAGCGGTCTGTTGTTCTGTAACAGCCTTTTCAACAGAAACACAAGAGACAAGAAATGTTGTTAAAATTTGTATGTGATCATTCTGTGGAGGAGGCTGTATGACATAGTTGCCCTTGGTGGCAGAGACTGTTCTGATTATTCAGAAGAGTTCTTCCAGCTTATCTTCAGAATAAAAGCATTGATTTTGAGTGTTCTCTTGCTGATAGCAGCAAGTTTGATATTGATCTGTTGAGATCAGTAAGCGATCAGCCAACTTCTCGTGGTTGCATTCTTACCTCAAACTGGAATCAAAATCTCTTTGTAGACTGATGTTGTCCTCTTCTACATTGTTAATGCCTGACTACTGGAAAATGTATCCAAACTGAGGCTGTTGCTGTCAGATAGGAGGCTATAGCACACTGGATATATGCCATGTGGTGTTTAGAGGAAGCTTAAATTTACCTTTCAGCAAAAAGTAATTCAGATGATAGGATGGTTAAATTTCCCACTTGGTGTTGGTATTTCTGGAAATGTCTTACCTATAAACGTATTTGTTTTCAGAGATTCCAGACGTTTCAAAATCTCAAAAGAGTTGGATCTAAAAATCCTGTCTTCTATATTTGCAAGTATATTCGCAGTGTAAATGTAAAAGGAACTGGTAATTCTAGACTAGATGAGCTTTCAGAGACTAAGAACCAGCTGCACTGGGTCAGACTGGAGGTCTGCCTAGGTCAATACACTCCCTGCAGCTGTAGCAAGAAGCAAATACCTGCAAAGAAGTATAAGAAGGGGCAAGCGTGTGAGGATGCTGGTTCAGAGCATCCTTCAGTAATCTGAGGACTAGCCTGAAGCTTCAGCTCTGTTCCTTATATCAGAATAGTAATGTAAATGTGTGCAGTGCTCAATATGTGAGATAGAATCATAGAATGCTTGGCAGGGACCTCCCTAACATCTAGTCCGGTGTACGTAACCAGGGTCAGCTATAGCAAATTTCCCAAGGCTGTGTCCAGTTGGTTTTTGAATATGTTGACAGGGAGTTTTTATACTTCATCCTTCCTAACAGCTGTTTTGGTGGTTTTTATTTCTTTGGGCTACAGTTGGGCATTGAGTTGATAATTCTTGGAACTTATATTTTAAGATGTCTTTGGTTGTGATAATAAATATCCACTTAGTGCATTTAGTATACAAAATTAGGATTGTGTTTAATATTTGTCCCTTGTTTACACAGAATTTCATCTGCTATTCAATAATCCACCCCTGAATCACTTGCAGCTCTAAAGTTGGACAGAAACTTAATATTATGAAGAATTTTGATGAAAAATGGACTTCACAACCTTCTGTCACTTCATTTCTCATCTGAGCTCCTGTACTGGCTCACTGAGCAGCAGACATTCCACCTCTGCCAGACTACACTGATGACCTTTGAGCACTGTGGGAAAGGAGCACTTATTCCTGTTTTGTAGTTTGTAACCAGCTGTTAATGTGTTTTTCCTCGTTCTGTGACTTCCTCAAGAACCTTTGATGAGGGACCTTGTCAAATAGTTTTTGGAAATTAATTAGACTAATCAACCAAATTTTATTTATTGACATGCCTGCTGAATCGTCCAAAGAACCTCTGTGGTTTTAAGACATGATGTACCTTTATAGAAGATACTGATTCTTCCACAGGCTACTTATATACACCCATATATCCACTGAGCCTGTAGCTAGGGCTTTGAATGACTTGGCCAACATAAAGCGAGTGTACGGTCCTCTGATTCTCCGGATGTCTCTCAGAAACCTTCTTAAAAATGGTTGTCGATCTGTTTCTTTCTTGTCTAAAAAGCTAAGTAAGTGTTATATAAGAGGTTACAGCATAATTTAATTTGAGCTACTTCATCCATGAGTTCTAGTTAAGCCATTGAGTGAGTCCCAGCTGATGACGTACTACTGTTCATTTTGTTGGTTGGTTCCAGAACCTCTTCTGCCCCTTCTCTTTGCCTTCAATTTGAGATGTTTGATGACTCTTTGCCATTTATCTTCTGAGCCTCACCGTCCCCTAAAGAAAGGTTCCAGCTTTGATAAAAACTTCACTTTGTTCAACATCAGGTATGTCACTGTTCTATTTTTACAGAATTGAAATTTTAAAATCACAGTGCAGCTGCTTTTCACTGTATTATGGCCATATTGTGCTGCAAAATACTGTAGAAGTTGTCTTCAAAGCAGGATATTTTTCATTCACTGAACAGCAGGTGGGAGGTTGCCCTCCTGCCTCTTGTGGCAAGTGCTTGTCAATACGAGGCCTAAGGGAGGAGTGAGGCTGGAGCAGATGACTGCCATTCATCTTAGTGCCATTTCATCCTGTGTCTTCCTTTTAGTGTGTTTCATCACAATTTCGGCAAGGTGAAAGCCTTTGCATGGTTGTACTTTTATGTGCATTTACATGGTGTTAGCGACTGTAAGTTCATCCAAGGAGAAACCTGTATGACTAAAGATAAGCAAAAACACCCACATTGTGACTATTCAGTTCATTTGTCTTTTTGATGAACTGATCAAAGGGTAGAACATTTTGGGAAACTGAGGGTTATACATTGAATTTTTTAGCTAGTAGACAGATCAAATAAAATTTATGTGCTGTTAAAAATAGTTTTTGATATAGAGATGGTGAGTGAAAATTAGAAGTCATGCATAATGCAAGACTTTTTCTAGTGGTGCTGGAAATGATTCAGGTAACAGCTTGTTTGTATAGCTTTTAAGAACTACTCTACTGTGTGTGACTGGCTGGAGGAAATATTGTCATCATGAGACGGTGAAATTCATGCCTAAGCTACCTCTGTTTAGCCTGGCTCATCTGTACAGGGAGAGCTTCAATGTTTACTAATCAGTACGCTTGACTACTGGCTCTTTAGCTTATTAGTCCTTTCTCTCCTTGCATTAGCGTTAATCTGTGGCCTTCCATTACAGTATCAGTTTTGTTGTAGAAAAAACTCAATGTCGTTTAACTGCTTGGAGGTAAAATGGGTAGGTGATGGTATTGACTGAAATTAATGATGCAAAACTGCTCGGAATTGTCCGTAATAATTTAAGAGTTGCTGTTGTGAACTCACTGCAATTCATGTAAATACTCTAAATGCATGTCCATGCACACACATGTAGACATTCAGGCACCCCTCAGATGAATGAGAAGGTAACAAATTTTTTTCAGGTATAATGACTTCTATGATTCCTTTTACTGGCAGATGAAAGGGAACTGCCAGAGAGTCTGCAGTCCTGAAAATGAAATTGATGATGCACATTTAGAAGCCTAATGTAAGATTTATTTTTCTTTGGAATTGTTGGTCCCAGCTTGTATCAGTGATGGACAATGTAGCATTCTGAATTCAAGTAAAAACTCTCTTTGAATAGTGTTTGAAACTGTAGATTGAAACTGCTCTTGAGACCTGTTAGAGATGGTAGATGGAGCATTTTATGTTTTGCCTAGATGACTCATCTGTTGCAAGCTGATTTGGCACTAAGCCAGCGGGCCCAGGAGATGCCTAACTTTTCCTCTGTGCCTGACCAGAAGACAGATTCTGAAGTCATGTTGAGCTCCACAGAGCTTGCACAGCAACCTTTCAGGGATAGTCTGTGCTTCCCCTTACCAGAGATTCTCCAGGAATGGGAAAGTAGCGCTGCTGGTACTGCCTTCATTACGTCCTTTCCCACCCAGTAGAGGGGTGCTCAGAAGAGATGCTTGAGATCTAAGTAACTTCTTCCATGTCTGTCTTCTGTTGATTCCACATGTGTTTTCTGACTGACAAATTTATTTCCATAGCTGCAGCCCATAATTACTAGTAAACATCTAGTAGTAGCTACAGGTTGTTTGACAATTTGTGTTTCTCCAGCCAAACTCTCCTTTTGTGTGCCTTCTTAGGATCACCCTTCTAATAACATGATTTTGAAGAAAAATCCTCCTTTCTTACTATCTGTGAAATATTACAAAGCTTAGTAAGACAGCAAGGAGTTCACTGCCTCTCAAGAAATATAAATGGATAATGTAAAATAAGAGCTATGCATCTGAATTAATTGCATAGACTTCAAAAATGTGGGCATGGCTGCTAGCCACAGGCTAGTGCTGAACTTCATGAAAGACCACGTAGAGCAGGCACTCATGTCAGTGTTTACTCTGACATGTAACTAAAATGAGTTCTTGTATGCCATCATGGCAGTGATTGGAATTTAAACTCCAATGCAAAATATGTGTTTTAAATGTACCTTTGTTTTTTATGGTCATTCTCACGTGTCAGACTGTCTTTCAAAGCTGCTTAAACTAAAAAGTTGAAGGCTAGCGTGAAAGGTGAAAATTATTAATTGGTAATGCAAACTTTTGTGACTGAGATATTGGATTGAACTCTGTCAGCATTGGGATGATTAATATGATTGTTTTTCATTGACCTTTTCTGCACCAAGTATGAGCTGAATCTACCACTGGAACTATTACTATTTTATTAAGCTTAAGTAAGAAAAGCTGTAAAAAGGAGAGTACTCTAATCCCCAGAGAGAATGTAACTGTCACTACAGTTATTATGAAACAAAGCTGATTTTCTGATGTTAAATGTATTTTAAATGTAAAAATAAAAGACTTTATTTTGGATGACAAAAGGGAATCCTTTTATACTAAAGCACCTTTTTTATTTTTAAGTAGTATTATCCCTAATAGAATGCACAGTTTCATCCACAGAACAAATGACATTAAACACACTTTCACATAACTCAAGCTTTCCTAAATGTGGTAAGTTCAGTTCTAGAAACTGGCTTCAGCGTGTTCTTCTCACCATCAGGCAATGAAATAAAATGTGAGCTTGAAAGCTGTCTTGAACTCATTCAAATGATTGCTTGGGTGGGCACAGTTCTAGTTAAAGCCAGATACTGAAATATATTCTGAGTACCTAGAAAATAGACTTTTCTCTTCTGCTTATTATTCTACAGTACATTCATTGCGCACCTTTTCAGTAAGTAAGGAGTTTATTACACCCTCTGCATACTTAACTGCTGGATATTTCTTCTGTACATTGGTTCTGACATTCTCTTACTCCTGGTGACCAAAATTCCTGTTGAAAGAAATGATGGGTGTTTCTACTGTGCAGTGCTCCGTGAGTTGTTGGCAAGCCCAAACACAGGATTCTGAAAATTGTTCAGAGGCTTGTCACGTACACTGTGGTGTTTAGAAGTGCCAAGTAGTTACAAGTGAAGGTGTATGTGTGAAACAGCAAGTCTGCCAGTGATTATTTTAGAGAAGAAAAAATGTGTATAAACAATGGTGAAGCTCCCATTGTTTTGCTTTGTCCAAAGGGAAGGCAGATTATCCTGGAGCTCCTCAACAGCTGCATGGCATGTCGCCTTTCTCTGAAGTCCATCATTTTATGTACTATCACAACAGCTCCATTCTCAAACTGAATTAAAGTTGCATGTATGAGGCCACACTATAATTTTTTTGTAGCATGAAATATGATTTGAATGTCTTTTTGTTTATAGTAACAGATGGTTTTGAAGTAACTAAATATGCCATTAATATGGAACTAACTGACATCAGATCTTTAGCTCTAGTACTTACCATTCATTGAAGCCTTTGAATGTAAAGTAAATCAAAAGAAAAGATGCGTTGTGAAGATCCTAAAAGAAACTATCAATTGTTTATTTTGAATACATATGCCTGTCTGGCTTTAAGCCTCAACAGTAAGATAAAAGTTAGAAGATCCTAATTCTTACCTAGCTACTTATAATAGTGTCTTGAGAAAAGGCATACCCTCTCAAGCTATGTTAATTGCTTCTGTGGCCAGTGGAGAGGGAAGCAAATAACTCATCCTACTTGTGTTCAGCACTTGTCTTACAAATAGATAGATCACCTTCTGAAGGTGCCACCACTACCAGCGAAGGATGCCTTAACAGCAGGATTAAATCAAATGCATTTTCACAGCTAACAGTAAGAAGTGAATTAGACCATAGCATGTTTAAAGAAGCTGTGCAGCACCTTTCCAAGAGCTGTGATATAAACTGTTTGCCGTTGGATGAGTTCTGTTTGCCTGGCTGAAGCAAGTATATAAATGCAGTTTTATGTATCTGTTTCCAAGAGTATCAGTAAAGCAAGTCAGGCCAATTCACCCATCTTTGCTTGCAATCTTCAGTAATGTACTAGATTATACTCAATAGGATAGAAGACCTAAATAAGCGATTAGAATTGAAAATGAAGCAAGGGCATAAAATGATTGAATAACAGAGCGTTTGTAATCTTATGCATGAAGATTGTGTGGACTATCTTGCCACCAAACAGATGAAATTCTGCTTACAGAATGGCTTTATATCAGTTTTACTAGAAAAGCCTTCTGCCGGGTTTTAGTGAGATTTCTTTTTGTTCTGATTATTTTTAATCAAATTCAATTTATTATTTTTTTAGCTAATTAAGAGATTTTTGCTAGTAAAGGGAAGAAGTGGGAGATCTGCTCCAATAAAGCACTTCTGTGTGGACTTGAGTCTGAACATATAAATATTCTAGTCAATCACACTTCTGACAGAGTTTCTTAGGAGCAGATTCTGAAGCTGAAATTAGGAAATATAGTGATGCATTAGCTGTGTTAATTTTTACAAGAGAGGGTTCACAGTCACTATTTTCTAATAGCAGATCTACAGTTAAATGTACCTGCATCCAAAGAACACCATGAAACATAACTGAAACTTGAAAATTTGACTAGCTTCTTCTTATATTATGAGTAGCCTGCAGGAAACTATGGAGGCAAAAATAACCATAGTTGCTTTGGGACCTTTTTTCCTTCTCTAAATATGAAATAACTGAATGTGAAATGTGTTCAGCTGTTCTCCAGATATGCCTCCATGTTGAAGAGGCCGTGTGGGTGTAGTGAGACTGACTGTGTTAGGTAGCTCCATCTGGAGAACAATGATTATCTTTGGCTCCTTTTAATGTTAGTTGTTTCAGGAGAGATCTTCCCAACCAGTTTGTCTCTTCTGCTGAGATGAGTCTTAATTCTTATATGCTCTGCATTGTATGTTCCCAGCTTTGTGTTTAAAAAAATAAATAAATAAATAAAAATCAACAAACCAATCACTTTATTTTTATCTCGCTAATCTAGTGGCCTATCCACATATCCATTAGTGATCTCTTTCATTTAGGTACTTAGTTAAAAACACTGAGCAGCATCAGACACAGGAGCAGACACAGGATTGATGGATGATACAGCTGTCCATTAGGGCAAATTATAACTATTTTTAACTGTCAGACTTTTTGGAACTATTGTGTTAGTGTGTTTATCCAGTGCTGCACTGATGCTGTAGAATTTTCTCCTAAATTGTCTGTATTATTTCTGAGAAGGTCATGTGAGACAATGCCATAAGCTAAGTCAGTGTGACTGTGTGCAGCATTTCCTGCCTCCACCAATAATGAGGCCTATCACAATGTAGAAGAAAGTTTCAGTTTGATAATGATCTGTTCTTCAAAAGTGCAAGTTGGTTGCCAGCATCTCCTTCTCATTCTCTGGTGCTGACAGATATTTTGCTTAATTTTTCTTGTTCTGCAGTTTCTCCAGGGTAAAGTTGTCTGAACCATGGCTTCCTGTTAACATTCTTTTTTCTTTCATAGGCAGTGACAATGTAACTTTCCAGTCTTCCACTCCCTCACTTACTTCCCCTGAGTTACCAAGTATTACCAGCCATGGCTTTGAAATTTCTTCAGATCTGTCTAATAATACGCCAAGGTAAAATTCATGAAGATTGACGAATTTGATGACATGTAATTTATCCAGGTACTCTTCAGTATATTCCCTCCTCAGTCTTAAACTGTTAAAATAGTAATTCTTCTGCTCATCTGTGCACAGTTCAACTGTTAGTAGAAGAAAGGCATTAGTGCCTTGTGGAGGTTTTATCAAGGTTGCCTTCCCTCTGTGCCAAGTAGGACGCCAACTCTGCTCTTCATCGTCTTCTGACTACTCCTTTCCTTTGATAAGACTGTCACATTTTGCCTTCACTTGCAAGCCTTTGTTTTGCTTTTGTAATCATTACTAATATGACCTACTTAATTTTTGATTTGTGTGTTGGATGCTTTGAATTTTGTCAAAGTAGTCAAGGAAGAGTCCAATTTAGTTAATGTTTCATTGTACTTCCCTGTTCCTGTGCTGCATTCATAGAAAGATAGAATGGCTTGGGCTGAAAGGGACCTCAGAGATCATCTAGTTCCAGCCCCCCTGCCGTGGACAGGGCTGCCAGCCACTAGCTCACTAGATCAAACTGCCCAGGAACCCATCCAGCCTGGCCTTGAACACAGCCAGGGATGGGGCACAGTACTGCAGGTGAGGCCTTCCAAGGGCAGAGCAGAGGGGGACGATCACCTCCCTCTCGCTGCTGGCCACCCCTCTCTTGATGCAGCCCAGGATGCTGTTGGCCTTCCTGGCTGCAAGAGCGCACTGCTGGCAATTTTTTTTTTTTTTTTTTGCTTTAATTTGACTGTATTTATTTGCTGTTACATTCAGTGGACATTGCGTAGAGAATAAACAATGCTTCATTTCCCACAGATTGAATGGCTGTTTCAATGTTTCTGTAAGGCACTGTGACACCAGTGCTGCTGAGAGGACAGCAACCTGGTAGTACAGTGGAACATTTCAACTGCAAACTACAGCAAAAGGACCTAGCTTACAGACTGCACACAAAGGCACAGTAGCTCATATTTCTTCCTCTTCAGCTCGAAGGAGTTGCATTGAAATAGTTTGCAATGCTGCTCGTTTCTGTGTTTTCTGTGGGATCTCTGCTCTTTTGCCTTATGTTTTCCTGCATGAGATCTAACTTCACAGTTCTGAGGTTGGCTTCAAAGCAGCAAATCCAATATTAAACTTGTGATGTAAATATGCATGTTATCATACAACTATATAATCATTTTCTGGTGATTTGGTGAAAACGCATGATACTTGGTGGTATTTATGCTATTTACACTACTGAATGTAGGTTACAGACAAACTGCTTTACTGCTTCTTCATTTCCTTTATCTATTTATTCGAACATTTGCACTCTTCCTTGGATTGACCTGTTTGACCTCTTCAGTAAATATGATCCTTTGTAACCTGTCTACTACAAATAGAATATTGGATTAATTCACTCAGTGGGAATACTTCAGATTTTAATGTATTGGTGAACGATAGTGTGGATTTATTACAAATGTTTTCAAACTGAAAAAGTGGAGAGTTTGTGGACAGATTTGTTCAGAAATGGCAGGATATACTGGTCATAAGTGTAGAGATTTTCTTCCATTCTTGAGCAGTCTGTCAGTAATTATGCTGGATGCATATCTTCACTCGGTCAGATGACGTTTCCAGATAGACAGAGAGAACTAGTTTCCATTAAAAGAAACTCTCTATATAGATTATATTCAGAAGTTGACAAAAATACTACTCTGCTTGGCAATAATTTTCATGCCTTTTTTGCAGTTGTGGGGAAGGGGAAAATCCTGGATTCTGAAAAGGCTGGCTCTACTAAAAAGTTGAATGCTCCAAAATATGAATTAATCTTTTATGAGATACCATACTGGAAGGTTTAATTTCATTTAAGGTTTTGTTTCTGTACTGTGAGCATAAGAATGTAAGAATATAAGAATAAGAATGTAAGTTTCTTGAGCTTTCAGTGCAATTTTTCCTGAGTCATTCTGCTTCTCTGAATGTGGAAACAAGCTTTTCTATCTGTAATTCTTGGAAAATTAGCCTTTCTTGAACTTCTCCTGTTCTAGGTGTTAGGAATTTTTTTTTTTTTTAAATTATTTTTGTGAGAAGGCTAAATGAGAGGAAAAAGCTTTAAATAAAGAAACCAAAAAAAGTTAGACATATTGCCTTCCTTTTTTTAAAGGAAAAGATACTTCTAGAAGCACGCTGGGAAATATGCAGACATGTGATCCTGTAATAAAGCCACAGCAGTGGTGGTACAACGTTTACAATCACATTCTGAAGTTGCTAATGCAGTGCTTGCTGAAACGAAAATACCATTGTATCATTAGTGTCCGAACATCAAAGACAAAGTTTTACAATTTTTATCACCTATGCTGTTTTTCACAGAACGTGCTACGCAAAGGAAGTGTAGATAAAATGTTGACAGGCAAGTTCAATGTGAATTTATTAGTTGGCATGTTTTAAGCATTCAGATTCTGCCAGAAATGAATCCAGCACAGTGAAATGGGTTTTGCTTGTACTCATTTTCCAAGTATGATTATCTGGCCTGTGAATGTGGCTGCAGTATGCATGCATATCCTAAAGTAACCTTTTTTTTCTGCACAGCACCACTGAACCTTTAATTATGTCACCTTTTGCCTCCAGAAATATCTGGCTGTTGATGATATAAAAATACACTCTTAAGTGGTTTATAATAGCAGAGTTCAGTTTTAGTTTTATTGTTGATGTTTGAGACTCTACATCTGCTTTCAAAAAATGACCTTCCGCTTTCTTTTGTTTTAACTCACATAGAGTAAACTTACTTTTTAGTTTCGGTTGCAAATTAGTAACTTAGTATGGTGCATTCTGAGGTAGCTTCACCCAATCTATGTGTGTTTGCAAATCCAATCTTTTACTCAAGGAATTAATTTCTTTAGTTAAGAGATGCATGTAACTAAACCATGGGAGCTTTGACAAACTTTGGCAAACAAGATTTGCTTTCTTCCCCATTTCCTAATCTGTTGTCAGTTACTGGCTGTTGCTGTGATGCAGCTGTCAAACATGCATGTAATAAATTGAATGTAAAACTAGCATCTGTTGTGGAGTCCACTGTTGGTCTGTATACAAAACAGAAGCTCTTTGTCCAACAGCAGAATGACTTGAGATGGCAGAAAAGTACGATATGCAATGAAAAACATTTTGAATTTTGATAACAATAAGTTAGGCTTTTGAGATAGTTTTGTAAAATATGTAGCAAGATGAGATGCACTTTAAACATTTCATTAAGACAGAAGGAAATGAAAGAGCTCATTCATTCAGATTACAAATGAAACTTGAGAGTACTTGCTGGGTAGTTGTTCAGTTACTGACATGAGAACCAAGCAGTTGCACCAGCAAGATTACCTTAAAATAGTTGCCAGGAGCACATATTAAATATATAAATGCTTCTTCTGAAATGTGTTTTAAATAAATGTATTAATCAAAGCTACAAAATTTGCTGCAATTTAGAGTTTGCTTAATAAGGGTCTTATTTTAATTGTTTGAAGGAAATAGATACTCTTTTGATAGTAAAGCACAGAAAAAGTCAAATACAGACAGTTCAGAAAGTATAGACAGCAAATAGGTTAATGGGATAGCAAATGTCAAACGGCTGCTCTCAATAAATTTTTCTTTGACCTGTTACACTGTACATAGTTTTAATTAGATCATCAACTTGTACCTTCCTCGTAATATCTTGAACTACTGATAAGTCCTAAAAGTGCTTGGAGCAGAGTAACTTGAGATGGCAAGGGATTCACTACAAGTATGGTTAGTGCCTGTTCGTGTTCACACTGTCAGAGTTGTCTGAACTTGCTTTCAAACATATTTTGAGCTTAACCTGAAAAAGGATGTTTGACAGAAAAGATACAAGTTTCCGAGACACTGAAGATGCTCCTTTTTTTTTTTTTTTCGTTACTAGTTGTGTGGCTTGTTGTGAATTTTTCCTAAATGAAGCTTTGGAACAGACTCAGAAATACTTTTCTTCAAAATCGATCATTTTTCACTCTTCTTTTAAATCCTGTTTCATTTATTAGAAGTTTATGTAAGTGTACTTATCTGCTCTGAATTTGCAACAAAAGGAAAAGCTTTCAGATTGATCATAGTTGTGAAAATTACTGGTTTGCTGTGAACTAATACTATTTAATTGAGGAAATTATGGAGATTTGGGGGATTAAAATGACAAAATAATCTTCTTTTTAAGAGTGAAAGGCTTTGCAGAAAGGAGAGTAGCATAAAAATAGAAATGTTCAAGTAAAGAGAGAATAAAAACATACTCTGAAAAGTAATACTGTGGATAGCATTGTAGAGTTTTTACAGAGAAAAAAGTGCTGTAATTTGTTGACTCCCAGACAGAATCACCTGATTTTTATAAGAGATTTTTTCTACTCTTTATCTTAGAGCCTGAGCAATAATACAGCTTTTTCAGTCTGAATTGAAGCCTCAACTTGTGGAGGCACTTGAGAACTGAAGTCAATGGTATTAATCTTATGTTTAGAATTAAGACTGGTCTTAAAAATCTGTAATAGTTATGGCCTCTTAGGATAGTTGCAGTGAGGATGTTCAGATGAAGTAGTATGAGCTCCCTATCCCTTCCATTCTCTGTTTTGTTGCAGACAATGTGTAAAACTGTGCCATGCTTTCTTTGAGTCTATAAAACAAGGACAGCGTCCAATGCCAGCAGGTGTGCACAATGAAAAAATGATTCTCAGCAAGGTGAGTTGCTGCAAGAGTCTGCTGTACATTTCATTTAAATCTATAACATGTTATAATGATTAGAGAAATATGATGAATTACATCTTTTGTAACAGCCTAATACATGATAGGTTCTTGCATTTTACTGAGGGTAGATGCAGCTCATGTGACCTGCGTATGCTTTGCAGAGTATGGTGCTGCTCGAGCAGCTGCTAGAGTAGTCACCTGATCAGACAAGGAAGTTGGTAATTTCCAAGGGTCTGTTATGGGAAAAATTACTTTAATGTAACTGAAGGCATACTTTATTTTAGTTGTGAGTTATTTTTAATTTCTAAGCAGCTTTGCATAGATATCTTTTAAATACATGTAATCTGGAGCTTTTCACCACAACTTGTGATGTTGCTGACTTGGTAATTAACTATTTGCTTCTATGCATTATTTTTTTTTCTCTAAGAAAAAAGATAATTTCAATGATTTATGAACTGAAATCCAAGATCTTTAAATAGACAGAAAAATTAAAAAGTCAGAGTAGTTGCAGATGTATCTTCTGTCAGCAGCTGACAGAACAGCAGTTATTTTAGAAAGCTGCATGGAGGAGGGCTGGAGGCTGAATAGCAGCCAAGGTCCAGAAAACATGTGATCTGAAGCACATCAGCATTTATATAAATGTACATATCTGTAATTCAGAAACCTTGTAACTTTACCAAATTTGGATATGGAACCAAAGATGAAGGTGCCTATGTTTTTTGTTTGTTTATAAATAAAAGGAGTGTGAGTAAGATGTGGTAATAAGTCTTCTAACTGATGTTATCCAAGATCAGTTTTAGCATTTTCAGAAATAAGGCTCCTCTCCATAAAAAGCAATGTCGGTGAGTTGTATTTGAACCAAAGGGTGAGATTGCTGTTAGTTATTCCTACAGCATTATGCATTTATGTAACAGTGTATATACATCTATGTAGCAGATCTGGGACAGATGCTCTTCCAGATGCTTTTCCCAAGGGAACTGTTTCTAGCGTAATGAAATTTGAGCATGACTTGGAGAGAGAGATTGTGAACGATTACAGCTCTGCAAACCCCCAGTCAGTAGTTACTTGTCCGCAGCATCGTTTTGCCAGATATTTTCTGCTTACAAACCGTAATTTGCCTGGATTTTCTTCCCGTGTGCTCCTGTGTAATTCAGGAATCACAGCTGCCGCGAAGCAGCACGGCGTTGGGGGGCCTCTGTCTTGGTGCTGCCGTCCCTCTTCCACCGGCCGGGCTCAACGAGGCGGGCGGTGCGGCGCTGGCCAGGGTGCTGAGCCCCGGTCCGCAGGGACGGGCTGGGAGGTGCACGGCCCTGCTGCCGTACGCGGAGAAGGGCCGCAGCTGCTGCTGGTGGAGGAGGAGGGATGAGGGAGGTGATTCTGCCGGAGCAACTGGAAAAGAGTAAACGCTACCTATGGCCTCAGTTATTTCTTTTTCTTTGTTATTGTTAGTAAGCATGCTAGCACTCTGCAGAACAACTTGAAAAGCAGTGAAAAGCTTAATAAACTTCTTGGGTAAATAATTCAAGTTGAATTCAAACCCTCTTTTGACCGGCTTATTACAGAATTGCTGGTATAATGATTTCAATCACGAGCTGTGTGGCTACTTATGGCAGAACAAGTTGGTCTAAGTTGGAGGTTATAAGTAGTAGAAGGAAAAAAAGAGAAGAGCAAAGAATTATAGGTAGTCATTTTCTGAAACACTTCCACTTTTATACTTCCTTTAGAAGTGAAAGAACAAGTTTTCTGCAGTTTGCTCAAGTTAAATAGTAAAATGGCATACTTTTCTTCCCTGTTACCATGGAAACATTTGAATTGTTAAACACTGACCTGTTTGTAAATCACAGGTGTTTTGTTTTTTATGCCTTTGAGGCACTAGTGAGTGGCAAATGTATCAGTGATGAGCAATCACGTTTTCCCTTCAACAGCATAAATCTGTCAGTGACTTCCTCTTATCAGCCTGGCAAAAACAGTTTTAAAAGTTAAGTTTCTCTACATGTGCAGCATTTGGGGAATTCCCATCTCATTGCATCTGAAAATGCTGGATGGAACAGAAAGGTCTGAATGTTTTAGAACTTCCTCTATCAGTGTGCCTGCACTTGCCAAGCCAGCACTTAATTTCTCCTGCATGAGTGAATTACTAGTCAATGTTGGTTTTTGCTATCCAACTTTGCAGCCAGCCATCTGTGGTTGAAATCATCACCCTTTGAAGCTGCTGCAAGTTGTGTGTTTTTGTTTATATTAGAAGATGTGGATGATCAAGGCACTTCACTCCTTTTGTTCTACTGTTGGTAATGTAGCTAACAAATCTCTCCCTTGTGAAATTAAAAAAACAATTGATTTCAATGAGACACAATGAATTGCTCATTTTCTTTGGCTAAAATGTTGAGGAGCAGAAAAAAAAATCATGATGCTGTCAAATGCAAAATCAGTTGCAGCGAACTAACTGTTTTGTTAACCTTTTTTTTTTTTTAAATTGTATTTTTAGATTTAATACAGTCTGAAACCAGGATGGATCCTTAGATCATTGAATGTTACTTCCTTCCTAATCTAGATGATTAAAGGTCATGGAAGTATACAGATTTTGAACCCTTTGTTGAAGGCTGGCTTTATTTTTTTGGCAGGGGAGTAATTTTTATACCCTTGAATGGACTAGCAAAACCCAGTCAAGAGGATATGCTTGTGTAAGATGCTAACTTTTCAGAGTTCTAGTCTCACCAGCTGATCAGTTTCACAAGTGTTTGGAACTGGAGGATCACATCTAGTAAGATCAGATTCTATCATCCTGGCTTTCACTAAGTGATGTTGCTGAGTCCTTGTTAGCATTAAATAAATGCAGAGCAGGGCGATAGTGCATATGGGCAAAAGCAGCACAAGTTGAAAATTGTAATTGTTATTTAATGAAAAGCTGTGTTACTGTTTTAGAGATTATTTCAATATACTGTGTTTATGAAAACTCAATGTGCAATGCTTTATTGCAAAGATTTTCAAAATCCCACATACCTCTTCAGACAAAAATAGTTTCACATTTGCAATTGCAGTGGATCATGCAAATGTACATTTCATGGAAATAATTGCAAAAAGTTTGTAACCAGCTGGAAAATATGCTTATAATTCATGCCAAATTGTTCATGTTCCTTGTGTAAGCGCAAAATGTAAATGCTGCTCTGCATATGAATCACAAGTGGAATCATCCACACGGGGGGAAAAAAAAAAAAGAAAGTAAGAAAGCACAATATTTACTGAGTTCTTTTTTTAGAACAACAACAACATATTTGTGTATTCAGGTTTTGTAAGTCTGCACATACAATTCCCAGGATGGTCAGTTTTGTATGTATAATCAGGTGGAATGGTCACGTTCGTATATACAATCATATGGACTATAACAGAATAGGATGACTTTGTTCATTGTTCATTTGTTCACTGAATGTGGGGAAAAGATGACCTTATTTTCTGGCTTTGATACCTTGAAATAAAATTCCAGCTTCCAAAATAGCATTTAATCTAAACTTTCATTCTAAACTTGGAAGTGTGGCTCAAAGCTTGGAGTCTGGGGCTTTTTGATGTGGTGGGTCAGAGAAGTTTATATCTTCTCTGAAAGCTTATTCAATGCTTGCAGTGCTGTGAGCTTCCCTTGGAGGAATAGGTGGGAAGGTGATCAATGAGCCAGAAATTGTTTCCTTGCTTTTTGCCTTTCAGGAAAAGAAACAGATTGTCCAAAGAAAGCAGGGAGAAGATCTTGTGTTGTTTTCCCTGCTTATAGCAGACTTAGGATGGAGAGAGAAGCTAGCTGGGAAATACCTAAGTGCTGGGGGAGGACTGTTGTCAGAAGGATAGGAAAGTGAAGCGTCAGAACTTCAATAGGAAAAAGCATTTGGAAGCACAGAGAGGAAAATGCCATTTAAGGAACTTCTGCAAGATGAAGACGAAGGTTTTGGAAAGTGTGAACACACAAGAACATTGAGAAATGTTGAATCCTAGTAATTAATTAGTTTAACAGCTTGATCTGTAACAACATATTCTGCTGCACTGAAATATATTATAGAAGAACAGAACAGATGAATGTTTTTAGATCCCACTGTTCACGTGGCTGGTGGGAGATTTTTGAAAAAGTTGATGAAAACTGACCTCTGGTCAGCTCCAGAGTCATATATCCTTTGGATCAAACAGCTAACTTGTTATTAGGAAAGGAAAATAATCTTGGTTGGAATAGTTGTTACATGGAATTTTTAGTTTATATTTAGAGTACTGTCTTGTTAGATACTGTCATCTAACAAGGCTGAGAGAGTTGGGACTGTTCAGCCTGGAGAATAGAAGGCTCTGGGGAGACCTGAGAGCAGCCTTCCAGCACCTGAAGCAAGAAGGGGACAGACTCTTTAGCAGGGTGTGTTGTGATAGGACATGGGGAAACGGTTTCAAATTGAGAGAGGAGAGATTTAGGCTGGATAGAAGGAAAAAGTTTTTGATGCTAAGGGTGGTGAAGCACTGGCACAGGTTGCCCAGAGAGGTGGTGGCTGCCCCGTCCCTGGAGACGGTCCCCCTGTGCACTGCAGGAGAGTTGGGCTAGATGGTCTTTAAAGGTCCCTTCCAACTCTGATTCTATGATTCTGTGATCATTGAGCAGAGGCAAAAAATAACTGAGCCTCTTTGTCCAATAACAGCTGCATCTAATGCTGTAGATACATGTTAATCTGTTAATTTGACTTGAGTCACATTTCACCCAGTACATGCCACCAGAAGGTGATGGAAGAAACCTGTTGTTGTTTTACGAGGAATATTAGAACAGGTAGTAGTGCCTAATCCCACTCTGTCTACCACAGGATCCTGTAAGTCCACTGTCCATTTTTCCACAGGAGCACCATAAAATCTGCCTTTTTTATTTTATCTTTCTCTGAAGTTTACTTTTGAGCGATATGATCTACAAAAACAAACTCAGTCATTGCTACAGTGTTGACAATTCGAAGATCAGATTTTTTGCTCCTCAAGTCTCCTCCTGCCTTTATAGCTGACATTTAATTCTGATGGCAGGACATTGAAGCTTTGGTCTCTTTTACTGTTTTTACCATTTACTCCTTCCCTGATATCATCACAGCAGCCCCATCACTCAGGACTACGTGTTAAGTAACTTTAAAACAGATACTCTGATTTTATTTTATTTTAAACACAGGGTTTCTATCTAATCACACAGCTTTCATTTGTATCTCAAGTACTTATTGCATTCTTTTTGACCTTGACAATGCATTTTTACCTTTTGTTTCTACGTAGAATGCTACTGTAATGGTTAAACCAGACACTATCTGGTGATAAAGGGAGGACAAAATCAACCCCTCCCCCAGAGTTCATTGCAAAATTAGAGTTTCTAGGATATTTAGGTAAAGAGATCTGAAAGGGGGCATGCTGGCTGAGAAGGAATGTTTCAAATTTTGTCATCTGTGCAATTCTTTCTGTCTTCGTGCACCATCTTGCATCTTAATTCAGTATTGGTTTGAGTGGGATTGAGGTTAGAGACAAATTTTTTCAAATGTCCTTCTAAATCACTAAACAAAATATAGTGAGGCTTTCTTTGTTGTCCACTGGAGTTCCTTACCTCTTCCCGTTTTCACTCAGAGCTAGCATTTTCACAGCACTCACTGGAATAATGTCTGCATTCTTTCTCTAATGCTTAACTGATTGCAAACACTGCTAATGTCCAAATGTTCAGTTTAGTCTGGCAGCATAAAAGTCAATTACTGTTTTCAGATCCAATATACTGGGCACTGCAGGATTAAACTTTGCCTTCAGAAATATGTTTTTATACATGAGTCTAAGCTTTTTGCCTTTTCCTAGCAGTAAAATGGGAACATTATTCTAGAGGTGTGAAATATTTGTTTATCCACAGCATAAACATTAAATGCTTCTTTTGCTCCTTGCTTTTTTATATGAGGATGTATGTACAAAGAAGTGTTGACAGAGAACTGTAATCTTCAAAGTTGTTTGTCATTCTGAAAACAGTTACTTGCAGCACTTTATGTGGCAAGGTCTTTGTGATCTGAATATCTGTGTATTGGGATCTGAGCAGAAACTTCTGTTGGCGAGCTATAGCAGCTGTCAAAGAGAGGAAATGAGTTTTGTTGTCACCAACATAGTTTGGGTTTGTTCTGTTAATATGTGACTGAAATGTATGAGACCTTTCTTGTTTTTTCAAGTACATTTTGCACCTGCTTTTATTTACTTCTCTCCTAAATGCTTTTCTTTTTTGTTTATTCTTGAACACTAACAACTTGAAGCACCAGTTGCTCTATTATTCAGTTATTAGCACCTATCTATGCATTCATGTAATTTTCATCCTTTCCATTTTAGGATGTGTATTGTTTTAGTCTCTTTGGAGACTTGCATCCAACTGCTAAGTTGACATGACTATTTTTGATGCTAGTGCATTGGTATTTGCATAACCCTGAAGAAAATGTTATTGATTTGTGTTGTAATTCAAATCTTATCTGATTTATTTATTTCCTCATTGTTTTTACTTGTCTCGGTTTATTACTATCTCTGTATGTGCATATCTATAATAGATGAATCAGAAATGAAACAATAAAATGTCAGCTATCTTCATCCTCAGAGAACCTCACTAGATAAAAATACTCTTGAAGGAAAGTTAAGTTAAACCACATCCTGTTGGTTTCAAGCACCATACTGTGGTGTTCTCTCTTTTTTATTTTTATTTTTTAATGCAGGCTGTCATAGCAGTTTGGCAAAATATCCCTATCCACAGCTTTTTGGAAATACAGAACACAGTAATTGGAACACATAGGTTCCTTGTTTTGTCTGGTTTTCTACTGCATAAAACTATCACATTTTCCAATGGACACTTGGTAAAAATAAAAAAAATAAAAAAAATACTGCAATGCAGTTGCATGAACTGATGCAGTGTAGGTTGACATTGGTGAACTTACCTGTGCAGCTAGGACTTTCAATCTTAATTCTGGGCAGGACAAAATTGTCTATATCTTATGTCATCATTAAGCACAATCAGTCTGACTGCCAAAATATGTATTAGTTTTATGCTGTACATTTTTTGTGTCATCATGTTAGAAGATGTTGGCAGAAAGTCTGTAATCAGATCTACTCATGGTTAAAGGTATACATAGATTTTTGGGAAAGAAAAATTGAAAGATTTTTGAACCTTGTAAAAACATATGGATGAGGTGAATTTGTGGACTAATGATGTGCAAAGTACACAGAAGCATTTAGCATGTCAAAAAAGTCCCTAAGGCATTAATCAAGTATTTTCTGTATATTATCATTAATAATTGATAAATGTACACTCACATATTGTCCGTCCTCATTGTAAAACAAATTTTAAAAACGCTTTAAAGCTTTACAAGATGGCTGGGAAATTAGTTGGCTCAGAGAACTGGCCATGTGGTATCAGTCCTCTTACCTTTGACTTCTTAATTAAATCCTGTTGTGCTTTGAGAGTGCTCGAAAGTACTAATCAGCTGGTGAATTTGGTGGGATATTCTTCTACTATTTCAGTGTGTTGTCTTCTGTGACAGCCAAACTTGCCTGGAAAACAGTAAGTGTATGGGAATGTTTGAACTTCAGCTTAGGTGAGGTTACTTAACTGTGGACTTCTATAGTGATAGCTGAGCATCTGGCTTCGTTTTGCTGTGTTCTTAGTTGTGGATCCCTACTATAATTGAACTCATCAAAAAACAGCCTCAAAGGCTTATACAATCTAACCATTTTTTTTTTTCCAATTGTGTTTCTTGAGCCTGTAAAGCTTCTTGAGCATGTGAACTAAAAATTTAACAAACATGACAGTTCTTGCTTAAACACAAGAATTTTAGGAATTGACTTGAAGGTTGCATCCTGTATTAGTCTGAGATGCTACTTGATTTGCTTTTTGTGAAGCCTGTTGGGGAGTTTTGACTAGAAGCTTCACTGAAAATGACTGCTGATAATGATGGTGAGATGAATTTGACTGAACTTGAAACCAATTTTAAAGGAGAGAGTCTGTGTGTTGGAAAGAAGATTTATTCTAAAATAGATTCCTCCATTCAAAAAGTCATAGAAGTTGCTCCCCCCAGATGATGTTCAGTAAGAGTATCTCACAGAAGCTAAGGAGTTTCTCTTTAAAAGTAATTACCAATATATAGTCTGTAGGTATTCAAGCAAGGAAGTGATAAGAAAATACCGAGGAATGGAGGGAAGATTTTATAGTGTGTCTTTACTTGCATCTGAAAAGTTTTGACTCCTTTGGGCTGGAGTTCAGTGGGTCTGCTGATACAAATGCTACAAATGGGATGTTTTGTGAAGGTTAGGAATATGCTGACAGTTGGATCATGCAGTTTCAGAGTGTCTGAAGCTGGCAAGGACCTCTGGAAACTGAGTGGGCAGTGAGATTAAATGAAAGTAGGTTCAGGTACATCAAGTTGCTTGGAGCTGTTCCAGTAAGTAAAAATCTTACATCAAGATAAGTTTTTAAAGAAATTAGTTGATGCTTAGATGGCTACTTCATTTTGCGTTTTTCAGGAGTGTAATTATTTGGCTTTTGGCAAACCATTTGATGTGGCTTTTACTTTATATTGTTAGGTATAGCACAAACTCAGGAACGTTAATATACTTGTGCATGTGAAAAGCAATGTGCAAGAAGGAAGAAAGTCTCTGCCCCTGGGAAACTCCATGTCTACTAGAAAAGCAGAATCCACAGACATATGCAGCAAATAGACAGAGTGTGGGGTGTTTGAGACTGTAAGCTCTGAATAAAACAAAGCAGCTGGGATCTCCCTAGTGTGTTTCGGGGGGAAAGAAAAGTTGTAACTTGTGTAACAAGTTCCTAAAGTTCTGTATTTCTGCTGGTCAGTGATGATCCTACTCCTACATCTCTCTGTCTTGCTGCTCTTTTTTGGTTTTGGTATTTCATAATTTGAACATAATAGACCAGGGAATTTGAAAATAATGTGTTTTCCTGCTTCTGTGAGATGGAAGGCAGCAGACAGAGGCCGTGGGTGCTCAGGCAGTAGGCATTGGGAAATGCTTCGTGAAACGTGTTTGAGGAAAGGAAGAACACAAACAATAGTGTAAAAATTATTTTTAGCATAAAGCTCTTGCCTGCGTTCAGCTTTCACTTTAAGTTTCATTTTTTCCTCAGTTGTAGTGTATTATGAATACTTGACTTCACTGAGCATTCCTGGCGTTTAGGTTGCAGGAGAAGGTGGATAAGACACCAAAGGTGTTAGACTCCACGCCACTTGTGTCCTCATCTAATATGGAGGCTCACTTGGCTTATGAAGTACTGTTAAAACAGGTTAGTGTGAGGTTATTGCTAGAGCACCCCAAGTAGATGGTGTTACTGGATGTTTGTGGTTAACTAAAAGTGTGCACCAGCTGCTGTGCAGAACCATTTCTGTACCAAGAGCTACACAGGCAAGTTTTGTAGCTGCCAGAAAATCAGCCCTGGTGAATGTTAGCGTTGTGGAAAGAATATAGCTCACCATGAGTGTCCTACTTGTGCTGTTCTTAATTTCAGTGTTGTTTTTGTAGTCAAAACCTGCAGAAACAAACTTTAGCATGTGTTGGACTCAAGTCAAGGTTTCCTTTCTTTTTTTTCTTTTCTTTGTCTTTTCCAGTCATGGTTTCCAGCAGTCTATTCCATGTGATGCTGTCCTTTGCATGGTATGTCCCTAAATTTCTACAGATCCCATCTACTGTCAATTTCCTAGTTAATAGTCTTCTCTTCGATTTACTGATGCTTTCACCAAGTAAACCTAAACTGCCATCAATATCAGCTAAAGATTATTTTGAAAAATCTTTAAAAAGGGCTGTATGAGATTTAATTTTGAGCTGGCAAAGCATTACAGTGTATTTAAACAAGAAACCATACACTTTATATATACATTTGTATTCTTCAGTGTTTGTCACTGTCCAGTACACTACCATTTTTTTGCAGTCTCATAATTGTTTTCATACATCAGTCATGCTCCATCTTAAAATGGGTTGAGCTGTTTGTGTCATTTGTTCCTACCAGAAGTTTCCTTAAAATCAGATTTGCCTAGTTGTTAAATTTTTAATTTCTGGTATAGAGGTGTAGTTATAGTCACTTCATAGATATCTCTTGAACTTCCAATTGTGCTCATGCTTTGTTTCAGATTATTATTTCTTATTTATGTGAAGAAACTGAAAACCAGTCTTTCTGAAGAATTGAATCCATGATGTCCCACTGGCACAGTACTTTCAGTGCTCTATATTTCTGATTGTCCTTTGCCTGATGAGACTGACCTTGTAACTCTTCTGCTAGACCTTACCCTCTCACACTTAACTAGTAAATTTCCCTGAATTCCGTGAATTCTGAAGTCCAGAGAGATGAGATCTGCTGTATTTCTTACATCTATAAAATGATGTATCTCAAAATATAAAAGCACTAACCCTTAATAAATTTAGATTGCATTTTATTCCATACTCTGCTTTTCACTGTGTCGTTAATTGTTCTTCTGTTCAGAAGCCTGCAGGGCTTATGTTAACGCCTGACATACTGCTGGGTTTGTGCAACACTTTTCCCATGTTGCTGTTTTGCATCCACTCAGTAAGCTTATTTCTTTTGACTGGCTCCTGTCGTGTACAGTCTTCTGTGCATTTTTGTTTAACAAGATAGACCTGAAATGTTGTGGTAGTTTGTGTCAAGTACTAAAATCACAGCGAGTTATCCAATATACTTAGGTGTAGGGAATCAATTACATTTCCACAACTGCATTTCACAGGTTTGATTTCTCCTGCTTTTGATGAACCAGTACATCTTATCGGGATAGTTTCCGGGCAACTGTTTCTTACTGTAAGAAGGGAATTTTTTTTTTGGTGGTGATTGCTGTATTTTGTTTGATTGTTTATCTATATATTTTATTTATATATAAATAAGTTTGTTTATTTTTGAGTTTCTATAAAACTAGCAAAACAAACAAACCAAAAGCAAAACATAAGCTTGTCTAGAAAGTGACCACATCTTAGTCATTTCTGTTTGGTTGCTGGAAAAATACAAGATGCATGCAGAAATCCTTAGAACTTCAAAAATATGAAAAAAAAATGGTAAATTTAGTAAGATGTATTTAGCTAATGATCAAAGTATATTGAATCATAATCTTAGAAAGGATGAATGAGAAATTCATTTTGATAACATACATGCATTTAACATAGTATTTGTACACAAATTGAGTCAAATTTTAAGTTCTTGTAATAAGCAGTCACTATGGAAATACTGCAAAAACTGTTAGGCAGCAATATTTAGAGAAAAAGATCTTGAAAATAAATGTCCACTGTGTACTAATGCCAAGAAATTTCATTTTCATTACTACTGACCTGCAAAAAGCTTCCAGAATTGCAACAAGTATAGAAAGAAAAAGAAGCGTTTGACCTTTGGCTGAAAAAATAGTAGGCCTCAGGTTTCACCTAGTGAGTTCTTTCTCAGTTAAGATCATCTCTCATTCATAAGAAATGCAAGGAGGTAAGAATGGAATCCATTTTTTATCATTTTGTTATGTTTCGACCAGAGTTAATGATAATACATGCCACTGAATTAGAAGATTTAACTCTTATTTCTTGGCTGTCTGTTGGCATCAAAAAGAAATTGCAACAGGTTGAGTGCAGTTCAGTGAAAGATAAGAAGCTGAATTGTTCTGGAAAAAAGTTGTGTTGTAGTAGAATGTAAACAGTGCATATAGGAAAGTTGGTCATTTTTGGTATCCCCTTAGTGTGATTATAAACTACGTATTTCTCTTGGAGTCCTAGGATCCATGTGACTGAAAAGTGATCAGAAACACATGCTTAGATTAGTTTAGAAACGCAGAACCAAATTCTGGATTCTTACTTTTCTCCTCTTTCAGACTACGGAGTGGAGAGGAAAATGAAAAATGTAGACCACAGCTCCTAAATTCATGAATATGTTGTGCAGCATTTCAGATAAATTTTCCAATTGTTTTTCATATTCTTGTCTGAAGCAGAGGCTTGGTGTGAGGTTGAAGAGTTCATCTACATAAATATTCATAGTGTTCTGCCAATTCACATAAGTCTATGTCCCTGCAGGAATTTTGACCGCAGACCCTGCCCGCTCGGCTGAGACATGCGCAGAATTTAGACCTCAATAGATAAAAGTTTGCAGCGACTGATCAGCCACCTAATTAATGATGGACAGGATTAATTTAAAAATGTATATTTTTGATGACTTGCTTTACTTGTGCTCTCAAATATGAGAATGGTTGTAGGAGAAATCCTCTGAAACTGTGCCTACTGTAATTCAAGCTAAATATCTTTTATTATTGTTGTAATGATAAATAAAAGGGTAAGACAAACAGCTACAATTGGTTACCGTGTAGAACACTGTTTTCTTTTTAAATGGAACCAAAAATGGCAGGGAGAACAGTCTAACAGCTAACATCTTAGATCCTAATGATTTACTAAAGACAGAAACACACATTCAAATTGCTAGGTGTCAAACTTGGAAAAGACAGGAAATTCTTAGGGGATACCTAATGCAGGTGTAAGAAAGAAATATAAAAAAAGCTGCTTTTCTATAGGGAAGAAAAACATAGGTCTTACTGTAATTTTTTCCCAAGCGTATTAATTACTTTAAAGGCTGACATCTTCCCATCCTCTATTTCTCTGCCATGTTTATCATGATGAATTCATTGAGCAGTAGAAGTGTGCACTCTACCAAAATCTCTTCTGTAGCCTTTCCCCCACATCAATTTTATAATGATGAGTTGTTAAAAGAATTTTTTTTTTTTCACGAGAAAATGTTTTGGAGAGGAGAAGGTTGGTAAAAATAAAGTGCTTTTTCCCTTCAGGTGGTGTGTGGCAAGAACTGAGGAGCTCACTCAAGTCTCTGAATTCAGTTGCAGAAAAGAATTAAATGGCTAGCAAAATAATCCTGTGTATTACCTGCTAGGAAAGTGTGAAAAACAAATACTATTGTTTAGTATTTATTAGCTGATTCACTTACTTAACTGGTTGATTGAGGTGTGTATTGAAAACAGAATTCTGGTATTTTTCTCCTTGGCTAGTTTGGAGTTAATGGTGTGTTGCTCATGTAGCAAACTTTTGTCATATAATATTTATGAAATAGTTAAAAGTAAAATGAGTATTTTTTCAGGTAAAATCAAGTCATCCTTTTTATCCAAGAAGTGTTTATATAGGAAAATACACCATGATTTATGTTGTGTATCATGTTAAATTCCCTTCTTGATATGTTGTGAATGCACATGGTGAGGAAGGGCTGGAGTGGATTTTAAGGTTTCTGTGCAACAGGTTGCAGTCTCTGCAGAGACTTTAGTGGGCTAAATTTATGTGTGCAAATCTGTTCTTCTATAATGAAATGAAGCTTGCGTAAGTTTTGTGCATGTTGCTTAACAAGCAACAATCTTTTGTCCTGCTTTCAAAATTAGATTTATACTTTTTATCAGCCTGCCAGTATGTTGGGTTAACCTATGATGAGCAAACATTGTTAGGAATCCATTCAAACGACTTGCTGACAAGGCTGATTTATCCAGTGTGTTGCAGCAGTTAGTGTTTCCAGTTAGTTGTAACCACAGGTATCTTTGAAGATACACCAGCAGAATGTAGTTAATGCAAACAGGTATGGAGGACCAAATTGTTTTGCTGCGGTTTTGTGCTGAAAGCTAAATGCATGTTTACGGATTTGTGATCTCTCTCTTTTTTTTTTTTTTTTTTAAAAAGG
>VXAV01002266.1:225281-248348 GCA_013399715.1 Alectura lathami | reverse complement strand
TTTTTTTTTTTTTTTTAAAACATGAATGCTGGATACTCAGTATATACCCCTGGGGTCATCAGTTAATGAAATAACTAGTGGTGGCAGATACATGGTGTTTTTAGGCAAGGTTATTATAACTTGTTTTTTTCAAAACACAAGGGTAGGGGAAAACGATACAAATAGAGGTAATTTTCCTACAAACATTACACGTGTCATCAGTTGCATGACTTAAACAACTAGAAAGAAAACAGTAGTGTTTTATTGACTGGTGGTTGTGTATTCACCTAGTAGTGATGTCTGACTGTATAGGTTTTTCAAATCCCATTGTTTCAAAATCACTTCCCATCTATTTTTTTTTTTTTTTGGAATTTGTCACAGTAATTCTTGGAATTTCTGTTTTTTCCCCACTCTTTTCTTTTGAAAAAGACATTGGTTTCATGCCAGCGCTAGGTCACCCTAAGCACTTGGTGTGGGTGCTGTTTGGTACCCAGCGACAGCACTCTTGCTATACCAGTGTTCTCTTCTCTAATGAAATTCTGGAACCAGCAGCCTTTAAGAAGTAAGTACATTTCTTAGGGTGTTACGAACGGTTATAACCCACAAGATAGGAGGAGTAAGAGAGCTTGTTCAGACATCTCCTTTCAAATCCAGTAGTAGAAAAAATATAGTGTCCTTTATCTGTGATTTAGCTGTGGATAAGCTGTGCCTAGGAGCGTTAAATAAACCTTGTTAGTGTGTGCGATGTACCTTTTACTGCAGCAAATGGCTGGATCCTCACTAGGCTTGCTTCTCGCTATATGTCAGTCGTGACATCTGCAGCCGGCCTGCTAGGAAGGAAGTGCTTCCAAAAGTACCTACCAATTGATTGGCTCAGTGCTGACATCTTTTCAGCAAGTTGGTGGGACTTAGAATAAAACCAACCAGTGCTTTGTATATTCACTCCATAAAAACCGAGACCTGCCTTTGTTTATCACGTTGTGTTATGCCAGTGCCATTTTTCAAAATTTGACACTTTATCCTTAGTTTTATGCAGTAAAAATGAATGCAGATGAGTTTCTTCAAAACAACAAAATGTGAATTGTGCTCAGCTTTACTCCAGCTGTTGCCTGAAGAGCCCCTGTTGTGAGCAGGCAGGATTTGTCCAGACTATATTCTCCTGTCTTTCCAGGTATGCCAGGAGAAACTGACTGCTACTGCAAGATTTATTCTTTCGTTACCATGACAGGAATACGTAGCTGATCATTAATGACAACAGCAGTAGGAAAAGCAGCTTCCTTTTTATTTAAATGTTAAGTGATATGCTGCAAGCATGCTTGAAACGAAATGCTATGGTTGGCATAAAAAGCTGACATTTACAGAATGCCGATAGGTAGGTAAAGACAGTTCAAGAGGGCATGATTGCTTGCAGAATCTATCATTAGCAGTAGAAGACCAAGCTAAAACGGTTTTTAATTTACTTTTGTGAGCACAATGGAATTTCTGTTTGTGTACAAGAGAGGATGGGCTTGAGGGGGAGGAGTATAGGCAACCTGTCAAAAGTAGATTGGTATCGTTACTTCTTTGGACCAGTTCTGTTGTTACTAATTGAAAGTTTTTTCTCAGCCTACACCATGTTTACTTTGGCGTGAGGATTAGATTTTCAGGTTGGTTCAGGTATATATGGTTTAAGTAAATATATGTTAGTCACAGTAGCATGTAGCCTTAGACTGCTAGGTTGCAAACAGATGTGTGTACAACTGGCACAGTCCTATTTAAATCTCATTTTGGTGAAGGTGCTCACTCACAGGTATGCTCACATACAAGTCTGAGGTTCACTGATGCAGGTGCCAGTGAGGATATAGTTTTTGTAGAATTTTTTTTTCCAATTACTGAATGTGGAAAATTTAAAATGGCATGAAGTATAGTAAATCGTAGCACTGCCTTTTATACTTGTCACTTTTGATGCTTCATTGAGCTTAAAAAATTGGTACAAGTAATTCTGTTTTGCAAGTTTTGCATATTCTTTAGGGTAAGAGAAGGCACTAAGCTAGGAAAAAAAAGCTAGCTATTCTTCAGTTTATTCTTTCCTTTGTTCTTCTTCCTTTTCAGAAATTGGTAAGAAATACAGCTGTTCCCCTCACACTTGGCAGTTTTTTCTCCTACTCTTGTTCTCTACTGTACTTTGTCATAGCGTGTTCGGTTTCCTTGGACTCTGAAACTGGAAGCTTATCAACACATTTGCTATTTGATGCTCCTTCCATTATGAAGTCCTTTTCTCACTTCCATTCTTACCAGCTGGCTCTTCACTTGGAACATCTCCTGGCCCACTCCATTCTCTCCTTCTGCCCACTCCTCACCACTTTGTCTTCTTGCTTTTCCATGCTTCCCTGCTCAGCTTTCCTCAGCATCTTGCTGTCTTTGCACATCTCACCTCTGGACATATAGACAGATACATACAGATGCATCCTTCTGCACATCCTTTTCCCTTTCCCCATTCAGGATGATTTCTCATCAAAGGTCTATCCTCCCTGTGTTCTTTCTTCTGCTGCTTTGAATGCAGGTTTGCAGTGAGACACTTCCCTGGTACATGCCACACTACACAAGGTTGCTACCATCTCAGCGTGGTTTCATTTCTCATGTTAGTTTTCACTGGCCAAGATGGGACATGGAGGAGGCGGAAGATGGAGAGGTGCGTGATTTTTTTCAGTATTGACTATATCAAGAGGCTATCAAATATTGCCCCCTGTCAGAGATGCGCAGGTGTCAGAACCTCTGGTTCATAAGGAAGGGTAATCATGGTGAGGTTTCTGCTGCTATGTAGAAGAGTACAAATAGACTACCATGACTTTCTTTCACTAAGGCCTTGCTATATGGGTTGAAATACTTAGAGTGGGTGTAATTTCTCCTAACCACAGAGAGTTACTGTTACAGTTTCCTATATAAAGCTTCCTTTATGGCCATAGGAAGAAAATAACACACTTACATGGCATGTTCTACCTCACCTGTTCTGAACCTCCTTAGAACCAGGTGAATCATGCTCTAGAATTGCCCATTTCTTTCTCTTATCTACAGAAGGAATTTAGGTGATTATCTCTGAACTAAATGGCAATGTTTGACCAGATGAGTTTTACTCACTGTTTTTGTACAGACTCAGCTGGAAAGAACAAAATTGTATTGAGTCAGACAAGTAGTTTGGTGATTAAGGAAAGGTATCCAGTGTGTTACACAAATGGGGAGATAAGGCCCAAGGCAGAGCAAGGCTGCTTCTGCTCATGAACATCCAATGGGTCTGCTAATAAGGATGAATTACTCACTCCTGTGTTTTAACAAGAGCTGATGTCAACATTGTAGGGATGGAAAAACAGCCACAGAAGCTGAATACATTATATCTCAGTCTTATGTTGCAATAGCGCATCTTTTTAAATTACCTTGAACTGGCATTGTTTGCTTTCACCTCTTTTTATCTCTGTGAAGAGAGTTAGACTGGGAAGAAAATTTACTTGGAAAAAGCCTGGCTAACTTTGCAGCTATTCCGTTGATGCTCATGAAGGTTTTAACTGGTCTGTCAGAATGTGTTCTGCTGATAGCTGCCATCTTAGGTGCTCTGTTCAAATTCTTCCTGATTGTATAAACTCTTCAATCCCTTTAACTCAACAAGAAGGTGAAGAGTCAGTTCAGGCTAAGACAGGCTAAGGTGTGCTAGAGAAGAAAAATCTTTAAACAATCAGTAGGACAGCCAGTTTTTAGTGTGCCTATATGCTAAGCTTTTTCCAATGTTCAGTGAAACAATGTTGCAGTCTTTACAAGAAACTCTAGGCATCTTCATCATGTGCACAGGTCCTGTTTACTAATGTAATATCTGAAGGAAGAAATAAAAGCTGGCCCAGTTTTTCCATCAAAGTCAGCTCACCTAGTAAGATCATAGAATCCCAGAATGGCTAGGGTTGGAAGAGGCCAGTTCCACCTCCTGCCGTGGGCTGGTTGCCACCCTCTGGCTCAGGCTGCCCAGGGCCCATCCAGCCTGGCCTTGAGCACCTCCAGGGATGGGGCACCCACAGCTGCTCTGGGCAGCCTGGGCCAGGGCCGCACCACCCTCAGAGGAAAAATTTCCTCCTGACATCTAATCTAAGGCTCCTCTCTTTTAGTTTAAAACTATTGCCGCTTGTCCCATCACAGTCTGACAGTGATGTTACGTTTTCCTGCAAGGCTTGCCATCTGAGACTGTAGTGGCTAAAATAGCGTTATTTCTCTTACAGTTACTGTAAGAATATGATGTTTACTTAATCATATGAGCATTACTTAAAGTGACTGGAGTACTGAGCTCATTTTTTTTTTTTTTTTAACTGATGCATAAATTTCTGAAATGGAACCAGAACAGCAATTCAGTTAATAGTGCTGTGTGGAGCAGCGGGAGTATTTCCAGTACTGTTGAGTGAAAAAATAATTGTGTGTTTGAAACTAGTAGACCTTACAAAGTGGATAAATAAAGCAAAACAAACCCCACAACACAGATTCTTAGGAGCAACCCAGAACAACCCAAAATGTGACTCCAACAGAAAGACTGTAAGCCTGCTATATATGCAGCCATGTTGTAAGTAACTGTGTTTCCAGTAGCTTCTGTGACTGGAGCGCTTGTGCATAAGAAGTGGTCGGTGCAGCAGTGATGTGTGAGCAGCACCAAGAACCTCTCTCTGGGGGCTGGTGGCAGCTGCAGCTCTGTCCATGGAGCAGGCAAGCTCCTGTCCTCCTGTCAGAGCCCTGCATGTCCCTGTGCCCTGGGCCTGTGGCTCGTAGGCAGCTCCTCCTGGGCACAGGCAGGAGTTGCTTCTCGGTGAACCTGCCCTCCTCAAATGCTGTCTCTTGGATGCAGACTGGTGGATGCCTCTTTCTGACCATGGAGTAATGAAATTACAAAACCAGACTTCTCTTATTATTGATGTTCTCCTTTCTTTTACTTCAGTAGAGGCAAGGGCCTTTCATTTATAACAGCTGGTGTTTTTCATTATTGGACAAACTATGCTGCCATGCACTGTGCATCCAGACTAATTACACATAAATCTTTGTTTATGGGAAATTACTGTTAACTCTCTGCAAATTAAATTCATTCTGATGGACAAAATACGAAGCCCTGACTTTCTGCCATTACAGTTCATAAGAGTAGACTTGAAACTTAGGAGAATAATTTAGCATCTTCATACTCTGGTCAAGGATATTAATAGATAAAAACTGGGAGAAAACAGAGGTTAAGTCTTGATTTTGTTAATAGTATTGGAATTAGGCTTTTCTGATAACAGAAAATGTGCTGAATGTTGTTTCTCCTTTAGGAACAGAGATTCTTGGTGGAAGAGAATGAATACGGAGCTGGGATGGTTGGTTGTATGAAGAACTAAATGGGAAGTGTGCTGATTTATTTCTTAATATTTAAAAACTTGAGTAGGTGGTTATAAATAGTGGTAAGTTTCAGGGGGAAGCTGAGCACATTTGTTGAGATGTTGAAATCACAGACTGCTAAAATCTTTTCCAACCACAGATAACTTAGNAAAAAATAAAAAAAAAAAAAAAAAAAAAAAAGGAATAAAAAAAAAAGCTAATGCAGAATGCAGTCATCTCTGACCTCTCACAAAATATGTGCTATTTCCCAGTGATCAGTAAGTGAGACTAGAAGTTCTCTTAACTAGGAATTACTTCTGCTGTCTGTGCTACTGTAGCATTACTGCAGTGGATGTATGCATTCAAGTAATGCATATGTTAAGCATAGTTTACTCATCTAGGACAACTTCTGTAATTGTCACCTGCAAGTGTATACAAAGTATGTAATGCATGGTGAAATCGTAATCTGAAGTACATAGTGGAGCTCACTGAGATTCTGAATAGTGTTAACAATATTATCAAAGTTGATTGGCCCTGTTCATTTATCTTAACAATGCAACCTCTGAACAAGCAGCAGACAGATCTTTCTGTAGATTTAAATAGTTGAAATTTCCTCAATTTAGGTTTTCATTTTTGCTAAAGCTAGGCATATTATCTTTCTCTTACCTTGCACATAGAAATCAACATGCTGTGCATTTTTCTGTAGCCAGCCGTGACTTATTAAAACATTTGATAGTGTGATACTGCCCAGTTATTTTCTGAATGTCTACTGAATTTTCTTTTAAAATGTCTTCCTGTTTCCACTGTTTTCTTAACAGGGAAAAGTTACTGGCTAGGTTGAGTAAACTCTGAGGAAGTAATCTCAGAAGCCAGCATGGGCTTGATGTTTTTCCTGCATGCCAGCATCATGCCGGAGCTTGGGTGGGGTGTTGGAGGCTCGGAGCTCCTGTGTTCATCAGGGGATGTACAAGCATGGCTTCACTGTGCTCTGCCTGGTCCTGTGGGTAGCCTGGGCCTGGCAGTATTTCAAATTTGGATTTCAAATACTGGGAAATAAGAGTGAAAGATGGTGATAGGAAATAGCTGATAATTTTGTTTTATCTGCAAGAGAAGTTAATTCAGCTGATTATAAACTGCATTCAGACCAAGCTGCTTTTATTTTATTTTATTTTATTTTTTTTTGCAGAGCACTTATTCTTTCACGATAGAATACTACTTTAATACTGTTGCATAAGGAAGCTACTAGAAGTTAAGGACTTATCTGTGAGGTGTTACAAGATGAGGAAATGTTCTCAGATATGAAAAGGGGCATTCTTTGTCACTATCAAAGTCAGTTTCATATCACAGCATGTTTACTAAAAGGCAGCTGGCTGCGGTAAACCCACTCTCCAGGAAATCAAGATTTCTAGAAATGATGACAATGGCAAAACACTATCACTACACAAAATGAGTAAAGGTTTTCTTTAGATTACCATTGTGGAGGAAAAATTCACTAGTGGAAAGTGTAAATGAAGTAAGTACAAAAAATTCACTTTGCCTAGGTGTGTTGCACTATTTCCATAAAAAGTACTGTCCTAGTCTCTCTCCCTCTCATGGCCCGCACTAGCATTTTGGTTCCAGGTGTAGTCTGGTGGTGCAATTTAACTTGCATTGCTGTCTGTTAAATGTAGAATGAGATAATCTCTGGCTAAAAATTGTATCTAAAGCAGTCTCCCTACAATTCTTGTGTGTTGGTGAGAGGTTTTAATTTCTATGCTACAGTGAAGAAGTGATTCGGCTCCTTGAAGTGCTTAGAATTAGCTACTGTTTTCTGCTCTTGAGTATACATCCGTGAAGATGATTCATTTGAACTTGTGGACAGCAAACAAGTTAATGGAGCCTCATGAAACTCAGTGAATTAATAGTAGACTTCTGCATTGGGGAAATATGGTCCCCAACCAGTTCAAGAAAGGAATAATGTCTGACTCAATAGAAATAGTACAGTTCATCTCCTCTGACATGGCTGGCAGAAGACATAATTGAAAATGTACCTCACATTTCCTGCTAATACATGATGTGCTAATAAACGCACTGGAAATATCCATCTGTCCTGCTTCTTTCATTTCTTTTGAGAGAAGATGAAGGATATGCCATTAACAACAAGAGTGTTGTTTGGATTTGTTATGAACTGAAGTATTTGCTGAGCATAACTCATAATATTTGCCCTGTGTGCTTATCCCTTGAGAGTGATCTAGCGACCAAAACTGAAAGCTGTTTCATGACCGAAATGAATCAGCCAGAGAAATGTGCGTCTTCTGAGTCAGGGTGACCTTTTCGGAGTTTGTTTCCCCCTTTCTCTATGCAGAGCTTCACCATATGGCCAGGCTATCTCTGCAGCAGCAACACTGATTTCTCTGCCTGTGGCCAGGCCCACTCTGATGAAAGGTTAGCAGATGGGCTGCGTCAGAAACTAGTGATTTTCACTGGAGGAGCAATGCATGTGTATTTAAATACCTTGGTTTTACCTTTCAGAGAAGCTGACCTGCCACTTCTCAAAGTCGGTCTGACTTGACTTCCCTGAAGGACACAAATGACAGAATAATGCTGCACTGGGAAGTGAGTTTTTCAGATAATCGTGTTCATGACACAGACGGGCTATTTGTTACTGGTACAAAAAATGTGTTTTAACAAGGTGTAGGGTATCCGCCTCTGGACAATTTGCCAGGAAATTTGCTTAATTATAACTTGTGTTCTGTCAGTGTAGCTCAAAACTGCAGAACAGTCCCTACAGTAAGTGCAGGTCTTACAGGAGCAATTTATGAGAGTTAGTGATGAGAAGGTTTTTTTTGTAGTTCAAATACCTCTAAGGGCATCTTTTCTCTTCTATATTTCCTTCTTCTATTATTTTATTTTACTGCACTAGTAGTCCTCTGTCAGAAGAATTATGCTGTTAAAGAAAGGTGTCTTTTTGTTGTTGTATTATTATTTTTTTTTTAAACCAGTGAAGGTTTAACCAGCATAGATTTTACACTACAACTCTACAAAATTATGTCCTAATCCTTCTCTGTTGCTGATGGCAATCTTGCTTAGTAGATAAATTTTAAATTTATGCTGCTACAGAAAAGCTAGCATAAGTACCATAACCAGGGTACTTCAAAAGTGCTTTAATTGAATAAATGTAGCCATAGATTGAAATTCAGAGATGGAGTAAATGTAGGATAGCAGTGGTTTTTTTTTTTTTTTTTTTTTTTTTTTTTTTTCAGGTACCAGACTTTTCTCCTAAGGGAACTGACACAATGGCTTTGAAGGATGCTTTTCAGAAATAATGATACTGAGAAATGAAGTAATTAATTTCAAACACTTGACCTAAAACTCCTAATTGGCTTACAGTAGCATGTCACTAGCTTCATGTAAGAATAAGAATATATAACAAACATTTCCTAATGGAGTTTTGGAGTGAATTAATTATGTGCATATCTGAAAGATTAACACCTACAGCTAGACAGGAGTAACAATTTCTCTGTGCTCTGGCATGTCGGTTCTGATCCTTAGACATCAAGCTGCTTTGAGCATGTTTTGTCCTTTATGTTACTGATGTAGATTTTCAAATTGTGCAGCCATTGTCTACATGCACAACTGTATGACATCACCATATCCCGCTTTTGACCTAAACTGTTTTTCAAACCTACATCGGATGTCAGCAGTTGAAAGGCTATTTTGTAACAGCCACTTTTCACTCTTTGTATCCTACCTCAACTTCCTGCTGTCTCTGGGTGGAGATGAAGAGTGTTTGTAACCTTTCTGAGCACCCGCAGAATGTGTTTGAGGTTGTCTGTCAGCTCTAAAGAGTGTCAAACTTATTTTCTACTGGGAAAATGGTGTATGAGAGAAGTGCTTGTATTGAAAATAGACTGTGGGATCGAGTGCACCCTCAGCAAGTTTGCTGATGACACCAAGCTGAGTGGTGCAGTTGATAGCCCTGAGGGAAGGGATGCCATCCAGAGGGACCTGGACAGGCTGCAAAAGTGGGCCCACGAGAACCTGATGAGGTTCAACAAGGTCAAGGGCAAGGTGTTGAACTTGATTTGGGGCAATCCAACGTATGTGTACAGACTGGGAGAAGACGAACTTGAGAGCAGCCTTGCAGAGAAGGTCTTTGGGGTTCTGGTGGATGAAGGGCTCAACATCAGCCAGCAGTGCTCTCTTGCAGCCAGGAAGGCCAATGGCATCCTGGGCTGCACCAACAGAGGGGTGCCCAGCAGGGAAGGGAGTGGATTGTCCCCCTCCTCCTGTACCCTCGTGAGGTCCCGCCTGCAGTGCTGCATCTAGACCTGGGGTCCCCAGCACAAGAAAGACGTGGAGCTGCTGGAGTGGGTCCAGAGGAGGCCATGAAGATGCTCAGAGGCTGGAGCACCTCTGCTATGGAGAAAGACTGAGGGAGCTGGGCTTGTTCAGCCTGGAGAAGGCTCCAGGGAGACCTTCCAGTACCTAGAGGGAGTTGGTAAATAAGATGGAGCCTGACTTTTTACATGGTCTGACAGTGATAGGCCAAGGGGGAATAGTTTCAAACTAAAAGAAGGGAGATCTAGGTTAGATGTCAGGAGGAAGTTCTTTCTTCAGAGGGTGGTGAGGCCCTGGCACAGGCTGCCCAGAGCAGCTGTGGGTGCCTCATCCCTGGAGGTGCTCAAGGCCAAGCTGGATGGGCTCTGGGCAGCCTGATCCAGTGGGTGGCAACCAGCCTAAGGCAGGGGGCTGGGCCTGGATGGACTTTAAGGCCCCTTCCAACCCAAGCCATTCTATAGTTCTATGAAAATTTATGTTTTCCTGTAATTAGTAGAAAAATGTCTTAGTAATAACATTCTGATGGTTCTGTGTCTGTGACTTCTATTTGCATAATATTTTTTTTTTGCCAGGAAAGTAGACAAATCTAGGGATTTCTGTCAGTGTTATTGGTTAAATTGTGGTATGGTGTTGCTCAGTATAGGTCTGAATCAGTCTTCTTCTCCAGTATGGGTTCACCTGGAGAAGGATGGCTGAAGTGGGTTTAAATCATCATCAGTGATCTGGATTTAGGAATGCCATGCATCCTCAAAAAGTTCGCTGATGATACTGAAGTGAGAGATGCTGTTGACCCCTTGGAGAGGGACAAGAGGCCTTACAGAGGGATCTGGATACTCTGTAACACTGTGCAATCATCAACAACTTGAAGACCAACAAAGAAAATGCTGGGAGGGAACAATACCAGGCAGAAGTACAGATAGGAGATGGGTGGCTGGGGAGCAGCTCGGCAGGAAGAGACCTGGGGGTGCTGGTGCCGGCAGGCTCAGCATGAGCCAGCCGTGTGCCCCGGCAGCCAAGAGAGAAAACCGCATTTTGGGTACACTGAACACAGCACGGCCAGCCAGTCAACAGAGATGATTCCCCCACCGTGTCTGGTGTTGGTGCGGCCTCACCTTGAATATTGTGTGCAGTTCTGGGCTCCACAATCTGAAAAGGACATTAGGGTCCTTGAAAGCATGCAGAGGAGGGCACCAAACCCGGTACAGGGGCTGGAGCCATGTCCTGTGAGGAGAGGCTGAGGACACTGGGCTGCCCAGCCCAGAGCAGAGGAGGCCGAGAGGCGACCTCACTGCTCCCTGCAGCTCCCTGAGGAGGGGAAGCAGGGGGGGGGTGCCGGGCTCTGCTCCTCAGAACCCGTGGCAGGGTGGGAACGGCACCGAGCTGTGCCAGGGGAGGGTCAGGCTGGGCATGAGGAGGAATTTCTGTACCGTGAGCGTGGTCAGACACTGGAGCAGGCTTCCTAGTGAGGTGGTGGATGCCCCAATTTCCTGTCAGTGTTCAGAAGTCACAATGCCCTCCATAAGATGCTCTCAATAATATGCTTTAAATTTGGTTAGCCCCAAAGTGGTCAGGCAGTTGACCTCCATGATCTTTGTAGGTTCCTTTGAACTGAATGGTTCTATTCTTTCTATTTAAAACATATGTATAAATGAATTTTGCTTTTAAAAATTGTTCCATGGTATTATTTTATTTGCTTTAAAAAAAAAAAGAAAGCATGTAAATTCAGAAATCATCACAATTCACATTTGATGTGAACGTGTATCAAAATCTTTCTGTGCTGATCTTCTGAGCAGTTCTTGAAGCCCTATTCAAATACTATTTAAAAACTTCTTCTAAACATCACTCTCTACATGTATAGGACTTGCAAGCAGTTGTTCACAACTGCAGCCCTCTCTTTCCACTCACCATTTTACAACTTGCAAAGAGAACAGAAAATTTCAAAAAGTGAACATAATGCCAGAGAAAAAAGGAAAAACAGCTTCAAATCCAATTTCCTGTAAGAAATGAAAACAGTCTGTAAAGAAGGCAAGGCTGGTAGAAAAAAANAAAAGGCGTAAAAAAAAAAAAAAAAAAAAAAAAAAAAAAAAAACACATACTCCAGGAAAGGAAAGCTGATTCCTTTTCATTTCAGGGCTCTGAAATCTGGTTTGATTCTGACAAGAAGGAAAATCTACACCCTTCCGTATTTTGATCTGATGGCTTTTAGCTGCTGTGCTGACTTTCTAATATCTAATATGAGATGATGTTTTGGCAAGCAATTCTTGTTTAGGCTGGCCTGCAAAGGCAGTGCAGTAGACCTAGATGGTATTTTTAATGTTCAGACTTTGCTGTGTTTTATAGACAAATAAAAATTGCCATACGCAAGCAACTTCTCAATAAAAGATGCATCTTGTTTTTAAGTGTAAAGTAACCAAACTAGTGTTTATCAGTATTCTTGAACCTGTAACATCCATAAGTACTAAACTGGGTGACTGTAGTCCCTTGGATGTGGGCTGGATGGCTGCTGAAACACTGATTAAAATGCAGCAGTCCAAGCCACCCCTGCTGCAGTGGCTGGACTGGTAGCTGCTAATTCCTGCTAGGGCTGTGATTGTTTCTGTTTCACTGGTGGGGCTCCACTCTGAGGTATTTCTGGAAATGTATAGAAAGAGATCTCTATTCCATGGGAAATCTAAACACGTTGTTACATCTGTCGTAATTACCTTTTGACAAAAATGGAAAATGAGCTATGGAGTCAAACCTGCAGCATTGTATAATATTGACATTAGACTCTTTCCTCCATCTCAGTACTGTTTCTTAAGTTGCTGTTTACCTGGTGGTAAATGTTGAGGAGCAGAAACAGACCACTAAAACTGCATATTGAAAAACATTTTGATGAATCTGGCTTCCAGGCCTTTCATTGAATGGAGGAATATATCTGACCCAGACTTACTAAAAGAGTATTTACTAAAATCTTACTAAAATCTCTGATCTTCATGTTATAGAACCATAGAATCATAGAATCACCAGGGTTGGAAAAGACCTCCAAGATCATCCAGTCCAACTTCCGAACCAACATCACTATTCTAACTAAATCCTATCCCTACGTGCAATATCTACACATTTCTTGGACACCTCCAGGGACAGTGACTCCGCCACCTCCTTGGGCAGCCTGCTACAATGCATGACCTGAGAAGAAATTTTTCTTAACATCCAACCTGAATCTCCCCTGTGCAGCTTGAGGCCGTTTCCTCTCGTCCTATCACTGTTACCTGGGAGAAGAGGCCAACCCCCACCTCACTACAGCCTCCTTTCAGGCAGCTGTAGAGAGCAATGAGCTCTCCCCTGAGCCTCCTCTTCTCCAGACTGAGCAGCCCCAGTTCCCTCAGCCCCTCCCCATCAGCCTTGTGCTCCAGGCCCTTCACCAGCTTCATTGCCCTTCTTTGGGCTCGCTCCAGGGCCTCGATGTCCTTCTTGTAGTGAGGGGCCCAAAACTGAACACGGAATTCAAGGTGCGGCCTCACCAGTGCCGAGTACAGGCGGATGGTCACCTCCCTAGTCCTGCTGTCCACGCTATTTCTGATGCAAGCCAGGATGCCCTTGGCCTTCTTGGCCCCCTGGGCACACTGCTGGCTCACATTCATCTGGTGGTCAACTAGCACCCCCAGGTCCTTTTCCTCTGCACAACTTTCTAGCCACTCTGCCCCAAGTGTGTAGCATTGCTTGGGTTTGTGACCAAAATGCAGGACCTGACACTTGATCTTGTTGAACCCCATGCCGCTGGGAGCCTGTCCAGGTCCCTCTGTAGGGCCTTCCTACCCTCAGGCAGATCAACATTTCCTCCCAACTTGGTGTCATCTGCAAACTTACTGAGGGTGCACTCAATGCCTTCATCCAGATCATCAATAAAGATGTTAAACAAGAGCAGCACCAGTACTGACCCCTGAGGAACACCACTGGTGACTTGTTGCCAGCTGGATTCAACTCCATTCACCACCAGTCTCTGGGCCTGGCCACCCAGCCAGTTTGTAACCCACTGAAGAGTGCACTTGTCCAAGCCACCATCTGCCAGGCTCTCTGGGACAATGCTGTGGGAGACAAAGTCTCCCATGGAAAACATGGAAGCAAATATCAAAATACAGTGAATTTCAGAGGTTACTACTTCACTACAAGTACAGTGTTCTTCTTCATGTAACTTAATCCTTGGAAAGTTTCTTCCTGAACAATGCTTTAAGTAAGACAGTTAAAATGCAGATATGAGGTGATGATCAGAGCACTTAATACTGCACTGTGGGGAAAAAAATATGTAAGAAATACAGAAGGGTTTCATTCTCTCTCATTTTCACCTTAATCTCTTTAAAAAAATTGCACTTAAGAACAACTGTATTTCTAAAACAACAAGGGACTTCTCCATAGCAAAATTAATTTCTTCCAAGTCTTAAAAAAATGTGGAGCTGGAAGCTGGCTGAAAACCATCTTGTAACAGTGTCAGGATTATTTTTTAGCACAAATCTTCTGCAGTCAAATAGATCCAGGAGCTGATTTTGAATATTTTATTTAGAACAGAGTTTTCTGAGACTGCTCTTCTCTTATAGGATAGTACTTACCTACTCGCATTTAGGCAGTTGAACAAAACATAGGGAGCAAGTAAAAGGAAATAGAAAAAAGAACCCAGTGAACTCCTACTGCTTTAACCGAATTGGGGTTGTCATCTTTTTTCCTAACCTTTTGAAACACTGGGGCAAATATTCAGAACCAGTTGCTTAGACTACGTGTGCAAGATGCACAACCAAACTCTTGGACTGGCAGTCATATGCATACTCCTACAGCTAAACAGATTCTGTGTGCACACTTTAATCTATGAAGCATTCTGAGCAGCTGCTGACCCTTTCTAAACAACACAGAAAGCCTGACGTGCCTTATTTTAAGAGCTGTTTACATTATTTCTTCTCATAAAAGAAGAAAAAATTGCTGCTGAAGAAGAATAAGCATTCTGATGTCATTGTCTCTTTACTCCTAGTGAAGTAGCGCATGCAAGAACAAAGAGCAGGGAGGAATAAAAGCTTCAGAAAAACTTTGAAAGTGCGTTGCAAGACCTTCCCTCCTGAACTACTCCAGAATAGCCTGCCTGTTTTTCTCTTGTGATACATTCCTTCACCAGACCGTATGCCATTGGAGGAAGTGTTTCAAACAGCCTGCACTGTGGATAGGTGTCAACATCATTGATTAATGCTTTTCATAATGATCTCCAGATGCAGACGACACTGGCATTTGCACTACATGACAACAAGTGGCAGCACAAACAGCTTGAGACACCACATAATGATTCCTGGAGATGAGCAAGTTTTCCTGCACAAGGGAAGGGAAATAGAAGGGAAGCTATAAAAGTTTAGCTAGGACTGGCTTGATCTATATAGTAAAAAAGGAAAAATACAGGAAAAAGTATATGGGAAAAGTAACCTTTTAAAATCAGACTGGAAAAACTATTCATGTCTGCATATCTAAACCAAGCTTTGAACAAAATTTTATACCAGTTAATCTAGACCAAATCATTTCCAGGATTCTGAAAGTTCATGTGCCCATGCTTATCCTGAGTAGCACAAGCAACCTTCATTTTGGTGAGATACAAGGCTCACTCCTTGAAGGCTCATGTTATGCTGAATTATCAACTCCTATGCCACAGCTTCTCTTCAGTAAATTGCTTTTGCCAGGAGGTTTATGTGCAGTGACAACTCACGATGTCTTACACCAAAAAACAAACTAAAAATTAATAGCCAACACGTTCAGAAGTTCTCTGTTTTTTTTTTTTTTTTTTTTTTTTTTTTTTTTTTTTTTTTTTTGCTATCTGCTTTGTGTATTTTCTCCTTTAACCTTGGCAGGATAGACATTTTTAATCCCATGAGGTAAGAGTGAAAGCCAGGCAATGCAAAAAAGTTGGGATTAAGTTGTATTTTGCTGAACGTGTTTTACAATGTTTTGCACTTTCTGATCACACATGCATTCTTTGTTAAAGATACAATATTTTTGAAGTAAAAAGATAAAATAACTGATTTTCCTTAAAAGCACTTTTAATCTGCCATTCTTAATATTTCTGTAACAGTCAAAAAAGAGAGTTTGCTACCCAAAACCATCATCATAATGATAACCTGTAAACTTGTGCTTGGTAGTAGATTTATAGCAATAAAAAAACTACAGTAGAAAGAAGATGTAGCAGTGTGCACAGTGATATTATACCTAAAACTTGAAACTAGATTTCCTGGGAATATGAAGGTATCATTAAGGCAACACACTCTTACGCAGCTTATGTCAATGGAGGGTTTATTTCCATCAGAACGACAAGATTTCCAGTTTTCATTGGTCTGATGAGCCAAGGCCAACTTACTCCAAGCATAGGGGAAGCATCAAGTCGAGCACAATCTCCCAGCCCTATAATGTATTCTGTGTCTAGTGGGGCAGACCTCACTGCTGGTGGTCAGGAAAGACCTACAAGCATAGAGTCACAGAATATCCCATGTTGGAAGGGACCCACAAGGATCATTGAGTCTAACTCCTGGCCCCACACAGCACCACCCAAACCCAAACCCTGTGCCTGAGAGCGTTGTCCAAATGCTCCTTGAACTCTGGCAGCTCGGGGCCGTGCCCACTGCCCTGGGGAGCCTGTTCCATGCCCACCACCCTCTGGGGCAGAACCTTTCCCTAACCCCCAGCCTGACCGTCCCCTGACACAGCTCCATGCCATTCCCTCGGGCCCTGTCGCTGTCCCCAGAGAGCAGAGATTAGCGCCTGCCGCTCCGCTCCCCTGGGAGGGAGCTGTAGGCTGCCATGAGGCCTCCCCTCAGCCTCCTCTGCTCTGGGCTGAGCAAACCAAGGGACCTCAGCAGCTACTCATACATCTTGCCCTCTAGCTCCTTCGCCATTATAATAGCTCTCCTTTGGATGCTCTCTAATAGCTTTATGTCCTTCTTACACTGTGGCACCCAAACCTGCAGAAAGTGCTTGGGCCTTTAAAATTCTGTTAATTCTTTAAGACCTCAGCTTTCCCTTCACAATGTTTTATTTCCTTCTCCTCCCTACTATGTAGACTTTTTTTTTTTTTTTTTTCCTTCATTTTCCCTATCCTCCTAGCTTATTTCTCAAATCTCTTTCTTGGCAAACGTAATCAACATTGCGCCTTCAGCTTTCCTTATTCCTGGAGATAGTGTACTGTCCTCATTCTGTTGGGGGGGGGTTCTGCTTTTTGTAAATTTCCAATTTCTATCTCCCCATCATTTGATAGCTTCTGATGCAGGTATTTCTGCCTACAGGGACTTAAATAGGGTGTTCAGAATGACATAGAAATCATAGAAGTGATGGTGATCATAGACTTTTCTGATAACTAATGACAAACAAATGCACATACAATGAGGGACATATTCAAGAATGTGTCACTGCTACCATCTCTTGAGATAAGGAAGATCATTTCTGTAATCATGAAAGTGAAATCACTGTTTTCCAGGAGCAGGTTCCAGACTTTCTAAACCATCAGTATCTTTTTTATTATTTTCACTTGAAACTCTGTATTTCATCCACTGACCAAGCTACTGTTTAATCAGCTATGCTAGAGAGAGACTGTAGTTTGCAATGACTGCAATTTCTGTTTTTAAAGACTGGGGCTTTTTAGCTGTCAGAGCTGCACTGTAATCCAGGATAATGATTCTAATCTAATCTATGTCAGCCTGTACTCCTATACATGAAGAACTCAGCACAATGGTGTATTACATATTTGCAACTAAATTAAGTCTTTCAGGTTCTCCCCACAGCACTGAAACTTCAAGCACAGCATACTCCAGTGACACACAAAGACTGGCATTTTCAGCCTGCATTAGAATGTAAGAGAATCACAGTTAAGCAGTATTTGGAACATACTTTCTATAGGATATACAGATTCGTATTTTTTAAAAACATATTCATAATTGTTCCCCATGTACTTTAGGCTTTGAATACAAAGTGCAGTCTGTTATGTCCATGCACTCATTCTTTCACTTAGATTATTACTTACGCTTAGCTGCTGATGTATTCAAATAGCCAGCATGCACCCACCGCAGCAAATGCCCTCCACAGCCCATGTCAGCCACAGCTTGATATCACACTGCTATGAGATCTTGGAAAAGAGCTGTGATGGACAAGCACATGAGAAATCTTCGACACCAGCCTCTGCAGACCTTCATGAGGCTGTTGTCAGAATAGCAGCTGTTCCAAGAGGGCTGTCCAGCAACACCATGCAACAATCCATTTCTCAAAGAAAGCCGATCAAGTATTGCATTCATATGTAGGGCAATTTAATCCTTTTGCCCATGCTTGTGACAATATTGAGCATTTTACAATGGGAAGAAATAAGATACTACCATTATATCCTCAGAGCATTATATCCACCATTATGTCCTCAAAGCAGAATGATTGCTCAGTATTGGAACTCACATAAATGCCCATTAAAACAATAAGAAGCACATATACCCTCTCAGGGGGCAAATCTGTGTTTCTGATATTGCAACGCACCATCCTATCTCAGAAATCTGCATCCGTGGACAAGGGTAGAGCTGCTGATGTAATCTGTCTGGACTTCAGGAAGGCCTTTGACACGGTCCCCCATAGCATCCTTCTCTCTAAACTGGACAAATATGGATTTTATGGGTGGAGTGTTCAATGGATGAGGAACTGGTTGCTAGATCGCATCCAGACAGCGGTGGTCAATGACTCAATGTCCGGATGGAGGTCAGGGACGAGTGGTGTCCCTCAAGGGTCTGGTCTGGGACTGATACTCTTCAATATCAATATCATCAAAATGACAGTGGGATTGAGTGTATGGAGTGTTCCCTCCATGTGCGGAAGGCACCAAGCTGTATGGTGTGGTCGGCATGCCTGAGGGACAGGATGCCATCCAGAGAGACCTGGATAGGCTCAAGCTGTGGGCCCAGGAGAATCTCATGAGCTTCAACAAAGCCAAGTGCAAGGTCTTGTGCCTGGTTCATGGCAACCCCCACTATCAATACAAGCTGGGGGATGAAAAGATTGAGCAAAGCCCTGCCGAGAGGGACCTGGGGGTACAGGGGGATGACAGGCTGGACATGAGCCAGCAGTGTGCCCTCGCAGCCCACAAAGCCAACCGCACCCTGGGCTGCATCCAAAGAAGCGTGGCCAGCAGGGCAAGGGAGGTGATCCTGCCCCTCTGCTCTGTGCTGGTGAGACCCCACCTGGAACACTGCATCCAGATGGGGAGTCCTCAGCACAGGAGGGACACGGACCTGTTGGAGTGCGTCCAGAGGAGGGCCACACAAATGATCCAAGGGATGGAACACCTTCCCTGTGAGGACAGGCTGAGAGAGTTGGGGCTGTTCAGCCTGGAGAGGAGAAGGCTCCAGGGAGACCTGAGAGCGGCCTTCCAGTATCTAAAGGGTGGCTACAAGAAAGAAGGGGGCAGGCTCTTTGGTATTCAGTAATCATTCTTTGACTTCATGGAGCACAAACTAATTTATTTTTAAAAAATCAATTCAGAATTTAGGGAATTTAATCCAAATGAAATTTAAAGGAGATTACATAGAGGAGTGTATTTGTACTGAGTTGATTCAAAATGCAGTATGAAAATGATTATGACTGAGCACAGTATGGAGATGCTGACCTATTTTTTAAAAGACCCATTTTTCTACTTCTAGTGGAAATACTGTCAATGCTGTTTCTTTTATTATAAATATTGCAGCTCTGGGAATTCACTTTTCCTGCCTACCTGTGACCAAATGAATGTGTGACAATTTCATTTTGGTCCTCTGATTTCAGAAGTAGAAGGGCTTTTTTTTTTTTTTTTTTTTTTTTTTTTTTTTTTTTTTTTTTGTTTGATTTGTTTGTTTGTTTGTTTGAGCTGTGAGGGCAAGAAGCTTTTTCCAATCCAGCTCAAATTCTGCATGTTTTCTTGCCTTGGCTTCTCTCTTTGCCAGTCTCCACCATGAGTTCATGTCTGGTTCTGCAAAATCCATTTTATCTTTTACTGCCTTTATTTGTGAATTCTGCTTGTCACTTCCACCTCCATAACGTCCCCCATGGGCCTTCCATCTGTGCTGACACCACTATTTCTGACTTCATGTACTTGAAGTGTGACCGTGCCTTTTCTCTCAGCTGCGCAGTCTGGACTCCTTAGTGCAGGCAGAGTATTTGCAGCCTGTGTGCACAGGGAAACCAGACCCTGCCATCCTCCTGTCAGTTGCACAGGTCAATCCCAATTTGCCTCTGGTGTGCAGGTTATGTAGCTACCCTGTACCGGTCAACTACTTTGTCTGAGGACATCAAAAACCAAGTTCCCTTTTGTCTCTTTAAGTCTCACTTTTTTTTTTTTTTTTTTTTCCTTTTTTCCCCCTAAATTCTTATTAATTTCTGGATCTGTTCTGATTATTGTTCTTGTTTTAATGACCTGTGTGTTTTTTTCCACAGTTTTCTACCCTCTTATATGGGGAAAGATGCTAATCTTTCCCAGGTTGCCACTGCAGCCTGCCCATTGCTTTCCTTGCAGCCTCAGAGGCCCCTGGCTGAGACCTTGGTGCCAGGACAAGTACCTCTTAAGTTATTTTACTTTAACCCACCTCCTTTGTGATCACTGATTAAAATATTCCCTGTTGGCCACATTGTATGTGCTATGTGTTGGTCAAATGCAGTGTGCAGATAATCGTCACTACTGTTCTGCTTGTTCGAAGTATTCAAAATACTGCAATCTCCCGAAGTGTCCTTCTACAAGAATTGTGAATTCAATACAAGTAACTGTGAATTCAGTAAAAAGCATTCAAATAGTCAACAATGGGGAGTTGAAGTTTTACACATGCATTTTAATTTTTAAAATGTTTTTTGAATTTATTTGGAAAACAGCACACATGCAGGTGTCAGACAGAGAGTTTTATTCTGATTTCATATACAAAATCATTCTTCTAATATTTTAAATCGTTTATTCCCTTGCTCATGCAGCCGTTGTACTAACGCCTGAGTGAGATTATCAAGTATTTGCATTGCAGGAAAACTGTATTTCTGTGCTAATAGTTCTTTGTGTAGCAGCTGTGATACATCTCATGGAAGTGACATCATGAGTTATTTCATGCTTTGTCTTTGTTCTTGGTGTAGGTGCTGTGACATGGAAGTGAGGGTTTTTTATTGTCTGGTATGGCCACATAGTTAAGATGTGTACATAAGTGTGACAGGCTGCCCAGAGAGGCTACGGAGCCTCCTTCTCTGGAGGTATTCAAAACCCACCTGCACACTTACCTGACCTGCTGTAAGGAGGTTTTAGCAGGAGGTTGGACTAGGTGGTCCCTTCCAACCCCTACAACACATGATTCTTTGATAATTTTTTGAGGTTTTTTTTTTTTTTTTGCGTTCAGAATTGGATCTAGAAACCCATTTGTGTGTGGTTAAGCAGTTATAGCAGTCTTTTTATTTCTGTCTTTCTTTCTTTTGCATGTTCACCATAATTATATCTGGGCTTTTAAAAGTAAATCTAACAGAATCATTAAGCAACTTTCCAGACAGTAACATATATGTCAGTAAAAAAGAATGAGGATATTTTCAACAGTGTAGGAATTATATTTTCTAGTATTCTCTAGCTTAGTGAGCTTCACCTTCCAAGAATATGCCTTTTTTTCAGTTCCAGACAACTTCAAATAATCTACGCTCTGAACTGAAGCAGCCTCTTAAAAATGTAGAGAAGGAAATCACAAGCAAGAAAGCAGTAATTGTGTGCCTTTTAAAGCTAATTTTATTAAAAAGTAAACATACCCACATAAGTACATGTAATAAAATATTTCATGTAAATGAAAGTGTATATATTTCCACGCACAAAGATATGCATATATATGTATATATTTGCCAACTATGAAGAAGGAAGAGTTGGTAGGAGCAATTTGAAATACTCAACATTATATAGTGAGTACTCCTGTGGCTGGTCTCACCTGGAGTACTGGAAAGTTAATTTCTGGTTTCTAGTCTAAACTGGAAATGGTTTATTGGCAATCACATGCTGCAGTGTACATCTGCAAGTGATTTTTGGCTGCTTGGGCTCAGAATACTCTCAGTTTCTTCTGAGGGAACTGATGAAACTAGGGATTAAATATTGCTTAGTTAAAGCACCTGCTGCTTATCATGCAAGTACGTAAACCATTGAATGTAGGTATCTCTCTGCTATAGTACTGTTAACATTTATTATTCAGAAGTAGTGCATACATACATATATTTTTTCCTGACCAAATGCATCCATGAAATGTGTAGTTGATCTGAATTACAGACCAGCTTCTGAGTGTTGCTGTTTGCAGTCACGGTTTGGTGCTGAACAACTCAAGATAAGGGCAAGAGTTTACTCCGGTTACCAGATCTCTCAGCTTTTCAGTTGCACCTCAGCTTTTTGCCAGTGAAGCTTCATGCCACTTGTGGTGATGAAGTCTTGAATCACTCTGATGATGCTGGTGACCTTGTAAGTCATACAGATTCTGGAAAGCCGTATGTGCTTTTTTTTTTTCAGCAGAAGGCTCACTGCGCTCCTGCAGGAAGCCTCCTGCCCTCCCTCTGCACTGGCCTTGGTGCCTGCAGGGCTGCTGCTCTCCCATGTCTCACTGCTCTCCCCCAGCTGCTGTTTCACAGCAGTGTTTCCCTCCTGAGCACTTCTCTCCCAGCGTCGCTCAGGGCTCAGCTCTGGCAGCAGCAGGTCCCTGTTGGAGCAGCTGCAGCTGGCTCTGCTCTGACATGGGGCAGTGCTGGGCTCTGCTCACAGAGGCCCCCCTGCAACATCCCACTACCAAAACCTTGCCACATAAGCCCAGTACACACCCCTGCTGGCTTAGCTGGCCATCCCATCATGAAGCCTGTTGTGTAAAATCATCGGAGGTGTGCTAGTGGCTGGATTTTAATCATGTGGAAGACTTTGCATGGCCAAGCTACAAACTGGTGATGCAGACACTGATGACAACAGTGCCAAGAGGCAGTGTCTGCCCTTGGTCACAGCAGCTGCGGGGAGCACCTGAAGATGGGTGGAGGAATAGCAATCTACTGGTTGGGATCATCAGCTACATTGTGTAGCTACAGTGTACCAAACTGTGCCTTCAACCAAGTAAAGTCAGTTCTAGAAGGTTTGCTGCCCACCTAACAAAAGCATATGTAGCTTAACTGGTTTAATGTTATATTGCACTCTGAATATGTGAAGCAATGTACAAGATTGCTACGGTTTATATGCCCCTTGGCAGTGCTGGAGTGAAATATTAAAGTTATAAACCTTATCATAGCAGGTCCTTAGAATTTAATCTTTTAATATTTTTGGTTGTACTGAAAAAATATGTATACATTAATGTGACATTCGTTTTTGTTTGTTTCTGTCTCTTCTTTTTTTTTTTTTTTTTTTTTTCTAAAAAAAACTTTTCGAGAGTTGGCCAAGGGGAC
>VXAV01002266.1:204283-216206 GCA_013399715.1 Alectura lathami | reverse complement strand
GTTATTTTTATTATTATTATTATTATTATTTCAGTACTATCAAAGTCACTTTAATTTACAGTCTTTTTGAGAAAATTATTATTTGAAGTATATTTTATAATTGCAAAGATCCAGCTCCTGTGGATCTCTAAGCAGCAGTCTCAGGAATATCAACCTGTAGAAATTTAGATTTTGTCTGGAAGGTTACATAACATTCATATTGTTTTTTAGCTTTTTATACCCTAACAAAAAAAGAAAAAAAAATATAGAGCTACGAGAAGAAATAGCATGATAATTGAAGATTTCTAAATTGAGCGGCAAATACAGTAGGAAAAGGATTTGAATGTAAAGTTAAGAGAAAATCCAGTCAGAAAAATTCTGTGGCATGGCTTTCAAGAATTTGTGGGGAAGATCCCAATTTCTACAGTTGAGAATCCTAATTCCTACAAATATGAAACTAAAAATCTCTTGGAAAATTATTAATGTTACTGTTGCAGCTGATTTCAGTTATTCTTTTGGGGCCATTCATGTGTTCTAGCTGCAGCACCACAGTAAGAAAACATGGTCGTCTTTCCGTGTTTTATGGATGGGAGAGCGCATATGAGAAGGATTTGTATCCAGGCAATTAATACAACAATGCATAAAGCAGCAGTAATGACGTCCTGTATGCTTTTCTTCACAGATGAAATTGGCAGAGGTAAAGTAGGCATGTACAAGGCTTTAGGTAAGGCTGCTTGTCTGTTACTTTAGTTGCCTTCCAGTAGCTAGGAGGATGAAAAGGGCTGAAGAGAGAAAGGAGTGAGTGTTACATCTCAGCTTTTCTCAAACTCTGTGGTAAAAGGAGCACCCTGTAGAGACTGAGGTTCATAGTTCAAAGCCTTTTAGATCTCTAGGTCAGTTGTTCCAAAGGTGGAACAAGGGGATGGTAATGCCAGTGCTCTTCTGCATTGCAACTCCATAGTTAAGCACTCCTACAGTAGTGGGAGACTGTTTAGTGTCATCCACTACATTAGACGTCTAACCCCAAGTCAGAAGAATGCCTTTATCAGCTATAAGCTTTTCTACCCGTGCTTTGTCTTTCCTGTTAAAATGATGCCAGGAGGCAGAAACAATACTTGAGATTCACTCACTCAGTAAAAAAGAAGGCACAGCTTGGCAGGTGATTGATAAAAGTTCCTTGATCATTCCAGTTCTTCATGTAGTGTCCATAGTGTTCGTGGATGCCACGTCTGTCTTCTAACTGTTGAGTTTTTGGCCAGGTCATCTCTCTCCCACATACTGGATAGATGAAATGTGTTCAAAGAGAGACTGCTGAGTGTTGTACACGGCCTGCCCTTCCCAGAGCTCATGAGAGCATGGCCAGAGTACAGTAATTGTAATTGGGACTTCAGAAACTTCAGTTGAAGATCCCAGTTAGCTTTTCTGCCTGGAGTAGCTGGACCTTACCAAAAGCTGAATGAGTGCAGTAATGGAAGTATATAAGGGGTCTCTGGAATTTGTTTTTTGATTTAGGTACCAAAATTGCACCCCAGCTTGCACTTCACATATCAGAGGTGTCTTTTAGCTCTGTTTCTATGTGATTTGCCAAATCTGCATGTGAATTTGATGACAGTAAAGGGAGAGATAGATGAGTCTCCTGAAATCCAAATACTCATCTGTTCTAGTTTACAACAGCCTCCTTTCAGCATCTCCTCCATTTACTCCTAAATTGTGTAAAGCATCAGGGAACTCAGGATTAAATATGGAAGGCACTCTGTAGCACTTTTGTACAGAATTCACAGGTGGGGTTTAGTCTAGGCTGATCTTCTGCTGGATCTGTTGAACAGGGAGTTCACTGTATGTATGCTCTTGCTGCTGTCAGTGTGTTCAGTTACCTCTGCTTTTTTACAGCATGGCTCATAGATCCTGTTAGAGGAGACAAGTTAGTGTGCCTGTCATTAATGTAGTTGAGACATCCTTCATAGGGTTTGGAGAGATGCAGAGACAGAAACAGCCCTGTATATTCTGATACTTGTTGATACTTACCACTAACAAGAAACTCAGTTTACAGTTTTTATCTATGAACTGAGCTCTTTAAATCAGTAATAAGGCCATGCTTTCACATGTCTATCTACTTGTCTTAATAATCTCACTATTTTGGGGTCCTCTCACAATTCTATCAAACATTTTTCATTCTCAGTCCCTAAAAAGTTTCTGGTGGGAAATATGTTTTTTTTTTTTTTTTTCTTTGTGTATCTACTGGCTTTCTGTCTTATCCAGATTATGAGGAGTATAACTTGTAAACTATAAGCAGTTCCTGGGACATGGGCTCATTTATTTGGTTCCTTTATTTATAATGTTATGGATTCTATCTGCTGTCAAACAACACTGAAGTGATTTTGTGACTCCAGGACCCCTCACTGTTGGTGTTTGGGGCTGACCTACCAGAAGACTTCTCTAGCATCAGGGAATTGCAAGTCTGCTAGTCCAGGTACCATTTAAGCAGCAGGTGCAAAGGTTCTGGGTAATTTTTCAGAGATTACACACAAGACTCAGTCTGTACCTGAAGTTGTCAAGACTTTTTCCTTCCTGATGCATGTTAAACAAAATACTCTCAATGTGAACAGCAAACTCCTAGCCAGGCCTTACAAAATGGAGTCGTAGAGCATGAGTTTGATCACGTGGAATAATCTGATATCTGTGATGGGGATTTGTCCTGCTTTCAGCTGAGGTATTGTTAATGGCACACTGGTGTTGTGGTTGCTGCTAAGTGATGGGCCGCTCGGCAGGAAAGAGCCACTGCCGTGATGGCATGACAGTGTGATGCGAAGCCAGGACAGCTGGCCAGAATTAGGCAAAAGGTTGTTCCATACCACATGACAGTATGCAGAAGGCCATAAAGCACGGGGGATTTGGTCGGGGGCCGGCTGCGGCTTGGGGATTGCTGGGTATCAGTCGGTGGGTGGTGAGAGGCAGGGTGTCAGTTGGTGAGCAGTTGTATTGTTAGCTGGGCGTCAGTTGGTGGGTAGCGAGCAGTTGTATTGTGGAGATGTATATATATATGTAATTCTCATCACATTTTTGTTGCTGTTTTCCTTTTTCTGTCTTACTAAATTGCTTTTATCTCATCCCACACATTCTATTTTGTTTCCAATTCTCTGCCTCTTCCCACTGGGGGAGGGGAGTGAGCTAACAACTGCGTGATGCTGAACTGCCTGTCATGTTAAACCACAGCAATCCTTCTTGGCATTCCATGTGGGGCTTTGAGGGTTGAGATAGCAGGAGATCTGACCAGAGCGTGTTAAAACATTGTTGTTCTAAGGGTTATAGAAGTTTAATAGTTGCTGGTCACAATGTTATTTTTCTTATTTTCAGAGGTCTTCCAGAGTTTTCTTTCATGCAACCATATTATTTAATACCTTACTTGCTATATATGATCCCTGTTGTGCAGTTTACCATTTCTAGGGGCTGCATTAAGGTTATCATTTTTCTGTATGGTGTAACACTGGTTGGAAGACTAAGCTGGTATTTGTATTTGATGTTGCGGTCATCTTCGTACTTTGGGAGCCATATATTGGAAACTGTTAATGATTTCACTCTTTGTCTCCTCCGGCAGCCAGGCTATGGGGGAGACAAACCAGGATGTTCCTATTGGTATTTCTCCTCATTGTGTTTCAGGTTTTGTTTAAGGTTAAACAGCTATTTAAGAATATCACCCAGAGATCTGCCCTGAGACTGGACAGTTAAGAGTAACAGGGAGTGTGGGATGGTATAGGCAGGTACCTAGAATGGTTGGCACCCCCAGTGTTTTGGAACTTCACCCTGGAACAACTGCAGTATACTGAAAAATTAGTAAAACATTTGTAAAAGGTGTGATGTCACCCTGGAAATTCTAGAAAGACACAAATCAGTACAGCATGCTGTGGCCTGGCCCATGGCTACTAAGCCCTGTTCAATACCATCCAGCACCCTAAAGGGAAAGAACTCTCTGGATCTGATGACAATGCAACAGGCCATGTGGTTGCTGCAAAGAATCATTGAGCACCTCAGCTTTCTCAATGGAAGATGATGAGGATGAAGCAGGGCCACCAGAATAACAGAGGAGGGAAGAGTCAGAACTCACAGAGCAGGCAGTAACTATCCAACCCCTAAGTATGTGTGAGCTACAAGATTTGTGAAAAGACTTCAGTGATCACCCAGGTGAGCAGATTGTCACTTGGCTGCTCCGATGCTGGGACAACAGGGCCAGTAGCCTGGACATAGTGGGCAGCAAAACCAGGCAGCTGCGATCCCTTTCTAGAGAAGCTGACATGGACAAATGAATTGGAAAAGGGACACAGGTCTTCACCCTATGGAGGCAACTCTTGTCAGCCATGAAGGAAAGATATCCCTTCAAGGAAAATCCGGTATGCTACCTAGGCAAGTGGAACACCATGGAGAAAGGTGTCCAGTACCTGATGGAATTAGCTGTGCTGGAGGTGATGTATTATATTGACCTGGACAATGATTAGGCCATGTAGTGGAGGTGCCTTGGAGATGGAGGACATTAAGCAGTTGTCTGCCTTGCCAGGTCTCTCAGAGGACTCTTCTGTTGTGGGGCTGCTAAGAATAGAAGAACAGCAGGTGCCAATTGCTTCCTACAATGGTACATTGGCTGAAATATTGCACAAACTGAAACTCCCTGATCCCCATCCATACGCTTATTCGTCAACTGGAGAGCCAAGGAGTGATCAGCAAGACTCGCTCACCCTGTAACAGTCCCATATGGCCAGTGCAAAAGTTGAATGGAGAGTGGAGGCTGACAGTGGACTATCGTGGCCTCAATTAAGTCACACCACTGCTGACTGCAGCTGTACCAGATATGCTAGAATTTCAATATCATAGAATCATAGAATGGCTTGGGTTGGAAGAGACCTCAAAGATCATCTAGTTCCAACCCCCCTGCCATGGACAGGGCTGCCAACCACTAGCTCACTAGATCAAACTGCCCAGGAACCCATCCAGCCTGGCCTTGAACACATCCAGGGATGGGGCATCCACAACTTCTCTGGGCAGCCTGTGCCAGCGCCTCACCACTCTCTCAAGGAAGAATTGGATGAATCATTATGGTAAAGAATTGGATGATCAGTGTGAGCTGGAATCAAAGATACCCAGGTGGTACACAACAACTGATATTGCCAATGGGTTTTTCTCAATCCTGCTGACAGCAGAGTACTGGCCACAGTTTGCTTTCACTTGGAGGAGTGTCCTATACACATGGAATTGACTGCCCCAGGGTGTAAACACAGCCTTAACCATTTGTCAGGAGCTGATGCAGACTGCGCTAGAGCAGGGGGAAGCTCCTGAATACCTGCAATACATTGATGACATCATTGTATGGGGTAACACAGCAGGGGAAGTTTTCGAGAAAGAGAAGAAAATAATCCAAATTGTTCTGCAAACTGGTTTTGCTATAAAGAAAAGTCAAGGGACCTGCACAGGATATCCAGTTCTTGGGAATAAAATGGCAAGATGGATGTCATCAGACCTCTGTGTATGTGATCAATAAAATAACTGCTACGTCCCCACAACTAGCAAAAAGGAAACACAAGCCTTCTTAGGTATTGAGGGGTTTTGGAGAATGGATGTTCTAAATTACAGTATGATTGTAAGCTCTCTCTATCAAGTGACCTGGAAGAAGAATGATTTCACGTGGGGCCCTGAGCAACAACAAGCCTTTGAACAAATTAAACAAGAGATAGTTCATGCGGTAGCCCTTGGGCCAGTCTGGGCAGGACAAGATGTAAAAAACATGCTCTACACTGCAGCTGGGGAGAATGGCCCCACCTGGAGCCTCTGGCAGAAAGCACCAGAGGAGACTTAAGGTCAGTCCATAGGGTTTTGGCATCAGAGGTACAGAGGATCTGAAGCTTGCTACACTCCAACTGAAAAAGAGATGTTGGAAGCATATGAAGGGGTTTGAGCTAGTTCAGAAGTGGCTGGTACTGCAGCAGCAGCACCTCCTGGCACTGTGACTGCCTGTACTAGGCTGGAAGTTCAAAGGTGTCCCCTCCACACAACATGCAACTGATGCTATGTGGAGTAAGTGGGTCACACTGATCACACAACGGGCTTGAATAGGAAACCCCAGTCACTCAGGAATCTTGGAAGTGATCATGGGCTGGTCTGAAGGCAAAGATTTTGTAACATCACCAGAGGAAGAGGTGATGCATGCTAAAGAGGGCCCATTGTATAATAACCTACTAGGGAACAAGAAGCAATATGCTTTGTTAACTGATGGGTCCTTTCGTATTGTATGAAAGCATCGGAGGTGGAAGGCTACTGTATGGAGACTACACAACAAGTTGCAGAAGCTGCTGAATGAGGAGGTGAATCGAGCCAATTTGCAGAAGTGAAGGACATCCAGCTGTCTTTAGATATTGCTGAATGAGAGATGTGGCCAATGCTCTTCCTCTGTATTGATTCAAGGATGGTGGTAAATGCCCTGTGGGTGTGGTTGCAGCAGGGGAAGCAGTACAACTGGCAGTGCAGAGGCAAACCCACTTGGGCCGCTGCATTATGGAAAGATAACTGGGTAGAGAACGTAGTTGTAATAATACGTCACGTAGTTGCCCATGTGCCCAAGAGTCAGGCCACCAAAGAACACCAAAACAACTAGCAGGTGGATCAGGCTGCCAGGACTGTGAGGTGGCTCAGTTAGTTAGTAGATCTGGACTAGCAATGTAAGGGTGAGTTATCTGTAGCTCCATGGGCACATGACACTTCAGACTCTCAAGAAAGAGACGCAACGTATAGATCGAGGCTCAGGATCGAGGAATGAGCTTCCCATGGATGCTATTGCACAGGTTATCCATGAATGTGAAACGTGCTGCAATTAAGCAGGCCAAGCAAATAAAGCCTACCGTAGAATCATAGAATCATCGCATGGCCAGGGTTGAAAAGGACCTTAAAGATCATCTAGTTCCAAACCCCTGCTGTGGGCAGAGTTGTCAGTCACTAGATCAGGCTGCCCAGGGCCCCATCCAGCCTGGCCTTGAACACCTCCAGGGAGGGGGCATCCACAGCTTCTCTGGGCAGCCTGTGCCAGGGCCTCACCACTCTCTGAGTGAAAAATTTCCTCCTGATATCTAACCTAAATTTCCCCTCTCTTAGTTTAAAACCATTCCCTCTTGTTCTATCACTATCTACCTGCGTAAAAAGTCGCTCCCCGTCCTGTTTATAAGCTCCTGTTGAGTACTGGAAGGCCACAATGAGGTTTCGTCGGAGCCTTCTCTTCTCCAAGCTAAACTAGCCCAGTTCGCTCAACCTTTCTTCGTAGGAGAGGTGCTCCAGCCCTCTGATCATCTTCGTAGCAGCACTGCAAGTGGGGTCTCACAAGGGCAGAGTAAGGGGGGACAATCACCTCCCTCTCCCTGCTGGCCACCCCTTTTTTAACGCATCTCAGGACATAGTTGTCCTTCTGGGCTGCCAGGGCACACTGCTGGCTCATGCCCAGCTTCCCTGGTATGGGAGATGATGGCTGAAATATAAATATGGGGAGGCCTGGCAGGTTTATTATATCACACTTCCACAAACCTGCAATGGCAAGTGCCATGTGCTTACAGAGGTGGAAGCAACCACCAGGTGGCTGGAAGCATATCCTATGCCACATGCCACTGCCCAAAGCACCGTCCTGGGCCCTGAAAAGCAAGTTTTGTGGCAGCATGGCACCCCACGAATAATTGAGTCAGATGATGGGGCTCATTTCCAAAACAACCTCATAGACACCTGGGCCAAAAGAGCATGGCATTGAGTGCATATATCACATCCCCTATCATGTACCAGCATTCAGGAAAATTGAATGATACATTGGGCTGTTAAAGACCACCCTGTGAGCAGTGAGTGCTGGGACATTCAAACACTGGGACACACAAAAGCCACCTAGTTAGTTAACACTCATGATAGTGTTAACTACTACCATGAGTCAATCGAGCTGGCTTTGCCTAGTCAAACTTCATATGTACTCTGGAAGAGACAGTCCCTGTACTACACATGAAGAACATGCTGGGTAAGACATTCTGGGTTATTCCTGCCTCAGGCAAGGGCAAACCCATCTGTGGTATTGCTTATGCTCAAGAACCTGGATGCACTTGTTGTGTAATGCAGGGGGATGGAGAAGTCCACTGGGTGCCTTGAGGGGATTTGATGTTGGGTGAGAACAGCCAATAATTTGAATTGTATAATATTGCATGGCATCGCTATTGTGGTTGCTGTGGTTGCTATATGCCTTATCAACAGTATTACAGCAAGAATCACAGAGATTAAAGAATAAATACTTCTGACCTTTTTCGCCACACCAGAACTGGCTTCAGCATGCAACAATCCAGCACCCTGCATCATCTCTCCTGCCCTGAAGGATTGTTATGTCAGATAGAGCCTAAGACATGGACTAAATGAACTCTATGGAAAATTTAGAGGGATGCCCACAGACTATGGGAATGATATCTGTGTAATTAATCAGGATGTAAGGGAAAGTGTGGGACGTGAACGTGATGTAAATGATGTAGAATAAGGTGTGGAAATTGTCTTGGTTTCAGCTGAGACAATGTTAATAGCACATGGATGTTGTGGTTGTTGCTGAGCGATGGATGCTTGCCAGGGGTCCGGCCAGGCCGCTTGTCAGGATAGAGCCACTGCCAGTAAGGCATGGTGGTATGGGGCAAAGCCAGGAGAGCTGGCTGAATTAGTCAAAAGGTTATTCCATACCACATGGCAGCATGCAGAAGGCCATAAAGCAGGGGGCAGTTGGTCAGGGGCCAGACAGTGCTCAGGGATTGCTGGATGTTGGTCGGTGGGTGGTGGGACCTTGCATTACTGGTGGGGCATCGGTTGATGAGTGGCAAGTAGTTGCATTGTGGGTATATTTGTATATATATATGTAGTTATCATTCCATTTTTGTTTCTATTTTCCTTTTTCTTAGTAAATACCAGGGTTGCCAAAGAATGTATGCACATTTTAAGGGATGTTATTTATGTATTACTTTTCAAAGATAAGTTGAATTCCATTGGCAATGTGTAGTATGGTGTTCACTGAAAAGGTGGCATTAATTAGAGGAATGCAAGTGTCACCATGCAACAGGCACAGCAGTCTAGGAAAATGGCAGAAGCATAGCAATATTTTGCCATAATCAGAAGTGTTTGGATGCTGATGGTAACCACTTCGAGCGCATCTTGTAATTGCAGAAGTCAAATGTAACTTACATTCATCTTTTTTTATCAGTATATATTGAATATAACTATTTTAATACAGATTTTTCCTTTCTTACAATGCGTATACATTTTTTGGCACCCTCTGTGGTTTTTATCTCAACCCACGAGTTTTATTTTGTTTCTTATTCTCTCCCTCATCCCACTTGTGTAGGGGGGTGAGCTAACACTGAGCTGCCTGCCCGATTAAACCAACATGATGACAATACTAAAGGTAGCCCTTTTGCATCAAACCTTCATTGGGTAGCAGTGAAGATTCACATGGATCTATGAGTGTGAGTTAATGCAGCAAATGGTGTATACATTAGCATAATATTTCTGTGCAATTTCTTGAATTGCACTAGGTATCAAACTTGGCTAGTAATGTAAGCATAATGTATTCCATTCTCTCTATTTTTCTCAAGCAGCTGAAGACTGCTAAGAAATCAGAATAGCTTTGAGACAACATGTACTAGATGACAGGAGATATTCTATCATCTAACAGCTCTCAGTGTCTAAGGGACTACAATTATGTAGCAATACAGTTTATTTATCTGGAGGGGTAGTGTGAATGTGAAGCCTTTTACAAAATGCCAGATGTCTGAACCTGATTACATCACTTAGGTTAAAATCTAGGTTAATAAATTTTAACTGAAAATTGAGGTAATTTTTGGATTTGTAACTGTATAAGTGAAATGAAAAGAATGGGCAAGAAAATGGCAAGTACAATTTTCTAAATAATCCTGTAAATGCAACTATTTTGCACTGGATGAAAAAAAATAAAAAAAAAAAAAAAATACTTACCTTTGATTTACACAATATTCTTCTGTTTTAAAAGCATCTTCCCTTACCCAGCTTTGGGAACAACAGCAATGGCAGTGACACACTGTGAATAATGAATAGCTGAAATGAGCAGTTCATGAATATCTAGTAGCCTGAGATTTGTTTGCATTAATTGTTCAACATTTATCAAACATACTTGCAGAAAAATCTGTGTATAAATGAGTCAGGAACAGAAATAATAACCAAATTAGTCAGATAGACTACAACGTATAATAAGGCATGTTCTAATGAACATGTAACTCGTTTTGAACTGGTACAGTAAGCGCATTATTACAAATCACCTGTGTTGTGCAAGCTGTAAGAGCCACAGGAACCTTGTAATTCATCCTGGTTTGATATCACCATGTTAATGTTGGTAAGCAGTAAGAACCTTTCACCAAGGTCTGTGTGGTTTTGAAGAATATGGCCTGCATCTGGCCAGCTTTACCATTAAAATACTATATTGCAAAATGCAGGACGTATTAATCAGATAAATCAGCACGTTATTTATTCTGTTGCGGTCTATTCAACTCCACAAACGATCTCTATCCATCTGATAGCTTGCCTGCAAATCTACTGTGCTTTTTGGCAAATAGAAGTGTTGCTCCTTTAATGGAAAGTATTTCTATTTAACAGATTAATAGTATTATCATATGCAGAAAATGCATTTCTCTTTCATTCTTTAAAAAAGCATATGCATGTACAAGCCCATCAGATCTGTATTTGCAGCCAGCGGGTTTGCATCCAAGCAGACTTCTAAGCACCTAACATGACAAATGCAGGCATGTCAATGTAACTTGCAGTAGTTCTATGCAAGTGTGTACAATCTGACAAATGTGCATCCACTGAAGCATTGTAGATGCAAATTAGAAGTGTGGAACAGTGCCTAAAGAGAGAAAATATTTGATTTAATAAGGAATAGTCTGTTTCTTTTGCGTTAGTAATACAAGTTGACTTATGGAGGCTCAAAAAAATTTGTCAGCAACCTACAAAGTGAAAACTCCCTGCTGAGTTTATAGAAGATACTGCAGGGCTTTGCAGTTACTGCTGTGCTTTATTGTTTTACGTGTTCTTCAGGGACCTCATGTTCACCTTGAGTAGAGCCAAATTTTAAATACAAAAAAAAAAAAAAAAAGAAAAAAAAGAAAAGATGCTTTCACATCATTTTTTTTTTAAGGATAATATTAGTCCATTATGGGTACAATGGTTCCTCCCTTACAAAGCGAGAGCTGCTAAGGTTGCTGAGAAGGTCAAGCAATGCCCCAGCGAGAACAGCCCCTAAAACACAGGAGGAATTCTTTATTTCAAGAACTCTTATATTCATTCAAAAAAGGTCACACAAAGAATCAAATCACCTGAAATAGATGTTAAATAAATGCCCTAACTGGAACAAAGAAGTATCTTTTTGTTCAGAAGGTTCAACTTTCTTTAATGCTGCACAGTTCACTGCTGCACTGGCTACCAACTNACTGCTGCACTGTCTGCCAACTCATACCAGACTAACTCAGAGAGACAGACTGGATCACATAGAAAGCAACTATTTTTGTTTGCTATGGGATTTTTCTGCCATACTACTTGCGCATTCCCTACGATTCTTTATTACTTATGGTGAAGGCTGCCATCCATATCTTGTGTTTTTATGCAAACCAGCTCAGATGCATGTTTTGTGTCATGCTACCCAGCTTTAGCCAGACAAAAAGGCACAGTGAGAATGCATCTTCAGAGTGTTTTAATCCTTGTCACAACTGAAGGACTTTCTGAGAAGACATTCAGTGTCCTGCCCAGGGCAGAAAATGTAATACCTGTTACTCAGGGCATGCTGAAATTGAAAAACAAAGCACCAAACTGAACAGAAATGTGTGCTCTAAGTCTTTTTCTTGTGAAGGTCTATCTAAACTCAAGCTTAAGACCTTACTTT
>VXAV01002266.1:176471-203144 GCA_013399715.1 Alectura lathami | reverse complement strand
TTTTCTTTCAAGAGAAGCTGGGTAACCCAGCAGCCCTTCATAGTTCTAACAGTTAGGAACAGACCTTCAGACTACTAGAGATTCTGCATCTCTGCTTGCGGGTAGTTCTGTATGTGTATACTTTTTAAGAAGAAAACAAAATAATGGTGTAGTTAGAAAGAGTGGTAAGCAATTAACACCGTTAAGTCTCAGTAGAGAAGTTCCTCTAACTCAGAGGGAAATAAATTGTTTCTTAGAAGCACTTTTAGCAGCGTGTGATGGCAAGCCAATAATGATTTGCAACATGTTCCCTCAAAGTGCAAGGAAATACATGCTCAGAGCCTGAACTGATGGTTCAGTAAAGCATTCATTTGCTTCAGTTAGAGGTGTTCACAGGAGCCAGTAAATGGGGTATTAAATAAGGAGCTGTGCAGAGCTGGAGTGAACAGCATCCATGAGGTGGGCTGTGCTGTGAAGCTCCTGAAAAGCTATATGCATTGGCTGTTTTGCCACTTGCCAGTACACAGCATTGTCACCCAATCTGCTTTGTGGCCACAGCTTGCCAGATGCACCCCTCCATATCTGCAGGGCTCTGGAGAAGGAGGACAGCAAGGAGCAGGCTTGCTGGGTGAAGAATGTGCTCTGATTCTTGCTCCCTACTAAGTTTGAGGGGCTTTTACATCTACTAGCCACCTGTGTTTTCAAGATGAAGTACAATATTGCAAGGCAGCAGCTAGACAGTTCATTTTATGTTGTGTTTGATTTAATTTAGGTAGAATCAACACTTTCATATCTTAGGGGTTTGTAGCATTGTTCTGCCACATTAACTCAAGGCAAGGAAGCATGGAAGGAGCTTAAGGTTTTTTCATTAAGGGTTTTTCCAATCCTTTCCCTTCCTAGAGTAGTCTGAAACTTATAAACCAGAAGCAGACTGAAACCTAGTCCAGTCAGTGACCAGGATCAAATTTTGAGATCCAGTTCTTTGAGACACATACATGTAAAAGGAGATATATGCCTGGTTCTAGAAAAGTTAAAAAAATGGAAGCACAAAATAATAGCACATCTGGGAATATTTTTATATGTAAATGCTTCAATTTAAAGTAAGAGGGGTAGTTAATTGAGTAGATAGTTTAATTGACCCAGACTGGCAAATGCTGTCCTAACTCGCTGGATCTTTGTTGCGTGAGATACTCTGTTAATGCTGTTAACCCTAGGTGTGTTTGTGTGTATGTAGGCTGGGCATGAGAGTTCAGGTTTGAGTGCACACAACATGCTGATGTTTATCTGGGAATCTCAGGTATCACAGCAAAGCCATGGCACAGACTGAAGAGCAGATAGCCATTCCATTGAAGTGCATGGGGTCTTGGACTGCCTCTTACTCCCAAATTTAGGTTGAAAGATGTTTGTTGCAATAGGTACCTTAGCTAATTAGATGAAAGCTGGTGTGCAGAGGCTTACCTGTGCTGCACTCACAGCTTCTGATGGACTTTACTGGCTGAGGTGCACTGGGGAGCACTGCAAGCCACAGAACAAGGTGTTACTGTGTTGTCCTACAAGCAGTACTTGCTGATTGGCTGCATTTTAGCACTTCATGTGGATCTGTCCACAGGTAAGCCATGGAGACATATAAATGTAAGATTTAGTCATTAGCAGCTTTGCTTGATTTTCTTGTCTATGGATAGTGAAAACTCAGTTCCTGTGGTTAGAGGTGGAGAACTGGTAGGTAAGCATTTCAGGATTGCCTGGAGGATAAATTCTCAGATTGATGGGGATCTACCACAGCAGAAAAGCAGAAGGCTGCTTCACAAGCTGATCACAGCAAATGCCTTTTGATTGCTTGCAGTTAAGCTTGCAAACAGAAAGCACAGCTCAGTAAAATTGCACCAGTGTTAAAAACGCTCAACCAGGCAGTCATACAACTGGTACAGAATTAAGATGAGTTTTTCACACAAATGTGAAGTAATCTTACAAATAGAAATCAAGCAATACTAATGAAATATTTGACTAGAAGCATACTGTAGTCCATTCAGCATAGATTAAGAACAAAGAATAAAGGAAGCTTGTAGAAGATCACTGAACTAACTAGTAGAACCAAGACCCATCTGATAACATTTGATTATGTTCTGCTCTTCACAAGCAGACCAGTTCTGCTGACTTTATTGTTCTTCACTGACACTCCTGTGAGTAACGTTAATTTAAGAAAAGCTACAGTAAATTGTTATGTGTTGTTCTAGATTTTTAAATTGCATCCAAAGAAGAAGAGACAAAGATAAACAATTTCACAGCCTCATTTTGGTAAGATACTATATCTGCACAAATCAAACCACTGTAGTTCACCTAACCAAACATACTTAATTTGCCAAAACGTTTGTGGTATTAGCGTATTCTGATTAAACTATCCAAATTTTTAAATTTGTTACTCTTGAAAAATATACTACAGAGTCTTATCAAATAATTTATGTCAGAAATATTAGGATATGAATTGCTGATATTTGTGCCCAAACTGCAAATAGACCAAGTTTGGCCCTGAGTTAGGTACATACATTTTCCTGGAAGGAGCTGCAACAAGATGGGTGTTGATACAGCTCTGTACTCTCTATACTTAGCATAGAAGAATGTAAGAACATACAATGGAATGAAAAAACACGCTTTCTGTATTAAAATGGTGTGGCTACATGTGCTGCTTCTTTTACTCTGCAACTATTCCTATCTCTTACACATACACATGCGCCTTTTCTAGGGTGCTTATAAATACTTAGCACTCGTAGGGATTTATATGTGACCTGATTACTATTGCAACTCAGCGTCTCAGATTTTTGGGTGCCTTTTTCTCACAATCCCACCTGAAAAACCATAAAAAGATTGTGTGTGTGTCAGGTCAGGAACTGGATCACAGCAGGACTTGTCTACATGAGACTGAGTCTCAAGTCACTTTTTCACTTAATTTCCTGCCACCAGGAAGTTGAGAGGGGGCCCTTGTCATTTGTCAGCAGTGTCCACTTGGTGCCAAAGGAAACACCTTTAGGATTTGGACAGCTTCTTATGTGCCTGTTGCCAGCCGTGCATGATGGGCAAACATTTTCAGAACTGGAGAAAACAAACCGCAGATTGTTCAGCACGTATGGGTCCCTTCGGAGGGGGTGAACTGCTCCGTCTAAGCAGCAGCTGTCCCTGCGATGGCGCACATTTATTTTTCTGATCCAGCCTGAGCTGCAAAGCCCACAGAAAGATCCCAGGCGTATATTACTGCCAGGATCAGCAGAGCCACTGGCCTTGCCTTTGTGCTATGTGGGTAACCCAGGGGTGAGGAGCTGTGCTGACCCACTGGGCCTGAGAAGAAACTCCTCAGCATATGCAGCCACAGCATTTAATTAGGTCCCAACGAAGATTTAGCTATTGGTGATGCTCTTTACCTTCTATGCTCCATTCAGGAAAGTGAGCATTTTATCCTCTTTAATTTTCTGATGCACCAAAACTGTTCAGAGTTGGGTTTTACTTCTTGAAAGGCTGTGGCTTTCCACCCTATGACACCACTGCCAGACCACTGCAGCATTGCTCTCTTGGAATTGTTCCTGGCTTGCACACATGCAGGGAGAATCAAATTCTGCCTGTCCTGTAGTTCTAAGTGTTACTGATAGTTGAATTTGGTGTTGCTGGGAGAAATCAAATACTGAGAAGCACTTCTCATCTTTCAGATGTTAAGAAAAGGGATCACTTTTTAAAGCATGTGACTTCCTCATTAAGAATTTGAGGGTAATTGTCTGTCCCTTCTAAAGATTTATGTAGTATAACCATTCATTTCCAATATAATGTAAAAAAAACAACACAACAACAAAACCTCCACTAAAAACAATCAAAGAGTCAAAAATCTTCTGTTTCACTTCTTTTGTGTTATCAGTCAGAAAAATTTGGTGGCTTAACTTGCTGATTCTCATTTGATTCATAACCCCCGTGACGAAGACTGCTGTAGAGAAAAATGTTTATAATTTTTGACCGTGTAGAATTTCTCTTGAGTTTGTGAAAATATCTGCAACCATGATAGTTTCTTCATGAATGTCTTGACTACCTTAGCAAGAGAAAAAGCATGTGTAATTTGCTTATGAGCATTTTTTTTGCTTGCTTAAGCATTCAAGTTCAGGAAGAGCTACAGTCTTTCCTGAATGAAATACTGCCCAGGTCTGCATTTCTTGTGAGAAATGATCAGTTTACCCCAAGGGAGCATAAGTTGTGCCTGGATCGTTAAAGCTGGCAATTTGAGAAGGGAAGAGCTAATCCTCTCATAGTTTAATCAAAGGGATAGTCTATACACAAGTAGACCTTTCTGTCAGATATGTCTGAGGCAAGCTGAAGCTAAACCATATACACTGCCTATGGCCGGGGGGTGTTCACTCTCTTGTTCTAAGCAGCATGTTACATTGCTTTGATGTGCTCATCCTGCCTGCATGGAAGTATGTAAGTACAGCTGGTGACCAGAGTGTGCTGAAAAGAAGCTGTTCTGGCAAAAACTGAGCCAACCTAAGTAGTGGAAGACAAGGACAGAACGTGAATGAAAATATAAATTTTGGGAGCTTACTTAGATGCCTTCCTTATAGTCTACTTCTGCATGATTTATATGTACATTTTCTATCATTTTGCTACACACAGATGTTTTTTTCCTGTTACAGTATCTGCCTGGTGATAAAGACTGTTTCCCACAGTATACCAAATTGGTGTATATGGCCGCTTTGCTTTCTCCCAAGCGATCTAGAACTGCTGTCCATTCTTACTTTCCTGTGATATGCTTATCTATGGTTAACAGAGAAATAAATTATTCACCTTTTTTCCCCCCTGCTTTTTAACAGATAGACAAGAAAATTGTCCGCACGGAAATTGGAGTTCTTCTTCGCCTTTCACATCCCAACATTGTAAGTTCAGTCATGTTCCACTCCATGTCTTTTTCAAAAAATAAAAAACTTTCTGTTTCTGAGAGCTCTGCATTGATTACTGTGGTTCACCTCAGTAGACTTGTGAGAATCTTAGATTAAAACATTGGTTTCTCCTTATGTGCTCATTAGCAACCCCTCATGCAAGACTGTTGAATTATACTTTAAAGTAAAAAATTGATATTCTAACAGAGTTGAGTGAGAAACTGTGCAAAATTAGTTTTGTAAAGGATAGGAGGAATTTGGCATTGTTCATCTTTGGGGGGACTTAAACTTACTCTGAAGGATTGACAGAGGGGTATTGACAACCACTTTTGATAGCGGGTTCTAAAACTTCTGTATTGCATACAGATTGTGGAGGTATAAGAGGTCCAAAAATAACCACAACAACAACAGAAAAAGGGAATGTAGAAGGGATGAAGTTAAAAAAAAAAAAAAAAAGACAAAAAAACCCCACAAAATCCAAATAAAAAAACAGCAGTGTGAGAGAATGTGTACAGCCATGTGGGAGAATGTGTACAATAACTTGCTCAACTGCAAGGTGAATGAGACGCTAACTTCAGCTGGTATCATCCTGTACCTTGCTGGCTGTTGTCTGTGTCTCATTGTTGGCCCCGTGATGTGATTGACAAGAATACAGATATACAGAATGAATCCTATGATTCTATGATTTTTGTTGTCTTTCACCAGATAAAACTGAAGGAGATATTTGAGACCCCTACAGAAATCAGCCTTGTTCTGGAACTGGTCACAGGTGGAGAACTATTTGACAGGTACACATCTAACTCTGTATTTCCTCCAAGGATGCTATAGTTCAGGTTTTTGCTCTGCACGTAATCCATGTGTTTGTAATTACTGGAATTGTTTTATCAACATACGGTTGGCACCAAGTCTGCTGGCATTCAGGAAGCAGTTGGACAGCACTTAGACGTATGGTTTGATTTAATGGTGCTGCTGTGTGGTGCCAGGAGTTGGACTCGATGATCTTTGTGGGTCTCTTCCAGCTCAGGATATGTTTCTATGATTTCTTCACATGAGAATGTATCTGGAGAAACTAGTTTCAAAAACATGTTTGGAAATGTAAGTATCAGGAGAGGGTTTTTTTTTGAAAGATTACAGGAGCTGAGAATGGTTATTAGAAAATTCTGAAGAGCCCATACAGTGCAACGAAGGTGTTCAGCAGCTGCATGGCGTCAAGAGTATGCTGGAGCAGGCAAACAGCTTGGAAAAGTGGGAAATCACATTGCCAGGTCTTCATAAAATATGGTGGGTGGCAATCAGCCAGCTGTGCTACATCAGATAAAAAGTTGGTAAGCAGAGTAACAAGAAAGAGATACTGTTTGATATTCATTCTATTTATAAAATGTCTCCTTTTGTTAAAACAGTTGTGCAAGACAGCTGTTAAGTTTTGGGAGTAATTTGCTCATGGTGCAGCTCGTCCTTGTGGAGTAGGTGCATACCTTTAAAGTGAAAAAAAATCTATGATAGTGTTGGGGCAATATTCTGTTGTTTGGATTTGTTTTTTTTTTATAGCAAATGAAAATATAAACAGTGTTTGATACTAGCTGAGTAAATCACTGAAGGAATCTAAGGAAGGTACAGTGCATTCCAACACATGCAGGAACAGCTGATTTAATCTTCCTTCTTATATTATTGAAGTTTAATATTTTAGAGGATTGTTATATAAAATATGCATTGAAGACTCAGTCTGACAGGCTCTTTGATTGACAAGTGTTGTGGTTTAACCCACCTCTCAACAGCCGCTTGCTCGCCCCTCCCCCCGGCCGGGGGAAAGCTGGCTGCTGCCGGTGCGCTGGCACCACCGGGGTGGAGGAGGGAAGTGAGGAAAAAAAGTAGAGTTAAGATAACAAACTAGTTTACTAAAGTCGTTAAAGGACAAAAAAGACAGCAGAAAATGTGAAAGGAATGTAAGCGTAACAATACCAACAATTGGAGTACTTACAAAGGAGACAAGCCCGAACCGCACCGCCCCCAGCCAACACGCCAGCCCCACCCGCCCAGCCGGCCGTGGCTTTTTCTCTCCCTCCCGCCCCCCGACCCCAGAGAGCAGAGGGAGGGCTATGACGTGATGTATATGGTATGGAATACCTTCGACTACACTAGAAACCACGGCAAGAAGACAAAAGCATACTGTTTTTTCTGTTTACCATGGTCGTAGCTACAGCCTTGAGATTATTTGTTTCTGAATTATAACGGCAGAAATGACATCCTTATTTCAACAGAAGCAAGGTGCATACTCTCTCAATAGTTAGTCAAAGCAATCGGGAAAGAAGACCCTGTGCAAGATGCCTTAACTTTCACATAACACTTTTTACATTCACATGTTTTTTGACTGGGTATTTTTTAGGAACTTTTGATACAATACAGGAACTTTCAATGATAATAGTTTACAAAGGGAAAATACAAATATGCCAATGTAATGTTTATTTTCTGAGCAGCAACCACACATTTGATAGAAGAATCACAGAATGGCTTGGGTTGCATGGGACCTTAAAGCCCATCCGGTTCCAACCGCTGCTGTGGGCTGGTTGCCACCGACCAGATCAGTCAGCTCAGGGCTCCATCCAGCCTGGCCTTGAACACTTGCAGGGTTAGGGCATCCACAGCTTCTCTGGGCAGCCTGTGCCAGGGCCTCACCACCCTCTGAGTGAAAACTTTCCTCCAAATATCTGACCTAAATCTCCCCTCCTTTAGTTTAAATCCATTCCTCCTTATCCTGTCACTATCAGACCATGTGTAAAGTCTCTCTCCCTCCTGTTTATAAGCTCCCGTTAAGTACTGGAAGGCTGCAATTAGGTCTCCCCGGAGTCTTCTCCAGGCTGAACAAGCCCAGCTCCCTCAGCCTTGCTCCACAGGAGAGGTGCTCCAGCCTCTGAGCATCTTCGTGGCCCCCTCTGGACCACTTCTCCAGCAGCTCCATGTGTTCCTCATGCTGGGGGCCCCAGAACTGGAAGCAGCACTGCAGGTGGAGCCTCATGAGGGCAGGTCGGAGGGATAGAAGTGAAGATGAAAGACCACATGTGCTCCAGGATGGGGAATTGCATTATTTGGTGGAATTAGAGTTTAAAATTTTCAGCATTCTGTCACTTGTACTCAGGCTGTGATTAGCCGGCTTGGATGTTCAGATTGATCTTTCACCAAAATCGTATGCTTAATTGGACAATTAGATTACAAAAGGCTTCCTGGCATGGCCTGAAGAGAGGCAAAGCCTTTTAGTCACTTACTAGAATTGCGGTGCCCCCTTGTGATGCTGTTAATGAGTGTTAATGCTATGGAGCTCTTCTAAGTTAAACCTCCACCTTTTCTCCATGTATAACAAAACTGGAAACTTTGGCAATACAATCATATCTCGTCTGTAATCTGGGAGGAAGAAAAACATGAGAAGTTATTTTTGGCTACTAAACTTCTCTAATCAATGTTAGACCAAAAAATAATTTAGTAGAAATACGCAGCCAAGATATTCTGCATTAATAAATATTCGCAGTACCTTTTTCTCTTTCAGATAGACTGAAGGACTAACACTTGTATTGTGCTATACAGTGTCTGCCCTCTGAGTTTTAGTGAGGATAAATCTAGTTTTATCCCTGAGGGCATATTCCCCTCCTCTTGCTGTACCTTTTCAATCCATACATCTTTATATCATGCTTGAATATTGATATCCTGAATAGCGTGACTTACCAAAAGGCAATGTAAACTAACTCCCTTGTGCTTGCACAAGTCCTGTCCCAGCAGAAAGCCAAACAACTCTGGAAAATCTGCTGGAGCCTGTGTTAGGTGTGGATGGCAATCTTGACCGTATCTTGAGAGCTACCCTGTTGCTGTCCTTGAGGCAAGCCCCTGTACAGAGAATGTATGGGCAAGCAGGACATGGTGTGGCCAGGGATCACATGTGGGTTTGCAGGACCTTATGTGCTTGGTGCACAGCTACACAGCTTTGTAAAGCACCCACCATACACAAACAACAAACCAGCTTTTGTACTCTGAAGGAGCTGCTTTTATGCCTCTTCCAAATTAGCTGTCAGCAGATGATAGGACTGAGTTGTTGAAGCAGTGCATCTGCTTTTCTTGCTATGAAACATGCTCATTGGTGTTACAGTAACTGCTAATTCTGGTAACATGCAGGTACATTTTTTATTAACTATTTTATTGCTTTCTGCAGTCTCTTTTGTCCATTCTTCTTTTGCATAGTATTTGAGCTGCAGATAAGCAACTTGTTTCACACATTCTTTCCCCTTATGAAGATTAGATTAGTTTGCTAGAATCATAGTAGTGTTGCTGTTGTACCACTTGTTTTCATGCCACTCTAACATATACCTCCTTTAGCATATTTAATATTTCTATCAAGTCATCCATGTTATTGATAAAATGAGCTTAACATGTGACAGTTTGTCAATTGTGTTACCCAGAAAATAAATTCAATAAAAAGTCTCAGTTATACACCTCAGTTAATATAACTGAATCAAGTTGTTGGTTTTTTTTTCGTTGTTGGTTGTATTTTTAGAAAGAAATCTGTTCCCCAGACTTTGTAAATCACTTTGTAGATCCTATTCTCACATGCCAAACAGAACAAATACAACCCCACACCAAACTGGAGAAGTTTGTGTAAATTAGCATATACAGATAGATACAGATGATATAGATTAGAGATAGTAATACATACAGATTAGATACAGATCATAGATACAGATTAGATTTAAATAGATAGATATGGATGACTTTTGCCACCTCAGTAAGTGAAAAAATAAAAGATTGCTTTTGAAGTAAGACAAAACAGTGGACAAAATGGCCAAAACAAAGAAAACACTAGTAGGTTGCAGAATTGTAGGTTTTGGAAGGGACCTCTGGAGATCACCTAGTCCAACCCCCTTGCTTCAAGGAGGGTCACCTGCAGCACATCGCACAGGATCACATCCAAGTGGGTTTTGAATATCTCCAGAGAAAGAGACTCCACAACCTCTCTGGGCAGCCTGTTCCAGTGCCCTGTCACCCTGAAAGCAAACAAATTTTTCCTCGTGTTCACGTGGAACTCCCTGTGTCGCAGTTTGTGCCAGTTGCCCCTTGTCCTGTCGCTAGACACCACTGAAAGAAGCCTGGCCCCATGGTCTTGACATCCCCCCTTTAGATATTTGGAAGTGTTGGTAAGATCATCTCTCACTCTTCTATTCTCCAGGCTGAAGAGCCCCAATTCTCTCAGCCTTCCCTCATAAGGGAGATGTCCCAGGCCATTCATCATCTTTGTAGCCCCCTCCTGTACTCTCTCCAGCAGTTCCCTGTCTTGAACTGAGGAGCCCAGAACTGCACACAGTGCTGCAGATGTGGCCTCACTAGGGCAGAGCAGAGGGGGAGGATCACCTCCCTCAACCTGCTGGCCATGCTCTTTTTAATGCACCCTAGGATCCCAGTGGCCTTCTTGGCCACAAGGGCACACTGCTGGCTCATGTCGGACATGTTGCCCACCAGGACACCCAGGTCCTTCTCCTCAGAGCTCCTTTCCAGCAGGTCAGCCCCCAGCCTGTCCTGGTGCATGGGGTTGTTCCTCCCCAGGTGCAGGACTCTGCACTTGCCCTTGTTGAACCTCATCAGCTTCCTCTCTGCCCAGCTCTCAGCCTGGCCAGGTCTCACTGAAGGGCAGCACAGCCTTCCGGGGTGTCAGCCACTCCTCCCAGCTTTGTATCATCAGTGAACTTGCTGATCAGCAAACACCACTAGCTACAGACCTCCAACTGGACTCTGTGCCGCTGATCACAACACTCTGAGCTCTGCCAGTCAGCCAGTTCTCAATCCACCTCACTGTCCACTCATCTTTCCCACAGTTCGTAAGCTTACCTGGAAGGATGTTATGGAAGACAGTGTCAAAAGCCTTGCTGAAATCATAGCAGACAGGTCTAGTAGGTGTAAATTAAGTAATATTCTAGTTCCTTCCCAATGCTCTGTCTCCAGCCCAGTCTGGCAAACATGACTTTAAAATTGCTTGCCCCTCCTCTTTCATTCCTATGTTTTTGAATCAAACGTGCGCTTGAAGAACATTTTAAACAGTGGCATTGTGACAGAGTCCTGAAAGATGACTCTGGTACACCTGAGTGTCCCAGACCTGCGTGTCCAACAGCACATGTGCCTGTTCCACACATTGCCCTGGTACTGATACCAGTCCTCACTGGAGCTGGGAAAGGATTTTATCAAAAAAAACAGAAACCCTATTCAAATGCATGATAGAGTGATCACGCCAAGATTCATTGCTGCTTTCTCCATCTGCAAGAACAGTCCTTCTTAACAGAACCTTGTTTGCACTACGCGTGTGGATAGGAAATTGCAGGACAGGAAGCAATTTTCATCCCTCTTTCACAACTTGTCACATCATCTTCTTACGAAGAGTATCTGAGAGGTCAGGCAGTACACACATCTTTTATATGAGGAGTTGAAGTGATGGGAAGAAATAATTAAATTTGTTTTCATTAGGTTTTTGGATGACAACATATTGTGCATACAGAATAAAATAATAAAGCCTATGTGGATACTTTAAAAAGGCAGATTTATAATCAGAAAGCTTTTCATCCATTTCAGCTCCTCTCTATTTAAAGAAGAAGGCTAAAGGCAGAGCTGATGGAATTAAACCTCTGAGTGCATTCAGATTGATGGGACTGAATTTGAGCTCAAATAGTGAAACCAAACATTTTAATAGGAACCGAAGATCTCAGTGGAATAAAAAGAGTAGATTCAGCGACCATCAGGAAATGTAGAATGACTTGACGCCATAAAAATTGGTATAGTTTTCCTATAAAAAATTAGACTTGACTCGTTTATATAAGCAAATTGTTGATCAAGATAATTTTTTAACACACTTCTATTAATAATCAGTAAACTTCAGATTGTTCCAAGATTTGATTACATATCTACTCAGTCTTCTCTCTTTATTATGTTAATCCTTTTGGTTAGTATCTCTTCAATTTTTGTTATAGTTCTTTTGCTATAGAATAATGATGATTGTTCCTAAGATTGGTGTAGTTATATTTTTCTCTTGTTTCTTCCTTTTGCCTTCCGTCCCTTCATCATTGTTTACTTAAATGCAATTGCTTGGTACTTTTAACTTTGACTTTCTTTTCTGTTGCACAGTGTATTTAATGAGATTCTTGGTCACTTTGTTGATCTGGTTTTGAATCTATCAGTTAACCTCTTTATTGTGGTAGGTCTTCCAGTACAATGAAGTCTGTTATCTGTCTTTTATGTGCTACCTTTACTTGAAGTTGGTCTTTTCCATTCAAATTTTATTTATATTTATTGCTTTTCAGCTGATCACTTTTCCAAATAATAATTTCAGCAAAAAACTGTGCTTTAAATTAAAAAAAAGACTTGCTTCATTTTGCTCAGAATACCTGAAGACTGATAGCAGTAGCTTTCATTAGCTTCTTTTTTCCTCTTGATACAATTATGACTATCCATATGTTCTCCTCACCTGTACTTTGTCATTTTGACCACAAACTCACTTGTTTCTTCCATCATTTTATTACTAAGTGCATCAACTATTGTTTAAAAATACTGCCTGTGGCTGAAAGTCTCTTGACTCACTTTCATTTCAGATTTCATATATTTTTCTCTGAAATATAGATTTAAGCTGATACTGCCTTCTTTTATGGAGTGTACATTAACAAATATATGAATTACTTTTTCTAAAGAACTGGTCTTTTCTAGAGGTGCTGAAATGATTACCTCTTGTAAAAAAAAAAAATTTCCTGAAGCCTCTTGTTTCTGAACAAGAAAGATAGAATTGCTAAAGGACTTCAAAAACAGTAAGGGAATTCATCAGTCACAAAAGTGTGGGTCTTTTACAAATCAGTGGCATAGTAGCATCTTTTGTTTGTTCCTGATGTCTGGTCTCATTAAGTGGTGGCAGTTTGTCTTCTGAGCATGAGTCGGAGCAGTTCTTTGGACTCAATTTCACATGAGCAAGATGCAATCCCCTCACTCAGAACTGGCAACAACAACAAAAAAAAGAGGCCTGACTTGACGCCACCAGATGCACCCTGTTCTATGTAAAACAGAAGACAATACACAAACTGGCTCTGGTAAAAGTGCTCGTTGATGTCGTAATAGCTCATTTAGTGTCTCTTGATTTCTACTGCAGCGATAATAAAAAACAGTGATTTACAGAAGAAAGAGGTGTGAGTTATTGGCTGTTTGTAGGTTTTCTAGTGTAATTTTTTATTTCCTTCCTGTGCAGAGCTGTAATGATGCATTTACACTTGACAGAACTACTCTAAGTCAGTCAGTGCCTAGCTGACTGCAATATCCTCTTCAAGACAAGAGAAACAAATAATTTTTGGAAAAGCTTATGTATAAGATACTACTTACGGTATGGTCAGTACATGCACTTAGGATTAGATGAAGCATCAAGCACCAGAGGATGCACAATTACGGCATTATGTATGAATAAACGACTCAAGCAATGATGATGGTACAATTATAATACTGTCTGGCTTCTTGCCGCTCTCTGAATATGAACTAAAGTGACAGTGAAGCTTGCCTGCTTCTTAACTCCACCATGGAAGCCTTTTCATTTAAAACATTTTCGTTTGAAACATCCTCTTGCCTTTTATTGTTACTGCTGAAGATAACTTTGCAGAAATTGTTGCCATGGGTTTGTGTTTGTATGTCATTAACCCACCTGGGAAAGAGGATAGGCCTTCTGGAGGGAGGGCAAATTGTGCCTGCTCTGAAGATAGTTAAGTATTGTCAGTACAAGACTGCTTGTGATTTCAGCATCACTGGCAAGTATATTCTCTTTCTGCCACAGCCTCATCGCTGTGATGTAGACATGGCCTGGATGCTAGAGAAACTAGGAGAAATGCCTCTTTTAATGTAAATATTAACAGAATCAAGCCCTATCTGATTCCCTCAGTTATTAACAAATTTAGCTTTCGAATTTATTTGTTGGAAATGCAGAGTTTTTTACAGCTCTATGCAGGTGACAAGTTGAGGTGTATACCTACAGCCTCTATAGCTGTAGCCTACAGAGAAATGTGCAGGAAGTCTCTGACAAACTCAAGAACTAACAGTGTGTTTACTGTCTCTTGATTCAAGACCTTTCCTGAAATTGCAAAACAGCATACGAGTGCTTTGTACATTTTGTTTCTCATTGCTTCTTCTATTTACATTATGACGAAAGTACATTTTGGGAAGCCAAAATGTTTTAGGAAGAAGTACAAGTATCCTGAATACTCAGGGCACCAAAATGCTTGTTCTAAATTTAGTTGCAACTCAATTGATCTTATGATGAAAGCTTGAAGAGCAAATCCTTTTCAGAAAATGTACTTCTCAGTTCTGTGTTGAAGCTTAACTGCTGGAGTAAGGAATGTATTACACATCCATGCACTGTAAGCGGTGCCAGAGTTGCTGATGAACTGGAGCAGGTGAACCTAAAACAATCGTGAACTGAATAACGTGAGTTCTTATGCATCGTGACACAGAGGGATATAAGCACAGTATGTGTTACGTATGCTCTGTCTAGTTTCAGGTCTTTTGCTTCAGTCTTTGGGGAAGTAAACAATGTGCCAGAGTGAGCTCTGGCACAGTGTGCTTAAAATGTCAGGACAGCCACAGCTGTCCGGCTTTGGCACAGAGGGCTACAATGAGCAGGTAGTTCACGTGAGCTCAGACAGATCCTTCAGCCATTAAAAACCATTAAAAATGTCTTCAGCCATTTAGAAGTGTCAGCTGAAATTACGTCCCTGGTAGATGAATCTCTCTTTTTGAAAATGATGGATGCTGAACTGTTCTTAATAACTTCTCTGCAGATATTAGAAGATGTAGCCGTTTATTTAGTTTTATCCAAGTTTTTAATGTATAATTCCTGATTTAGCTATGAGTGGGTGCTGTAGAAATACTGGGCAGGAAGTAGAAAGTAGTAGAAATAGGGAAAACACACACTAGTAACAGTTACAATAACTATGGAATATTTCCCTGGGTTCTCCTGTATGCTACATTTTTTTTAGAAACTACCTGTCATTATTATAATGATGGAGGAAAAGCAGTTTTTGTAAATGACTACAGTGCTACATTTCATTTATAAACAAGCTGTTGAAGGAAAATGTCTTTTTTGGTTGACCCAAAGTCAAATTCAAAGCCAATTCTGTACCTCCTGTTATCCTTCTTCAGATTAGGGGTAGACGGTTTGAGTCACTAGTGATATTAACGGCTCTTCCGTAACGAATTGTGAGAATAGTCATGAAATACAGGAGAATCAGCAAACTGAATAATAATTATGGTATTTATATTTATTACTCTTCGATGCTGCTTTAAGGAAAGTGCATCAGTAGTTACAGAAGAAGCTTTACTTCTTAACTAAGCAAATACATCAAAACAAGGAATTGAAACCACCTTGGTAGAGGTGTGGGCCAATGTATGTAGGAATCACTCATTGAGAAGGTGTTCCTTCTAGAAAACCTTTTGCTGTTCAGTAGAGTAATGTCATTTTCTTTTGCTGTTTCTGACTCATTTTCAGTCTTACTTTGCCTTTTAGAAGTACCTTTATATAAGAATTAAGTAAGTGAATATGTACGGAGAAAATCTCCATGGCAACCAAAGAATTTTAGATAAATTAACATTCATTATATATAATCAAATATTTAAAAAATTGGTTGGCACATACTGGTATTTGAATAGATCTTATATTTGTATGGGCTATTGACTCATTAATACTGTATGTGATGTAATGGGATGCAGACCACAGGTAACATGGCACAAGAGTTTTAAGATAAAAGCCAGCCAGAAACAGAATGAAAATAACACTGAGAACAATGATAGCTATTTCTGATATTATGGTATTTATAATGAATGACCAAGAAAAGCAAATATGGACTTAACATCAAGATATAAAGAGAAATAATGTTGGGAGCTAGTAAAGTAATAGAAAGTAGAAGTGAAATTTAATTCTTTTGGACAGCTAAATGTATTCTGGAGGCCTTTTGCAAGCTAAATTGTATATTTCTAGATTTACTTAATACTGAAATACAGACAACTATGTAGCTTGGAGAAATAGAATTTATAGCATCAATATTACATGATGGCTAGAAATTACAAATTTTAGAGTAACTTTAGATTGATTTGCATAAAAATTATTAACACGGGTTGAAGGAAGCAGGAAACAGACTTTCTATGCCCAGATTTCAGGCTAGGATGGAGATTCAGCAGGGTGGCTTGTGTAGGAAGGAAGCAGGGAATTAAAGCTAAGAATAGGAGAACGAGTCAGTGTAGAGAGTGGAGGAGGAAAAGGTCAGTTTGTTGAAGTGGGTAAGATTTACTTGGTCATAAGGAGTCACAAAAAAACAGCTTGTGTTCAAAATTGCAGAGAAACTCTGTGCAATGGATTTCCCTTCCGAAGGAAAATGAAACAGGAAGAGACTTTCAGTCTTTGGGTCAGGTAGCTGGTGCAGAAACCATTCCTTGTGCAGTTTGTTTCCTCTTCTGTATTGCTTCTACCTCCTGACACTCTCGATCACAATTTTCAGCAGCTGCTTCTGTGAGAGGCTTGGGGTGACCCCAAGGCTGTACTGCCTGGGGAGGAGTGCCCAGACCCAACTTGTGCCTGTGCAGGACCTCACTGGGAGGGGCAGCAGCCAGCCTGGTCCTATCATTCCATGATAAAATGTTCACTTGTTTGGTTTTGTGGGGGGTTGATTTCATTTGCTTGTTGCCTAACGTGCTTGTCACTAATGCTCAGATACGTGTTCTCCAGTCAACTGCACAATGGTGTATCAATATAATTTTAATACTGCTCTCAAAATCTATTCTAAAATGATATGCCAGGATTCCCCATCTCTTTCTTCATTGATTTCCAGCTCAAATGTATTTAGTTTAGGTGGACTGTGCTCCTCCTTTTATTTCCTTCCCACCAATAATAAAGTTTCAGCATAGTAAGTATGGCCACTGTCTACATTCCTTTATGGTAATATCCCGTTATTTTCAATGGCTTCATATGGATGTGAAGAATTAAAGTTCAGTCCCAAAATCCAGGACATGTGCTTCCCAATTTACTCTTCAGGCTGCAGACACATAGTGCGCATTTGTGGGAATTTATTTCTCTGCTGATGTAGACTCCAGTGAAGATAGAATCACAGAATCATAGAACCATTAAGGTTGGAGAACACCTCTAAGATAATCTAGTCCAACCATCAACCCAACACCACCATGCCCTCCAAACCATGTCCCTGACTGACACATCTATACGTTTCTTAAACACCTCCAGGAAAGGAGACTCCACCACCTTCCTGGGCAGCCTGTTCCAATGCCTGACCACTCTCTCAGAGAAGAAGGTTTTCCTGGCATCCAACTTGAACCTCCCCTGGTGCAGCTTGAGGCTGTTACCTCTCGTCCTATCACTGTTACCTGGGAGAAGAGGCCGACCCCCACCTCACTGCAGCCTCCTTTCAGGCAGTTGTAGAGAGTGATAAGATGCGTGTAATGAAAAAAACTTCAAGCAGCAAAGAAGGCTCACACTTTCACAGTAGAGTGGCACTAGAGTGTTCCAGAGGCTACACTGAAAAGTGCCTCAAGAACTAGAATGTATATATTGTCAAAAGCCTCACAGTATCCAGGGGGAATAGAAAAGGTGCAAAGACTGGCTGGGAGGTAGCAGACATCACTGCAGGTTATTAAACACTTGAATGTGTATATAGACTTGACGATCGGGTGAAAGCTGCCAAATTTTAGCTGCCTGCTATGTAGAAGAAAGAACTGATCATGGGAAAAAGGTTGCACCCTTTCCACAGGCTGCCTTCTTGTCTGCAGAGCAGTGTGCTGCTACAGCTGGTTTTTCTCAGTCCTGCATGTCTTAGTTGGGCACCAGCATCCCCAGCTGCCCTGCAGTGGAGCAGTGAGGAGAGGCCTTTGAGAAATGCTTATCCTTACAGCAGGAGCAAGATTTGTACTCTGTTAGGTGTGTGTAAATGACTGAACTGGCGTATCTCAGTAAATGTGAATACACAAGCATGAAAGTAGGTTTCTACACAGCGGTGAGGATCATATGGATTGTTTATATCATCAGTATGATTTTTTTGCTTGCTCTAGGATGTCATCATCAATTTGAAAGGCTATCTTAAATTTTCTGAATGTTTGTGCCACCAAATTTGTCATTCTTCCAATCTAATTCCCTTCTGTCTTCCTCCTAGTTTTTCTGTCAAGCATTGGCCTACCTGACTTTTCTATTTGCATACCAAAGGCAGGAATTAATAAGTTCTTCACCATTACTGTTCTTATCTTACTGTCCTATCAATTAAGGTTTACTTTTTCTTCATCCAGGTGTTTCTTAAAGATCATTCTGTAAGCTAGGTATAAATAATTGTTTAATTTCCATACAACAAAATGGAAACAAAATAAGACATTCCTGCAGATTTCCTTCTCTTTATGGAAAAAGGGGCAATGAGTCAGTATTAATCTCCAGGCTGCCACTGAAAAATCCATATAAAGAAGCTTCATTGATCTCAGGTAGGAGTGTTGTGATAATAAAGCAAACTGGCACACCTACCATTTGTCTTATGTAAACTGTCACAGGGAGGATGCAGAAAATAGCTATGCAGATGATCCTCCAGCTTTATTACAAGACCTAAACTACAGGAGTCTCCTTTCAGTACACGTCTTTACAGCCTGAGAGCTATTTTTCAGTTTTAAAGCCCTTAACACTAATCTTTCATATTTAGTATGAATAAACACGTCTTATTTCATTTACTGCCGTTACAGAAGATTAGGGTTTCTACTTGCTAGATTACCATTAATTAAGAGTTGGGCTTGTATTCTTAGTAAGTCTCTTTTCTACACTTCTGAAAAATGAGAAAATTAACTGCGTATGTCATGAGGTGTAATTGGCTTGCCGGTGCACATTGCTCACATGTAACATAACCTGGTGAGCCATGTGCATTGCAGTAGTTCTGCAGATGTCTTGTGTTGCTCTCCTGAAATACAGGCCCAGGCTTCATTACATGCATTCATACATTGTGAAGTGTTAACTCACAACAGCTTCATCTTCAGCATCTGTGTCGTTCTTCCACTGGGTGTTTAAATGTAGATAATGAAAACAGTATACCACCCAAACTGACCTATAGTTATCTGAGTTAGGTTGGTCACTGAGTAAGCGTTGCTTTGTTTTACCTTTGTGTTGGTGTAAAAGCAATTGAATTGATATAAAAGCAGAGTGGGGAAAAAAGATTTTTCAGGGCCTTTTGAACTCGAAAGTGTCATGGAACTCATCAAGTGCTGCATGTGGTCAGCACATTTACAAACTCATGCTACTGTGTGTTATTTATACAAAATAAGTATAGCACACTGGCTGCTTACATTAAGAAGAAAAAATATTTAGTTTTAGTTGTAATGAAACTGTGTTTTTTGGTGACATTGTGCCTGAGGGGAGGAAGAATGATAGTTATTCAGCCCGTGATACTGAAGGGATCATTTGAATTTAATAGGTTTTCACACCAAGCCTTGCTTCTAAACAATGCAGATTTGTGTTGGCATGGCACGATGCTTTTGTTTAATAAGCTAAATAAAGGGAGTAAAAAAAGATGAATATGAATGAAAAAAACAAAAACAAAACAACAGGTCCTGAAGAATACCTAGTTTTATCTGAGAGAAATTCAGATTCCCTGAATTTTAGCAAATTCCAAAACCTTTCAATTGTATGTGTTATCAGCTCCCCACTGAGCGGGTACCTTGACTCCTGCTTCTCATGTAAATGGGAATCAAAGGTAACCTGAATTGCAAAAGAGCTGTTTTCTTTGCTTTATAGGGGACTCCAGACACCCAGGAGTATTTAAATTTAATTGTTTTCTAGCTCATTTTTCAAAAGAAGCTTTTGCTGCAGAGTTTATTTACCTTAATGCATAATCCTGAATGCAATTTCTCTCATTGCTTTTTCTGTAGGATTGTGGAAAAGGGTTATTACAGTGAACGAGATGCTGCTGATGCTGTTAAACAGATCCTGGAGGCAGTTGCTGTGAGTATTATCTACCCTGATAAGCTTAGCACCTAATCTTTCACCTGTAATGGCTCAATAAATACCTAAGTGTGAAAGAAACAGGAGTTCGCTGGAGGCTGTCCACATAACCTCCTTCCTGTAATTATTTTTTTATTGATTTTTTTTTAAGGTAGTGGCACTTGGAAGGAAGAAGTGACATGGGTTGACAGTCAGCAATACAGTTAATGTTCTGTGTTGTCTGTTTCAGTGGAGTGCATGCTTTGTCCAGTCTCAGAAATCTGTGGTGTTGAGCATTGATCATTTTAGCCCTAAAAGGAGTTTGAAATCACTAGAACTTGTGTAGCTTCCCATTCATTTTTTGCAGAGTATGTCACACTGATTTATTTGGAACTTTAAACAAATGAGAGGTCCTCTCAACGTACATGGACTGATCATTTTAGGTGGTGTAAAGGGTTACGAGACTTTCAGTCCAAGATTACTGCAGAATTTCCTCATGAAAATAGTTACAGTTGCAGCTGTTGCCTGAAGGTGACCATCATAGTTTTTAACACTGTGCAGAAGCAATAAACACAAACAAGACTCATCACAAGAAAAAGTGGACTACAAGGAAGGTGGAGATTGTAGGTTACATCATGTCCAACCAAAACTTAATTCTTCCTGCTCTTCAAATTGTGCATACACAGAATCACAGTAATATTGAAAAAGGGCAGAATAAGGCGTGGGCCTAGTAGTTTGTGCAGTTCCTAATGCAGCTTCTTCCTCTATTTTGTATGGTTTTCAAAAAATTTAATACTTGCACTATTTCACATTCTATCACGTAGGGAAAGATATAAAGATTTTCGAGTCAACAAGTTGAAGCTCCTAATAGCTGCATATAGTATTTCCGTACATTGTATTTCTTTGACACTCATAACAAATAATGATCTGATTTCACACCAGATGTCCACCAAACCAGGAATGAGATGCTGGGAGATAAGATATTTTTTGTCAAATTTCTAGTCTATACACTGGCACTGATCATGTCCAGTACAGAAGAAATGCATGTTGGACAAGGACAAACAGTCCATTTGGGATGCTTGGGGGATTTCAGACAAGTATTTAATAGAGAGGCTATTTTACCTTGTGACAACAAGATTTTAATAAGGGGTAAGGACATAGAGATGCTAAAGATTTTGCCCACGGTGTGTGACTTCAGGGTCACAGCAGCAGGTATTTTGGATTGTGGGACAGCTCTCAGTTGCATGCAAAGGAGGGGTCAGCCTCGAGGTCTGGTAGTGGTGAGGATGGTGGTGGTGAGGTAGGACCTGTACAGACTGTCAGAGGAAGTACATTGTCAAAGGAGCTGTCCTCAGAAGAGGGCTGGGGTGAGGACTGATCTTTGTGGAAGGTATCTAGTAGTGAGGAAACCAGATAAGATCTTCAGCTTGTAGGAATTGTAGTAGCTTGGTTGAAATTAGTGGAACAGAGATGTTCAAAAGCAAAAAAGCTGGCCTTTATGTGAGCATGCAGTCGCTAAAGTTTGGATTTTACTGAACATAGAATCACAGAATCATAAAGGTTGGAAAAGACCCCTAAGATCACCTAGTCCAACTGTCAACCCAACACCACTATGCCTGCTAGACCATGTCCCCGAATGCCACATCTACACATATCTTGAAGGCCTCCAGGGAAGGAGACTCCACCACGTCCCTGGGCAGCCTGTTCCAATGCCTCACCACTCCCTCAGAGAAGAAGTTTTTCCTAACATCCAGCCTGAACCTCCCCTGGCGCACCTTGAGGCTGTTACCTCTTGTCCCATCGCTGATTACCTGGGAGAAAATGCCAACCACTTCTGCACTTAGACCTGATGCTCAAAGTCCATGCCAAAGCTGTGAAAGCTGTGTAAGTTCCCAGACTGGGATTTGCAGCCTAGCTGTGCTAGACTGGGGCTGTAAACTTGACAGAATGTCTTTTATGAGCAAAACTAGAGTTACCATTAGAAACTGTTTGGAAAATAACTGCTGCAGAGAGTAATATTTCCAGAATAAAATATATCCACTGATCATTCTGAAAAACAAAGAATTGTACAATCTCCTCAACAGAGCACGACAACTAATACCCTGTTGGCGCAGGTTAAGCGTTTTGACCTCTACAATTTTTAGAAATTGCTCTTGGCAAGAGAAGCATTCAGCCTTCACTTTGCTGAACTCTCTTTAGTGTGCTTGTTTTATAAATCCCTTGTTAAGGGCTGCTGTAATACTGGATACATCTTCACAGTGTGTCATTGACACAAGGAGGTACTACCTCTTCATTTAACAGAGTTTTCAGAGACACTTTAGAAGTATGTAATCAAGTGTAGTGGGATTTGAAAAGCACCTAAGCATTTTTGTTTAGTTCCTTTTGAAATTATTAAACCGAGTAGGATTGTACTGTTCAAAACAAAAAGAATAAAAGAAAAAGCTTCAAGGTTTATCTGTTTCTTGTTATACCTGTGTACCTGAAAGCCTGTCTCCAGCTGACTTGCCAAGAATTGTGCAGGCAGGCAGAGCAGCACACAGAAGATGAATCCCAGTCTTCCAGGTCATGGACATAAAAACATCAGTTATCTCTCCTCCCAGGAAAAGAGGAAGTAACAAAAACAGTATTGTCAGCAGTGCCCAAATACCAAACAGTGCATTTTACTTTTTTTTTTTTTTTTCCACAATTTAGCTTCATAAGATAACTTCATTCATAAGATAAAGGGCATTTACAGAACTAGGGCAAACCAGTGTTGATCTCTTTAGCTCTTCGGCTATGCTGTTTGGAAGAAGTGGGGCAGTTTTGTTACTATCTGACATCTCAGAACAGCGTGAATTGCATTCCTGGGAGGGGATGCATTTGAGGACTCTCTCTTTTGTCCTTACTCTCCTGGTCAGAGAAAAAGTTGTATATGTAATGGTTTTCTTGCATGCTCGTGTGATGGCAGCTTTTCTGTTTTGTGTCAAAAGTGAATTTCTGCACACAGATGGATGTCCTGAGGCCACATCCTCACTGTCTGACTTGCATAATGAGTTACTGATTTTAGGGAATTCAAAGCATCTTTGAAATATTGGTCAGAAGAAGATCCTTAAACATTTGCGTTGTAAAAGGTTACTTCATAGCTGATCAAACTTAAGAAAAAAGACACTTTTTTTCTGAATGTGTACTTTCTGTATTTCATATTTGTCACTAAAAATAAACCATATTATTTCTTGCCTACTGTTTACTAGTGTCAAAGTGATAGGTTTCTGCTTGAGGGTTAAATTGCTCCTTTCATTATTTTAAAATTTGAAATCATTTTTAACAATTTACTTTTTGTAGTTAGGGTAGTTACAAGCTCATTTTTTATATATAGTTTTGAACTCACCCTCCATTCTCTAAGTTAATTTCCTATCACATTTTGTAATAGATTGTTTTCTTCTGGCTGGCCATCATCTTGTCTAGATATGACATTTTCCTGGAGTTATCTGTGATACCCCCTCCATTTCCTTTTTTCAGTTTTCTGCCCATTCAAGCTTCTTTGTATGCCTGCACATCTAGTCCATTCCTTGTCAGCTTAAATTCACACTGAATGTGCTGAAATCTCAGCTGTGACTGCAACAGCTTGAGGCACTCAGCCTTTTGCAGCTTTGAGGAGGAAAATCTAGATCAATCTAGATTTTCAAAATCTAGATCAAAATCTAGATCAAAATCTAGGTTTCTATTCATTTCAGTGAACTTTGATCTGTCCTGTAATGAGCTGTATGATAGGAGGTAAGAACCAAACTTGAATATGCAGCTTGCAAATTCATTTTACAGACCCTGAGGCGCTGATGTGTCTAACAATTAGACCTTAGAGCAAATGAGGTAATCAGACCTTTAAAGAGTGGTTAAGACCCAGGAGACTTGATCAGAATTTTGGGGGATTTTACCATTCAAAGGAAAGTGGATGTTAGATAAAGATTAAGAAAAGGTTTTGTTTTTTCTATGCAATCATTGAATTAATACAAACTGGAGATACAAGTGATTGATGGAGTTTGGATTTTGGTTTGAACCACCAGCTACCAGGTATAAATGTCACAGAATTCAAAAATTTGAACAAGACAGGTGTGTTATATTATCAATATATACTTAGACAGTAATTGTATTGAGAGTGGGAGACAAGCCTGGAGCTTAATTCTGTAGAAGATGAGTTATCCTTAAGTTAAATTCCAGTAAAGATAGTGTCAGGACAGCTGTATATTACATCACAGGATAAAGATCTATGTAGAACAGTGACCAAATTTGGGACTGCTCTGTGTATGAGGAGGACTCTTGTGCGTAATTGCTGGTATTGAAGAATATCTACTTCCTCTCTTTAGAAGATTTTGCAAAAATTTTCTTTTATATTGTAGGAGATATTTATACGTTTAAATATCTCTCTGTTCCTCGATGAACAAATGTGTTTTCAGTTCTCTCTGGTATTAGGGAGTGGTTTTCTGCATCTGGTCCTGGCATAACTGTCATTCAGGTCATGGCTGGGAAATAGCAATGGTTCTGATCATATTCTCTGTGCTTTTCCTTTGAGGAAGAAAGAATTCTTAGCCATATCTACAAAGAGGAAATGTAAAATTGTGTCATTTTTTTATGATGTTTACTCAAAACTGGTATTTGAATTAGGCCAAATCCAGCACGCTCTTTAGGTGTGCAGTTGTGAATCAAAGGTCCAATTCTTGATACTTTAAGACGAGAAGGAATTTGCTGTTCTGGCTGCATTTCTGTGCTAAGGATTATCATGTTGTATCATGTTCCCTGATAGCATCGTCCATTTTTGCCATTTTCTGTCTAACCCACCAACAAGAGCTGGAAGAAAAGCAGAGAGATTTTTGGTTTTCAGGTTTAACACTTGCATTCTGGCATGCTTCATTTTGGGAAGTTTGCATGGAAACATTTTGGAAGAAAAGGGAGTCGTATGAACATTGAATTAAGAAGAGACATGTTAGCCATCAGCATTTAAAAGCACAGCTTGTGAAGCAATTGAGGAAATGCATAAAGAGAACAGTTGCTTTTGTGCACTTTTTAAAAAGAAAAAACATTTTACTGGTACACAGGAGAAATTTTGAATATCTTTTATGGTAATTCATACGGGGAAAAACACAACATAGAAAATCTAGGCAATTAATCTGTTTTCTTTCTGTGTCCACATTCTTCAGCCATTCCATGTCACTGAGGTGGTGTGGGGCACAGCCATGCTCACGCCTGCCTGGGAGGTAAGGTTTGCTCACAGAACTTTCAGCAGGATGTAGTGTTGGTACCCATGTGCCTGAGCTGTGAGTAGCCCAGAGCAGTTGGTGCCACTGCCCAGTAGCAGCATTCAAAAGCTGTCCTGCTTACTCTGATTTTTTTTTGTACCAAAGTAGAGCTTAGGGTGCATGCTGCCCTTTTTTGATGCATGAAACACAAACTCAAAGTCCTTAGTATATACTCTTGTGTTACAGGAATATCAAGTGTAATATCCTGGAAAACTGACCGTGTGAATATAATACGTTGCCTGCCAGGTTTATTCTTACTTAACTGTGGTTGGGTTTTGTTTTATGCTTTGTTGTGTAATGTGTTAGGTGTCAAATGGGCTGCAGATGGGGGATAAATGGGATGTGTTTATGGAGTGCCTTATTGTCAGATGAGGTCTTACTGAAGCTGTAATAGACACCCTATATCCTGGCCAGTGGTTTGCAATGTCATCTTCATCTTTACCAGTTACTTTGCTCCCTATTCAGCAACTGTGAATGGAAAACTCCTATGAGTGTAGCTTTACCCAGCAGCAATCTTTGCTCTCCAATACACTGCCAGCAAGTCTTGTTTAAAGTACTCCCTAGTTTATCGACTAGCTTCTCTGGTCTCCTAAGACTGTGGCTCATGAAGGAAGAGCAGGAGAGTATGTGCAGAGCTGTATATGTTTCTGGGCTTCTTCATAGCAGCTGTTAGTATTAGCTACTGGTATTTCATATAATCTTCCTATTCTCAGGAAGAGTACTGGGAGACAAAAATCTTTGGGTGAACTTCCCTGGACCACATGAAAAAGAGAAGAACCTGTTCCCAGTGGAGCCATCCTCCTTTGGTGTCCTACTACCTTGAAGAGTAAGACAAATCACCCTTGCTGCCTTTTGCAAGTGAGTGATAACATTCTCTTTACTTGTTGAGGAGGGCAGAGAGGAAGATGCACTATGCAAGACCAGCTACGTCCTCAGCCTCGCAAGGATGGCTTCTGGTAGTTGTACTGTGCACACTGTAAAGTGCTCTTCCTCCAAAATGCAGCAGAAGTCCCATCACACTGTTGGCCCCTCTCCTGGCTTCTTTATGATCATCAAGAAGAAAGGCATTCTGAAATAATGTTTGAAGGTTAGTATCACAGAATCACAGAATCACAGAATGTTAGAGATTGGAAGGGACCTCAAAAGATCATCTAGTCCAATCCCCCTGCCGAAGCAGGAACACCTAGAGCAGATCGCACAGGAACGCATCCAGGCGGGTTTTGAATGTCTCCAGAGAAGGAGACTCCACAACCTCTCTGGGCAGCCTGTTCTAGTGCTCTGTCACCCTCACTGTGAAGAAATTTCTCCTCATATTTAAGCGGAACCTCCTATGTCCCAGCTTGCACCCATTGCCCCTTGTCCTGTCACTGGATGTCACAGCGAAGAGCCTGGCTCCATCCTCCTGACACCCACCCTTTACATATTTATAAACATTAATTAGGTCACCCCTCAGTCTCCTCTTCTCCAAGCTGAAGAGACCCAGCTCCCTCAGCCTTTCCTCATCAGGGAGATGCTCCACTCCCTT
>VXAV01002266.1:154235-176081 GCA_013399715.1 Alectura lathami | reverse complement strand
CCACTCCTGCCAGTTTTGTATCATCAGCAAACTTGCTGAGGGTGCACTCTATCCCCTCATCCAAGTCATTGATGAATATATTGAACAGTACCGGTCCCAGTACCAAACCCTGGGGGACTCCACTAGGTACAGGCCTCCAACTAGACTCCATCCCATTCACCACAACAATTAGTATTAGTATTTATGCTTGCTGTACAGTGTTCAGCAGCGATGCCGTCCAGAACACAGTGACTCTTGGTCTTGGGAATTCACAAGTGATAGTGTAAACTCCTCTGTGCATTTAGACTTGAGCTGTTTTCGATTTTCTGAGAGGAACATGTCTTGCAGACAAAGAGGAGCAAATGGGTTCAGCCATCCAGAATAGGTCTTGTCATGTTCTTTCAGAAATGTCTTCTGAAGGATAATCCATTGGCCTTTTACAGCCTTGTTTGGGAAGCTGCATGGAATATGTGAGGAGCTTTCTGCGTAACTTTATGTGTTATTGTTAGTATTTGGTCCTTTTTGTGGGCTTATCATAAGGCTAATGCAACTACATAGGATCCAATGGGTTTAATGAAACCCCAGATCTGTGAATTCCCATACAGGATAGGGAGTATTTTAGCATTAGTTTTATTTCAGGGTTTTTATGGGCAAATGAGTTTTTTAAACTTAACTTTAGCAGACTGACATAGAAAATTCAAATTACTGCGTATTTGAGGCCTTCTCTACTTTTCAAAACCTTTGCTTATATGCTTTTTAAAAAAATGTAAATTTTTTGTTACTGTTAAGAAATCTCTGTTTTTAGAGATCATTAATGAATGGTAGGACAGGACTGCACAGGGCTTATTGCTGTTAGCTAGATGTAATTCATTTTACTCAACTGTGAAAGTGACATTGACCAGAGAATTACAAAAACAAATTCTTGAGTAATCCCAATCTATTGAATTGGGCAACAAAAATCGAGGATTGTAGATCCTCGAAATCCTATCAAGAAATATGTCAAGGTTTCTAGTATCAGTTAAAAATTGTGGTCATTTCAAAAAAGTGGTCTGAAGTAGCAGGGAATCCAACAACATTTTCCAAGACCATTTTTGCTGCTTTTTTAATTGTGAGAATTAGGTTAGATGCCAGGTGTTTTGAAACAATTTGGGTGAATAGCTGAGGAACCACCTGCACAGCACATCTGTGCACTCATCCATCACATTTCATTATTTCATGTAACAAATCTCTTTGGTTATGATCAGTCATGAACTGCAGTGTACTTGAAGAACCATTTTTTAAACATTGCCTTTGTTTGCAAACTGCTAATGTAATGAAGTTCACATTGAAGACATCTGTGTGGCTTGTGGCAGTAGGGCTTGCACAAATCAGACACGTGTTTTTATCCATTTCCAGTTCAATGCCTAGCCAGAATTATGTCTAAGAGATTTGCGTAAGTACATGATGCACAAGCGTACCATACATAAATCTAAGAGGAATTTGAACATTTTACTGAGAACATCTGCTTTTTATTCAAGTACATTTACTAAAATAACTGTAAAGCTCTAATTACAAATTGAGTTCTGTCATCTATTAAAGCATTGAAATTATTACTATTCTGTGATTTTTTTTTTTTTTTTGCTTAATTGAAAGATAGGTTGTTTTCCGAAAATAAAAATTCACACAGAGCTCAAAACTTTGCCCATCTGTCTGACCTAGGAAATAATAATAATTGCCTTCACATTACCCAAGTGGTTTCTTTGTATTCGGGGCCATAACTGTATAGTTGCTTAATTATATTCAGGAGACAAAATACATGAAAACACAAGTCATGCCTGTTATTTTGTGCAGTATCGATTATTTGTAAAGCCTGATGAATTAAGAGGAGGAGCAGAGCAGGCAGGTCCAACATCAGTCCTGCTGGCCAGTGTTGCAGCCCATACACCTGTCTCTGCTCCCTGTGAAGGCAGTGCCCAGAGGCGGTTTCTCTGCGAGCACACCTGCTCTTTTCCGTCTCATGTGCAATGAGCCAGATTGTCCTCTTTCTCCTGCATCCACACATACCAACAAATGAGAAACAACCTCGCTTGGGGGTCCAACTACCTCACTCAGTTAAAAGACATTTTAAAAAATTAAGCTTTCTTTTGTGTTGTGTGTTGTTTAGCTTCAAAGCAGTTTATCTAATACACGGTGCACCTGTGACTTCTGTGTGACTGACTGTAGACCAAATAGGTGTGCTGCAGAATACATTCTAATATGTAAGCCTACACAATGACAGTTTTATCTATTTCTATTTAGTTCATTTTGTGAATGTGACAAAATTAAATATACATAGATACAACCTTAAAGTGACGGTAGTCAGAACACTTCCTAACTGTGTTCCCAACTGTTTTAAGTTGTGGGTTACAGTGAAATGACTGACCTAAAGATGGATATGTCAGTGATAAGACTTTCAAAAGGTTTCAAAGTGACATTTCTTTGTTATGCAGATTAGTACAAGGAGTTTCACGGCAGACATACTGGTTGTACTAACTGATGTAATGAAGTTTGAGTAATTGTCAGGTACTTTACATTCCAAAGTGTGTCCTGAAGTAAGGTATGAGACAATGATTAAATGGCATTCTAATAAATGGATAACTCACTGCAAATGGTTTTACAGTGCACCTGATGTCACTGTGAGAGAAGAGAACTTGTGGCATTGTGGGCAAATCACAGCACAAGACCAAACAGGAAGAAATAACTTGAAATAATGGAAACACTCACTTTAAAGGTCATTGTAGGAGAATGCAGACTAAAGACGTTCCAACAATGTTTTTAAAAAGGACTTCTGTAAAATAACCTGCCTCTGGTGCCTATGTGTCAAAGAAGGATGTCAGGCAGAGCGGAGAGCTTTCCATTTCCTTGCTTGCTTCCTCTTACAATTGCAGTCAGCAAAGGCAGGTGGGTCCAGTGTTTGTGTTTATATCAGCCTGTGTTTTGTACAAGCTCTTCCCCTGAATCAAAACTGAGAGTGTTGCCACAGATGTAGCATACAACATGGTGACTTGTAGTGGAGAAGGAGCAGCATCCTGGCTTGTTGTTATCAAAATGCCATTTGATGCATTTCAGGCATAAAGTATTTATTTCTTTAAAATTTGCTTGTGAGGCTTGGTGGATCTGCTCATAGTGGGATGATTTAACACATCATGTATGCAGATGACCACACAGAGGCCAGGAGATCATCTTGTTTTTTTCTCCCTTTGGTGATGACATCTTAACAAGGGCCTCGAGAGCAACCTGTGAAGACCCCTCTAGCACGTTCTTGTAAAGAATAAATAAGCAAACAGGTTATCTGTCAAATTGCTTAAGAAAACTGTCGAAGTGCTGTCACTGCGTGGGAGAGGAAGGCATTTATATCCTAAGTATGCTGATTCTGAAGCAAGGTTAAACAACGAATGGCTTAATATGTAGGGTAATCTGTTTAGGGAGCACTGGCATTTTGGATAAATAGCTTCATCATTTTGCTGGCTTACATTCGTTTCACTTGTTTGTTGTAAACAGAGTAACAACTGATTTTTCTTGTTCATAATGTATTTAAATACTCAGATGCTGGCCTGCAAATAGAGTGGATTTTGCTGTCACACTAGCCTGCTTCATCAGGCTTGACTCTGAATTCTGTCAGAAGCACTTTTGGAGGCCTATTTTGAGCTGTGTGCAAAACTCGTTTTGCAACACACAGGAAAAAGAAGATTTACAGTTGAAAGTGTCTGGCGGTGCTGCCATCAGCAATAAGGAAATGAGGGTATTGTATTTGCTATTATCTCTAATAGAGGAAATGGAACAAGCACTAATGATCATGTTGCAGATCTACTGTATTACAGTTAATGTCCAGTGCAGCAAAAATTCAGGGTCATATTTACTAGGTTGTTAGCATCTTAAATTACACTTTCATCTAAGTAAGGTGTCCTTCTCTCATTTTGAAAGAAAGTGACCACAACATTATTTCTGAAAAATGTTTGGAATAATTGAAAGTGATTAATTAGCTCTTGTTTTAACTCCCACAAGCAAGGTACCAAAGGGTTCCTAGCAGATTCCACGGCAAACTGAGGAGGTCTTGCCTCGGAAGTTGCCCTAGGGGGAAACCAAAGTAGAAAACAGGCCAGCTAGGCATCAGTAGGTAGTGGAGAAATGCTAAGTGGCACCATAGGAGTGTCAGCAGTAATTGCTGTTATCCATGCGGGCTGTGCAAGCTGGATGAACTGGTGTGGAGTAGCAGCACCTTTGCAGATGTCACTGCTTTAGCCCGCAAAAGATTTTCTGAAGCCCAAGAAAGCTCCATTTTTTAGCTCTCACCATTCACAGGCCTGCTGTGACAGCAGGTGACTGTGAGGACAGGCTTATCTCTCCGTGTCTTCTTGTTCCTGCCTCAATAATCACAGTTAGGAGAAGAATACATTGATTGTTCAGAAGCAAAATGCAAGTGAACCTGTGTAATGAGAGGCATTTGCAAAGCAATTGCTCAACATTCCTGTTATAGTTTATTCACTTCTTAGTCCCCAATTTCACAGTACCAAACTGACCAGACAGCAGGCTCACAGCAAAACAGCTATTTACAAAATTACATTTTTTTATTAGGTAATATGGAAGATTACCCAAACCTCAGTTCTTGTGGTTTGAATAAATGCTCAAAGAATTCTGTGGTCTTCAGAGGAGACACTTGAAGTGCCAGGGGATGGCATGAACTGAGACTGACAGTGATCACTCTTAAGCTGACTGTACAATAATTTATCAGTCATTTCAGATAACTGGTCATGTTTCTGTGGCCCTGACACCACGAGTGAATACGGTGCATTCAAGATACATATCCCCTGAAATGTGAGCAACTGTGGATATTTTGGAATGCATAATGAGTTTGTTTCTCTCCTTTTTTTTTTGGTATACTCTTTTTTGATGCTTTTTACATCTCCACGTGACTGGTATGATGTGATGTTATACCGTTTTTCTCACATGTGCAAATTGATTTTTGCATTCTTGTACCTCCATTTGTAATGCTTCACGATAGCTGTCAGAAAACCTAAGGGGTGTCTTGGCTTTAAATAACACAAAATCCCTGAGGATTTTGTTTACAGAAGTCAATGCCACCTTGAGCTTAAAACCCCAGCTGGTAGATTTGGAGTATGTTGTATGTATGTAGATGCTGTATGTTACTTTATGAGCAAGAAATAACAAGATAGATATGGATATAGATACGTAGATATAAGAGAGATAGGGGAGGTATATATATATAAGTTGTGTATACATATGTTTTAAGGCGTCTCCTTTGATTTTGTGATGAGTCTTGTAGGATGTGGGGGTTTGGATGATTTTCTGACACAAGCTGTTGTGTATTATTAATGATGAGCAGAAGCTAGAGTGTAAACAAACACTGTATTTTGTTACTGGAATGTGTTTCCCCAAATTCTGCACTCAGCTGAGTGCATGTGATAAGTAGCAATTGCAGGAAATCAGGGTGTTGTCAGTTATCAAGTAAACATATACATCTTTTTTTTTGCTTGGGTTTTAAAATTATTTCATTGTCCTGTTGTGGTTTATGAGTACTACCATACTTATGGTAATAAAAAATGGTAATATTTTATGGATTTTATTTTCGTGTGCATGTTTCAGCAACTGTACCGTAAACTGTCATGGCTGCAAGTAGGTCACATCTAACTGCCTACTTCACTGGTGTTCTTGTATCTTTTGTATCAATGTGACGCATTGATGCATATTTTAATGTTGCTATAAAAACCTTGAAAAATGTGCAATAAAAAAAGAACAACTCTCGCAGTTTTGGAGTCTTAAAATTATGTCTGTTGTTTAAAAATCAAAATTTAATCTAAAACTCTGCTGTGACATTGTAAGAGATATTGTGGAAGTTTTTGCTAACAAAAAATTCAACATTGTTTTCTGTGCAGAGACAAGAGCCTAGAATAACTTTGTTCATGTGACTGGAAGGACAAATAATTGAACAAACTCACAAAATAGAAACTTAACAGCTCCACATCGCTCAAAAATAAGAATGTCCCTTTTCTGCAAGCCTGCTTCACTGAAGTGCTTGTAATTTGAGCACTGCATGAGCATTCAGATTTATATTGATGGTCTGTCTTGTGTGATAGTATTTACCTTGGTGGCACGACTAAAACGATCTCTTGCCTGCTTATCTTTTTTTTTCAGTGTAGAGAGAGAGATGGATGGTAAAGTCTCAAAGGAATTAGAGTGCTGCAGCATGTAGCTGAAATTATTGAATAAGCTTCTTTCCTCAAAAAAACAGGACTTAAAAGGCGATTCCCTTCCACTGCAGATGCTTTCCTCAGATTGTGCTCTCCAAACCATGCAGTGCAGTGCTGCCACATGCTCTGTGCCCATCTGTGGGATTTTGCAGTGGGAAGAGAGAGGCAAGACCAGCTGCTGCAGCTCACACAAGCGTTAGTTCATACCCCAGCAGCTAAAATGATCTCTGTCGTGGTGAAGCATCTCATGTGTTGCAGCACAGAGGGCTGCTTTCAGTGTGTCTGTAATGAATGCTGTGTCTATGCCATTCAAATGCAGTAAACCGTTGCAGCAGCACTCCTGTGAGAGAGAGAAAAAGAGCTCTAGTTCTATATTGACACTTAGAGCATTGCTCCTCATGCTCACCTCTGTGGGACAGGACCAGTCAGTCACAATGGGCTGGTTTTCCATCACTTGTTCAGTTGTCTCAGTGTATAGATTCAATGGCAGAACTGGTGAGGGGGAAATGTGAAAGAGAGATTTGTCTTTTGAGAGTGGGTTGAACTACAATTGGATGGGTGTGCAATGATTCACTGTCCATTGAGGAACAGAATTCTTGGTGAAAGGCATCTCATGTAGCAATGAATCTTCCATTCACTCACTGGTTATTAGATCAAAGGGCTGAACATAAGCCCAGCTTTGTGGATAAGAACAGCATAGTTTTAGACAAAGCATCAAATAAGGGAAGATGTCACTGTTTTGATAGGTTTAACTGTTTGAGGAATGATATGAAGAATGGTATGGTTGCATTAACATTGCACTTGTTGAGAAATAGCTAGTGGAATAGCCAGTAAAATGTGGCTCTGTTTTGCAGCTTTTTAAAATCTGTTGCAGGAAACCAAGTAGTCGAAGCCAAGGCACAGAGCCCAGTGTTCTGAAGCCTCCCTCAAGCCTATAGCTGCTGAGAGCGAGCTCCATGGCTCACGGCTGCAGCAGCCTCTGCAGCACAGCTAATGCTGTTGTCCCCAGAAAGCCTCAAAATGTGAGAGCAAAGATTCATGGAACACAACAGCCCTTCAGCTTGGAGGTACTTGATATGATGCAGTTGAACTGCCATGCAGAACAGGCATGTGGCTTTTTAAAAGTAAATTATTCATCGCTAATGATGTTACCCCTTACTTACTGTTCTTTCTGGACTTTTCTCCTGATATGACCTTTTTATTGTTTCTTAGAATTATTTTTCAGAATGAAGTACAGCCTAATGTACCTAATCAGTGAACAGTTGTGGGCTGGTTCTTAGCATTCTGTCCATTTTCTGTTTGATGTGTAAGTTTAAAATCTTAAAGAGTTGATGTGTTTCGTTTAGGCAAGGAAAATATTTTTTTTTTATTATTTTTTATTTTTTTAATACGGTAAGGCACAGCTGAGCAAAAGAAATGAAAAAATTCACCAGGTAGTTGTTTTCAAACACAGTCTTCCTTAGATAGTTGGGATTTGTTTCAGGGCTCTGTCAATGTGTCACATACTTGGCTGAAATCCTTCCATGCAGCTTTGGAAATGCGGGGGGAAACTTCTGCAGGCAAATAAGGCAGTTCTTTATGCTTCCCTGCTGGCCCACCCACCAGAGATCATGGGAACAAATGCCTTCTTCATTGCCCTTCCCCAAAGATCAACTGAAATAATCCCTGACACAGCCCCTCCCGAAAGCCTCTTCTGCAGCCAGTGGTGGTGAACAGAGCCTGGCAGCACTTCAGGTGTGAGACCCCTCAGGCCCCAGAGCGCCCACAAAACCTGGCTCACGAGGGATGCTGTGAGAAGCACTTTGTACACAGAAGTGTGCCGATACCAGCAGCGACTGCAGACGTTTCAGTCTCTGGTGTTCTTGACTGAGTTGCTTGTTCTCCTTCTTTAGCTTACTGCAGTTCTCTGGACCCTGCAGCACTCAGGGGGGAGCAGAAAAATACCTCATTTTATGAATGTTCTGAGCTCCAGAATGCTTCCTTCCTTGGGGAAGGAAGGAGGTTATCCACTGGTCCTTTACCGGTGGTGTACTTGGGGTATCAGATACCACTTGGGCCTTCTCTGTGGTTCCTTTTGTAATCCTGAGTTGTGGACGGCTGCATTCATGCTTACGGGTGATCAGTGAATGCAGACAAATACAGTATGGTGGGACATAGGTACTCTCCGTTTCCTAAAAGTCTGGACCTTCTGTCACACAATCCTGCACACCAGCAGAGGTTGGGAGATCGAAGAGCCATCTCTGAGCCCTTCTCTGAATACAACCTTTTCTACTGAAACAAAATTGATTCTACGTTTTTGGTTTTTGTCCTTCCCTTCCACTGCAGATAGGGGCCCATAAAGCTACTTATATATGCAGTGGAAGTAACCACATAACATATGACAATAAGCAGCAGCACCTTGCATACTGTATACATACCTTGCATACTGTAGTTCCTTTCAGCTGCTGTTTTTAATTCCTCTTAGCTTTATACCTAAATGTGTCAAATGTATTTTAAAGTAATAAAGAAGTATATGAGAGTGAAATATTCAAGCAATATTTGTACTCCTGAAAAGCTGTTGTTGCAGTCTGTGATGCATGACAACATCAGCAACTGTACTTAATACTTTGTGATAATTAGATTCAGAGACTGCTGTTTCTGTAACAACACAGACATATGGGACATTATAGTTGAAATGACTCGCTGATTTTCATTGTGTGGTTTCACTAAGTGAGGGTTTAGTAATGCACAGGGTCCAGAGGGTAATGTGTGCTGAGGCAGCTCTGAAATCCTCTATACTTTTCCTCATTTCTGTCCCAGGAAAATGCCACTCGCATTTGCAAATTGTGAGGAAGGTGATGTTTTTCAAAGTGGAAGAGGTTATGAATTTCTTTACTGATCCTGTGCATTTTTTGCCTGGTGTCAGGAAGTTCAATACCTAGTTGCTTTCTGGCCCTAGTAATGTTTGCTGTAACTGGAGGTCTGGTATACGTGTTGCAGTGGACACAAAAGAAGCTCCAACAAGTCCAGTGTTGCATGCATTGAAGCTCCCCTCTACCCTTGGCTATTTTTCAGCCTCAAGTAAAGGCTTCTCTCTACTGAGGATCATTTAGGTGTCAGGTTAAAACGACGGGGGCTTTGAGTAACCTGTGTCTTTAAAGCAGGTGGTAAATAAAATAAATGTGGTATTTAGGCAAGAAGGAGTTTCTTTGCACCGCTCCACTTCTGTGCAGGAATGTCATTCGCCTTACAGCCATGGTCTGAGCAAGGTAAAGATATTTGCAGGGCACCCTGAAAGGATTTTCTGCAACTTGGACCTTTCAGCAGGGCAAACAGCTCTGATGATCACTTCAGGGACAGAGTTATTCTTACATATAATGTAGTCAAAGTATTTGAAGGTAACTATTGCAGGTTATTTGTGAATAAATGTATTTTAACTGTATGGAAAGGCACTGTGAGCTTGGCCACTCTTCCTTGTATTCTAGCATAGGTCTTCTCTTGTTGCATTTCTCATGAATTTTGTGTTAACTTTCTTTATTATAAGCACGGTAGCATCGCTGACAAACAATATGCCAGCGTTCCTTCTGATAAGTACTGTGTTAAAGAGGACTTATCTGCAGGTTTCACTGAGAACATTAGTGGGCTTGTTTTGCTCCTTAAACTGACTGTGGGTATACAGAACTTAGATTTCAATTAACTTAGAAAATAGTTTAAAGTTATTTAGTAATACAACTCCATTTTGTTATTTCAAATAAGTCATCTTCTCAGGCCACAGCATTCTGCATGTTAAATGAGTATTGTCTATTGAAATCTAGTGTTAGAAATAATTCCTTTAGAACATCATTTATATCACATTTGAGTAAGCTCCTTTGCCCTGTTTCAACATAAAGAAAGAAAAGACTGTGTTGGAAAACAGGTGTACTCTGAGATGTGACATGGACAAGACTGGAATAAACCCAGCATTAAATTGGAGCAAAACAGCTGAGACCATGCTGGATTTCCCCGTCTGAGGCTACAAAAGCTCAGCCCTCATCAAGCAGGGTGTGCATGCTGGACCCCTTCTTGCAAGGTCAAGGTGGCTGTCACCCAGTGGCTGCTCTGCAGTCTCCCGCCCTGCCAGTTATGGCCACATCTGCATGAGTAGGGGTGGATTTGGTTGCTCCAGAAAGAAGGTCCAAGCACTGAGGGCAGAAGCCTTGCACTCCGCCTGCCTGGGGCAGTGGGGTTCCTTGGAGCCTCTGTTGTGCACTGCTGTTGTTGGAAAAGAAGAAAGGAAATCAAACTTTCATCTTCCCTGATTTAAAATAGTAACAAAAAACAAGATAACACCATTTGAGGTCTGCAAGACTAGTAGCGCCCTCTGTATTTTTAGTGGATATAACACATGTTTTGGCCTTGACTGGTAGAATTAAAGGCATTTGTTGCCTTTAATTTCTGTTGCACGTGTTTCTGTTAATGTAGAAGATGATGTAAGCTTTTGTGTCCTCTCCGTGTAGTGAAGGTAAGAAGAAAGGATATTTTAACAGGCGGTGCAATAGATGGCAGCACAGTGAGAGTGAGTTTTAGTGCGAATTCTTACGGATTTCTGCCTGCAACCACCATTGCAATGGCAGCGGACTTGCCTTGAGAAGCTGGTGTTCTTAAAGCCCCCCAAAAAAGAAAAAATAATCTTCAGGTATGGCAGGAAGAAAAATGAATGCAAGTGACCTGCAGCCATTTACAAAAAATACAGTTCTTCTTGGCTGCTTAAATTAAATCCTCCTTTTAGGATTCAATTTTTTTTAGTTTTTTACTTCTGGCATTTCACCTGAAAAGGAGTAGTTTGTCTTGAGGAAAAGGTATGAGACTCTGCATAGTCACATATTCTAATGTGCAGTACACAGAGAAGTATATTCAGACTTTAATATGTAATATGTACAGCCTCAGGTGTCCTGTACTGATAGGCTGAAGCCAGTAGAGCTGTCACAAAAACTGAAGACCTTTAGACAACTGATTTTAGGTGCTGTCCTAATTTTCAGAATGCTGTGGTTTTGGCACGTGTTTTACTAAAACTTCACTTTTTGCTGGGGATTATATTAACTCATTTTGGCATATTCAGTTCATGGTAGGTAATCATACCTCTAGAATCAGTCTGTCTTCATTTCCTGAAGGGTTATGTAAAGTGAAGGAAAATATTGTGCCCTGCGTGAGGAAATACAATCCTGTATGTCCTCTCACCATCCGGCAAAAGAAAATAAAGCCCCAGATGAAATCTCTCTGCATCTCTTTTTCAGAGATTTTTTTAAAGAAGTTGTGCAAAGAAGGCATGCCAGCAGAGAGCAGCTAAAGCAACTGCTTGCTGCTTTCCTGGCGGCCTCTCAGGCAGGCTGTCAGGATACCTGTGGACAGTGTCCTCGCTCAGCTGTAGCCAGACTAAGGGACAGCACCGGGCAGAAGCACACCGCTCCACCTAGGAGCAGTGCCAGTGTGCTGCACAGCTCTGAATTTTGCACTGATGCTTGCCAGGTAACACGTCTGAGTACCTTGCTCTAAGAACATTTGCTTGTGTTTTGGCTTCATTTGTGTGGTGTTGGACAGCGTGTAGTTATATGCACGCAGTCTTCCGTGCAGCTTGATGGTTTGTAAACTAACCCCGCCTTCTCAGTAGGCTCAGTGATTTTTTTTTTNTGTTTTTTTTTTTTTTTTTTTTTTTTTTTGTGGAAAATTGGCTTTTGCATATAGTTTATATGCATGCTGTTACAATTCAGTGATAAAAGCTTCAAAAACCTGGGCTAAGACAGCTTAAACACAGTGGCACATAAGATAATTAAGTTCCTCTAAGGAGTAACTGCAGTAAATGTCATTTTAATGGTCAAAAATGTTGGCATTTTCATCACTGTTATATTTTTCATCTGTTTCTACTAAATCTTGCCTTTGACAATGTGCCTGATAATGCTTATTTCCTTGTTTGGAAACAGCATTGGTTTATGTGAAACCGTTCTGCCTTTGTTTATTCATATGTGTCTAAACACAGTTAGTCTCATCCCTGCAAGCTCACAGATGCTGAATGCTGACTCTCATAACTATCAGCTCAAGCCCCAGACTTTCTGTTCACTGATTTAGCAGAAAAGAAAAAAAAGCATTCCTATACTGAAACATAGGCATTCCTATACTGAAACATAGGCATACATTACATAAAAGCACAGATTTTACTGTGTTTAGACCCCCAGTCCATGTGGGTCATCAGCACTGCACGGAAGACAGTGTAACAAACGCAGCGGTTGAAAGTTTGGCCCTGCTGATGCCACAGGCTGGGAAACAGCATCCTGACATCACAGGGCTGCTTTCTTTTGGAGCCTGTGGGTGGTCAAATCTGAAATTTAGCCTTTTATTTCTACCTTCTCCATGGCTCTAGTTTAGACTGCTTTATTTTGCAGGGTTGTGCTTCCTTTAGAGGTCAGAACTGCAGGGTTGTGCAGGTTTTCTGTGATCACCGAGCTCAGTTTCCACCATCAGAGGTGAACTATCTCACACAAACGTAAGACCAGTCAGTTTTTTGCTCCCAAATTCCTTTTGGAAAGCTGTTCTCTTGTCCCAGTGATTAGGGAACAGCTAAGACTTTTCATTCCTTTCATCTCCTCTGTTCCAGGTGTTTACGTGATGTCTTGAGAAGCAGCAGTTGCTTCCCCACCAAGCCTCCAACTTTTGCTGGACCTAAATAAGGCTATATGTTTAATCTCTGCTTATAAAGACCTGGGCTTCAGGATTAATATATTTGTTACTGGTGGGTCTGAGCTTGACTTCAGCTTTTCTGGGAGACCTCAGCTGGTAGATACGATTGCAGGCATAAATGTTCAAGGAGAAGTAACTGAAAATGAAACAAATACTCCTGATCATTCAGCTAGACCTTATCTCTGCACACATCCCACTATACATTTAAAACATCACATCTCAGTTAAGTCTTTTTCTTGACAAAGTGAGAATTTTCATGTTCTCCAAAAACGCCTGCTTGCTTTTCAGTTTGGAGAAGATTCATTGTCAAGTTGGGTGTTATGGCATATGGTAGCACAGCCGTCAGCCTGTTTTGGCATCTGGCCTAACAAGAGCGACCTTGTGCAGCAGCAGCTCTCTCTTCATAGGATTACCTCCATTGCTAGGTCCAAAAACTGCGTTTATCTGATGTTGAAGAGGCATCACACTAGGAGTTCATATCTGTCTAGTGGTATAAAATGAACCTCAGTCTTTCTCATTCTTTGCCATTTCCAGCTGATGACCCCACATCTGTGTGCTTGCCAACATTATACAGATGTCCAGTAACAGAAATTATTACTTCTCTTGAGAGGAGCTGATATTTTACAGAACGCATTGCTGCATGCTGTTCATCTCTAGCAGTCACGTGAAACCATTTCTGTGTGCTGTGCAAGGAAGATGGCAGCGCTGTGTGCATTACACGGCGTGCTGTCAGGATGCTGGAAGATGCACAGCGGTGAATGTGAGCTGGCATGTATTGCAGGTCTTGGTGGCAGCGTCTGTCAATAGCATTATAGGAAGCCTGAGTGGGAATACATGGGCTGGCTAAAACGAGTCAGTGTGATAGTGCAGAAGAGGGGCAGGCCCTCAAAGGACTGAGAAAATACAAATGACCTGCTTACTTAGCCCTGTGGTATGAAGAACAAGAGAGAAAAGGGAAAAAAAAAAAAAAAAAAAAAAAAAAAAAGTAGCTGGGAACTGTTTTTAACATGCAGCGTTAGAATCCAAGATGATTTACAGACAATCCATTAGCAGACTTATGAGGGATAAATAGAAGAACATTCATTCTCAAATTTGAAACTAGAAGCAAAGGATTGCATGTAAGCTAGAGACCTTGTCACAGCTTAGACAGTACAGAAGCTCAGCCTTGCAGTCTTGCAGTGCTATCTTTGGCGTTTCACAGAATCCCGAGAAAACAAGTGTGCCAGTTTTCTGTGAGCCTCACAGACTGAGAAGTCATTTTCAGCAGTTATTTCCCTTTTTATCACTTCCTCAGAGTTCCAAGCTCTCTCTGTTCCACATTGCGCCTTGAACTGGAGCTAGCGGTCCCTTGCATCATTCCCTTCTGACATGCTGTTAGCAGCATTGCAGCCTGAGCCGTTCTTGCCCGAAAAAAGACATTCCTCGTCTGAAATTCTTCTAGTGCAGCTCTGAGCAACGGGAAAGCCATTTCCCCTTCCTTGCTTACAGCATTTTGTATACTGATCCCTCAGCTGAGCAGAAACAGTCCCTTACTAGGCCTGACAAGCTCTGAATTGAGATCAATACTTAAATAAGAGAGCATTTGTTGTTTCTGATTCATTGCTGGAACAATGTCCTCCTAGCTTGTCATTTCTCTTTAGGCCTTCCTGCTTCCAGCCTCAGTGTTCTCCTCCAATTCTGCTGCACAAGGGCTAGCAGCATACTCTTACATGAGCAGTTGCATTTAATACATGGTGGGAGAATCCCCAAAACTATCAGCGAAGCAGCACAACACACAGAAGCCACTAAAAGTTGCAACTAAAAGCCATTCAAAAAGGTAGAATAGAAAAAAAGGGGAGAAAAATGTCTGACATGCTCTGTGGGTTGTGGTGGGTAGGGAAGCAGAGGCAGCATGGCAAGGAGAAGGAGTCCTGCACCATATCCTCATCTCTAAACTGAAGAGATATGGATTTGATGGGTGGACTGTTTGTTGGATAAAGAACTGGCTGGAGGGTCGCAGCCAAAGGGTTGTAGTCACTGGCTCTACGTTCAGGTGGAGGCCGGTCACGAGCAATGTCCCCCAGTGGTCCGTCATGGGACCGGTGCTCTTCAACATCTTTATCGACAACTTAGACTGTGGGATAGAGTGCACCCTCAGCAAGTTTGCTGATGACACCAAGCTGAGTGGTGCAGTTGATACCCCTGAAGGAAGGGATGCTATCCAGAGGGACCTGGACAGGCAGGAAAAGTGGGCCCACGAGAACATGGTGAGGTTCAACAAGGTCAAGTGCAAGGTGTTGCACTTGGGTCGGGGCAATCCCAGGTGTGCGTACAGACTGGGAGAAGAACTCCTGGAGAGCAGCCCTGCGGAGAAGGACTTGGGCGTCATGATTGACGAAAAGCTGGCCATGAGCCGGCAGTGCGCTCTTGCAGCCAGGAAGGCCAATGGCATCCTGGGCTGCATCAAGAGAGGGGTGGCCAGCAGGGAGAGGGAGGTGATCGTCCCCCTCTGCTCTGCCCTTGTGAGGCCTCCCCTGGAGTGCTGTGTCCAGGCCTGGGTCCCCCAGTACAGAGGGGATGTGGAGCTGTTGGAACGGGTGCAGAGGAGGGCCACCAAAATGATCAGAGGGCTGGAGCACCTCTCCTGTGAGGAAAGGTTGAGGGAGTTGGGACTGTTCAGCTTGGAAAAGAGAAGGCTCCAGGGAGACCACATTGCGGCCTTCCAATACTTGAAAGGAGCTTACAGGCAGGAGGGGGACCCACTTTTTACACGGGTGGATAATGGTAGGACAAGGGGGAATGGGCTAAAAGTGAAAGAGGGGAGGTTTAGGTTGGACATCAGGAAGAAATTCTTCCCTGAGAGAGTGGTGAGGCGCTGGCACAGGCTGCCCAGAGAAGCTGTGGCTGCCCCATCCCTGGCTGTGTTCAAGGCCAGGCTGGATGGGTTCCTGGGCAGTTTGATGTAGTGAGCTAGTGGCTGGCAGCCCTGTCCACGGCAGGGGAGTTGGAACGAGGTGATCTCTGAGGTCCCTTCCAACCCAAGCCATTCTATGATTCTATCATTCTATGATAAGGAGGTGGAGGAAGAGGGAGAGGAGCAGGAGGGCTCAATTTGGTTGCCTCCTTCCCCCCACCAGAGGGGCTGAGGGCAGCTGCCTGTCTGTGCTGCTGCAGTGCTGGGAGGCAGTAGAGGCCCCTGCCCAGCACCAGACCTGTGGTTATGGAGCAGGTCGGGCTGTTTGTTCTGCTGAGGGGTAATCTGGCTGGGTCTGATGACTATCTCAAACCCTCCTGAAGGGAGAGATTCAGGAACCTCTCTCCGCAAGGTCGCAAACCCAGCTGACATGTATCTCCTTCGCTCTGCGCTGCAGTCTGTGTCCACACAGGACCTGTGCCTTGTAGCCCTCTTTGTAAGTGCACTGAGCATTACCTTAGCAGCAGGTTGTATTTTGACCTCTCCACACGTCTTGGAAGGTTGCCCTGAATACTTGTGACTTTCACAGTCAGGAGTCTTTTCTTATTCCTAGGCTAACGATATTCATAGCTAGTTTCTGGCTGTTTGTGTGTGCCAAGAATTCTTTGCTTCACTCACTTCCTTCCACCCTGCTGGGTGTTTTAGTTATAGTCAGCGGTCAAATCCTCCTTCAAACCTTTGCTTCACATTGCTGAGCAAGGAAGGTTTGGCAGCATCTCATCACACAGAATCCTTCCTGCTCCCCTGTCGATTCCTGGTGTTCCAGAAGAGGTTTCTCCACAGCCTTCTGCCATCAGTTTAAATATGTTCCACTACCTCCCGGGAAAACTTTACCTGCTTTGCCCTTAGATTGCATTTATCTCTTTCGAGCTCTGTCTTACTGCTGGCACGTAACCTATGAGCAACTCACAGAGCTAGGTTTCGCTCATTTGTTCCAAATAAGACACTGACAGGTAATGAAAACAAATCCTGTCATTAGTACCTAAATGGATGACTTTGCATTTATTAATACTGACCTTTCTAGTATTGCAAGGTTGTTTGTGGTTTGTTTATTTTTCACCCCAGAGTGTTGCTTTCCTGGGTACTAATAATGTTCTCCTGTCCAGTGAAAGAAGGGTGCTCTAAATCTTTTGAAAGTTGGGAAATACCAAACAAGTGAAAATGCTGGAGAATAATAGTTCTTTTGGCCTTCATCAGCTTCACTTTTCCATTTCATGACTGCCTTCCCATCTGCTTAGCATTTCACCTACTAATCTCCATTTTCTTCAGTGCGAACATTTGCTAAAGCAGTAATTGATTTGGAGCAACATTAGCTACTCGCTGGAACCGAGACATATTCATAACTGTGATTGCTGCCTGTTGTTGAGTTGATCAAAACCTCTGAAGATGATGGCATTTTGCCTCATAAATAATCTCTGGGCAGACAGTTGTGTTCTTCTTCAGTATTTACATTTGCATGGGCTGTTGTGCTCAGTGCAGTTGTGGTTTGAGGATCACAGGGGATCACCTGGGGTAGGAGTGGCATGGGATGTTCTGCAACGTGTTAAAATTAACACTGAGTTAATTTCATTTTTTAGTCTAGCAAATCTGTTCAACCATAACCTGCAAAGGCTAAATAAAGGGGGCTTGCGCTACTTTTTACCATATTGCATTGTGAAAGGCTTTGAATTTTTATTTGAATCTTCCTTTGCTGTATTTCACGCTTGTAACTAAGGTCTTAGTATGCCAGACACCTCTATGATTAGAAACACCTTTGAATGGTGGCATTATGTATTAGGAGGTTACAAGGGGTCATAACTTCCCATCAGGCTCTTCATAGTTCCTCAGTCAGATTGTTTTCTCACTCTAATCTATAGTAATTTAGCCAATTACTTGAAAGAGGCCAAAATAGCATGTTCCTGTTAACATTGATTTAACTTTACCTTCAGAGATGTGTGGTGAAAAAAAAATCATCCTAGCTGACATGCTTGTTTTCTCATTATACATTTTAATTTTATTTACTGAGATTTTGGCTAGATTTTTTTTTTTAAACAATATTTTAACATCATCATCTCTTCAATTCAGAATTTACTCTGTAACAATAAATACATTTTGTATCTCATAAAAATTCTCAGACTAAATCATCGAAGATCAGACCATGTATCAGATGGATTCCTAATTATCCTGCAGCTGGTTTTTAGTTCAAGATAAATTTGACTCTGTCACTTATCTTTAAGCCTTCTATATTCACTGTAAAAAGCAGAGTCCTAATATAAAATAGGAAAATAAAAGTATATGGCTACCTTAAATTGTTTTTCATTTTAAATTGTTTTTCATCCCTCAGAACAAGGACAGCGATAACGTGATTGAGTGGCAGTCATTGCATTTAATTTCATAGTCTTGAAGGAGAAGGCCTCAGCTCTCTTTTGAGAGCTGAAGTGTTGACAGTGGGTTGGTCAAGGCTAGTGAGATATTTGAATTGTTGTGGTAGTATGTGATAAAGAGCAAAACTAGAACAGTACTTGACTTGCACTGAAGATAACAGAAGCATTTCCGCTGATTTCATTGGATTCATTGCAGTTTGTCACATGTGCCCAATGTTTTCTGTAGCTATAAGCCCTAACTGAAGATTAATATTTACCAGTGTCCCATAAGACACACAGGTTTTTGCATCCTGGACTCCTCTGCCAGGAGCAGCTTGTCTGACTACAGAACCTGAGGCATGCTTGGAGGTGGCAGCATGTTCGTACCCATATTTTGTCACTACTTACTGCAGAAAGCACTCATGTTATAGGATTCTGTTAAAAATTATTGTAGCCTTCCTGCACAAGTAGCCCCAGGGTCTGCAGATTGGAAAAGGTTGCCTTATATTGCACTGGGAATACCATCTGTCCACAAAATAAATTCAAAATACGAATATTTAGTTTTCAGTTCCCTGGCTATGAATATTGGAAGAACATGTTACTTAGCACCATATTTTTGTTCCATTCACATGTTTTTACCAAGTTTTTCTGTACCCTGAGAAGAATATGGCACAGTAGCTGAAAAAAAAAAAAAAAAAATCTTTTGTTAGGCTCTGTTGGACATCTCCCTTGTAACAGAAGAATTTGGGATTAAATGAATATATATGTATGTAGAAACTAGGAAAAGTAAGTATTGAAACACAACTGATTTTTTTTTTTTTTTTCCCACTGATGAAAAAAAGACATAGATAAAATCTGCTATTATGTGTTCCATTATCAATTGATCTCACCAAAGAGTGTATTGTAGCCTTCTGTATTTTAAAGCTTTAAAAGTTGATAACCTTGCTTAAAGCTCTGGAGCAAAGTGCTGAGCACACAGGTAGATTTCTTTGTTACACACAATTAAAACATCCCATGGTGATCTATTGCTGATTGTTCTGAAGATGGATGAGCTGATGGCAAGTTCGTGTTTACAATTTGGCATTTCTCCAGGTGGCTCCTGATATTTCAGAATTCATGTTGAGCAGCATTAGGCACTGGGGAGAAAAACAAATGCCAAACTGCCTCAACAATGATGTCTCATTTCCCAGCAGAATCTGAATTGTTCTTTTTCTCTCAGGAGCCTGCACAAGTCAGACAATATTCTTTCCAGAAAACACATAATTATATTCATATGCAATCTGAGAGAACTTTCCAAAGGAGCCAGTCACCTACATAATAGAGATATCCACAGCCTAATCATCCTCAACTCCTCCTCTTTTTAACAGATGAGAATTTCTTAACTCCATGCAGTTCAGTTTTTGCAGTTGTAGGTTATTTCTAAGGCATCAATTCTTTTGAAATACATGATTCCTTCACAAACATTGCTGGCACTCTGCCATGTATGACAAAAATGTGTGCTGTTAATGTCATGTTCTGGAAACAAATTCAGGCTTGATAGCCTAGAATAGAAGTGCATCTTGTGAACTGTGTTTTGTAAAAGACCTGTAACGTTAGCTGTAATGGCATTAATCAACAAAAGCACATGCCACCCATTTATGAAGATTTTGAGGTCTCTTTCAGCTTAGTCTTAAAATAATTGCATCTCTAATACCTTTTAAGTATTATTCAAATCTTGAAGTTAATTAAATTTATTGCTTATTATGAATTCTAATTTATAACTTGATTGTAGTTAAATAGAGTAAAAAATGCTGAAGACGGAGTGAATAGAACAAGGTGACAGCAATGGCCTCTGTCATCAGAGCGCTGTACAAGCTCAGCACACTTTGGAGGATTGTGTGTGGTGCTGTGAGCAAAGTAGGCTGAGCAGCAGTTCTGTGAATTCTGGGGACCTACAGTGCAAATGGCTGCAGCACTAGGAGCAGGACCGCTAGTTTTGAGCATGTCTTTTGGGGAGGGAGTTGATGGTGATTTTTTTCCGTTTTCCTGTGGTTCGGGGGTTGTTTGTTTGTTTGTTTTGGTTTGTTCATGAGGTTTTTTGTTTTTTTTTTTTTTGTTTGTGTTTTTGCAAGCCCTCTTGGTGGAAGAACAAAATGTACTGCACCTTGGCAGCTCTAGCATGCAAAGTCACACAACTTAACTAGGTTCTGTGCCCACTACAGTTCTGTGGCCTTGTGCTGCATCTAGTGCGCGGTTCATTTGAATTTTGTCACTAATGACTGAGCTTTCCCAGAACAGCATATATTTTTCACCACTTTGGTAAGCAACCTGATGGAGGGCAGGCCTGTGCTGGGTGCCCAGTAGGTGAGTAGTTGGCAGCGGGAAAGCTCTGCTGAGCAGTGCCATGCTGCAGGCAGAGAAGCAGCATCTTTGTCCTCTGCACCCCGAGCATGCAGAAGAAGAACGTCTGAACAGAGTGGCTGTGTGAGGAGCAGCAGTAATGTATGTTCATTCCTCACTGAACTCAGAGAGTCTGGAAGGGGGTGGCTCTTCTGTGAGATTTGAGATGAAGCCGCCGCAGCAAAGCTGTTCTACCTACTCTGGTGCTGTGTCCTACTTACAGTTTCAGAGAACTTCATGCCGCTGCAGACAGCTCCCTGCACAAACCCATTCACTTGGGATTTGCGTGGGAAGGCGTGTCCGTTATCCTCTCCTACATACATTAGACTGGACAGAAATGGCTGTATGTGATTTGCTGCGATCACACCTGGCATAATGTCAACCCCCTTAAGGCTGCTTCACTCTTATAAAACATTAAAATACATAGAAACATTTCCAAATCTAAAAGAAGATAATTGTGGAGCTTACAATTAAAATTTTATATAACCCAATTTCTTAATTAAGAAATTCCCATCTGAACTATTTCATCATACCTTTGGATAAGATGGACTAGCAAAGAAAGCAGCATGATTTGGATCTATACATCTAGACCAATGCATTTCTGCATTCATTTATATAATATACAGGTTTGTAATCTGAATTTCTGAATTTATAAACCAAATCAGACGTGTTAATGCATCTTTGTACAAAGTGCAAAGGCAAATATGCTTTGTCCCACTAAAGTATATTTTGTTAAATTAGTTTAGCTAAACTAAAAGTTTTATGAAAATGTTTAGAAGCCAGTGTGTCAAGTAGCATACAAAACACTATCTTTCAGTTTCCCAGAACTACCAGTAGAAGCAAGACATATGCAAAGAATAAGCTTTCAACAAGATGTTTAGGGAGGCTTTTAGAATTTGATGGCTTTCTAAGACTCCATTTTATTGTTATCCAGGTAAAGAAATCCCAGGCTTACTGAAATATACCCAGAAAATAAATCAATATTCATTTTGTGTTTTGCAGTGATTAAATGGTCTTCTGTTCATTTGGTCCCAAAGTCAGTGTGACTGTGGTAAGGCAGTTGTGGAGGAGAGAATATTACGCTGCCTGTATAACTTGATTTCACACTTTTACTACAGCAGCCTCATGGATTCCTGTGCAGCTGGGGTCTGACAGTGCCACTGACAGTATCTTTTATTTTAAAGCTCTTCGAGCAAGAATTCTCAGACCCTACAGGACTTTTCAAAACAATCCCTGCATTTCCAAAATACTTCAATTATCGTTTTCCATTTTGGAA
>VXAV01002266.1:105417-148559 GCA_013399715.1 Alectura lathami | reverse complement strand
TTTGTGCTTTTGTCTGTTGATTCACAACATGAAGGAAACTGCTGTGAGAGAGAGAGGGCAAAACAGAAGGGACTGAGATTACGGATTGCAGCAACTGTGGAGGGATCTGTGTGGGCACGTGGAGAGGTCAGAGGTGGTGAGGGTGTTCATAGAGGTGGGTGGGAAATCTGGGCTGGGATGTGGGGGAGATGAGGTGAGGTGTGGTGGAGGGGATAGGGAGAGCTGGGGTATTGTGGGGAGGGAGCATGAGGAAGGAAGTGCTGTATAGGCAGTCTTTGAAAGGTGTGGATTAGATTATTTAGGGAGTTCTCATCTGTTGGGTACCTACATCCTGTGAGTTTCCTGCAAATATTGGGCTGAACAGATGAGGAGATTTTCCTACACAAGTTCTTATGTGTTTATAATAAAAAAGGAGCTCATGCTGCAGACTCGGTGCAAATCTGTCAAAAAGTCAGTCAGTCATGAAATGCAAGCGTGGTTAGCAGACATCATTGGTTATGGTTCTTGGTGTATGAGAGAGGGAAGCCTGGGAGCCAGGCTCACTTTATGACCTAACAGAGGAAAAGTTGAACAGTTTTTCCAAAGCTTTTTTCCCAAATTTCCCTTCCACAAAATTGGACTAAGAAGAAAGTTTTCATGTTTTCAGTCTCACACTGTAAAATGTTTTTAAGATTACAGGCATGTGTAAAAAATGACCTGCTAAAAGACTTTCTGCAAACTTGGCTAGAACATTTGTCTGCATAAATTTAGTCTAAACTATTTCAGATGAAAGAATTGGAAGTGTCTGCTTTCCACTCAGCTATTGTGAAATATCTGTTACTTCTTATTCCTACAGAGTTAGCTAAACTGATTTGCAGCATGTGAACACAGATCAGTTCAGAAACCTTTCTGTCCTCTTTGACTTGATTGCTTTCAGCACTCTCCCTGTGTCCTGCTATTATCTCTGCATGTCAGACACATCTGTGGCATAAACTCTGGGAGCATCCTTGCTTGTTACGTCTTTACTGGCAGATGAAGATGTACTTTTATCCAGGCTAGACATGATTATGTGCAGCGAATGTGACCACAATAAATGATGTAGCAGAGTGCAATCCATCAGCCTTCATAAATTGTCACCTGGTTTTACCTGGGATAACTAATCAGCCACCTAATTGTAGAAAACACAGGTGGGACAAGCACTGAGATTTCACTGTGGAGTAAAATAGATTATAGTCATTGGCCTATCTCCACAAGCCACACCATGATAAATACTGCCACTTCAGAATTTAGAAGAAGTCAACAAAATACCACTATTGCACTGTAAGAAACACATGCTGAAAGAGCGCTGGATGTCACTGAAACAATGCCCAAGGAAAGAGCTGTCTCTTCTTAGTTAATGCTATTTAATCACTGGCAACTTAGCAAACTAAAATTTTAAAACTTACAAACTGCACTTTGCAAACTAAGAGTTACACATACAAGAATTCATCTCAGATGCCAACTCAACACTGTACTTTCCAGACAAATGTTCAAGAACTTGTCATTTGCTGCAAAGCAGTGCACACACTAACCTTTTTCAGCAGTGAAAATACAGCTGAGGGAGATTCCACCAAAAGGTAGACCAGGAGACATTCAAATAAGATACTCTGCTTCCACCCTTAAGCATCATACTTCCAAGGCTTTAGAGCTTCCTACTGGACATTTTATCAAGAAGTACAGAATTTGTTTCACTAGTTAATCATTTTTGTCCCTTTTTCAATGTCCATCCCTAGCAGTTTAGAAGGTGGCCATATATCCCAGAAGTGCTACCATTCATTGCTGCAAGGCAGGAACAGGAACAAGGTCTTTAGATGAATTCAGTGATGAGTGAATTCACATGTGCTGCACGTGTTTCAGCAAGACAGTTGGAAACCTGAGACTCTACAACTGAGTGATATGGAAACCTTCTAGAAGTCTTGTTCAAGGGACTATAAGGTTTTAATAGCTTATACAAGACACATGCCATATCTTTTCTTACCAGTGTTGTCTATTCAATAGTCTGATAGCTGTATGACTATTTTTTATCTCTCAGAGTGTTACAATATACAGAAACTGTCTTCCTCTGAGCCAGACATCTTGATCTCAGCATCTATTAGATTACTTCCTAGAAGTTACCACTGTATTAAAAAGTCAATAATACTTCCTGAGAGGGTTTGCTTCTCAAATAAACGTGATGCCATCTTTGCCTTCCCAATTTTCAGTTTCCTGTTCAGATCTTAATATGCATCCAAGGATCCCACACTGAGCAGGTCTGCAGAAAAAAGCTGCTGAAAGTTAGTTAAGTGACCCTGTGTCACACAGGTAGCAGTCAACGAACTGCTGCTATGGATTATCAGGAAGATGTTAACTCATGCTTGACCATAATATCTTACGCTCAGTTGAAAGTTTTGACGTTCTCTCTTTATAGTACCTGCATGCAAATGGGATTGTGCATCGTGACTTGAAGCCAGAAAATCTGCTCTATGCAACACCAGCACCAGATGCACCACTGAAAATTGGTAAGCAGCATGAAATAGATGCTTCCATAGTTCCTTCATACCAGTAGTATGTGCAAACATAATTCTTACACCACTTTGTTCTAAGCTAAAGCTTATACTCAAATGAACAGTATGTTGCTCCTTCAGCACGCATGGTTGTGCATGCTATTTTAAAAATAAACACAAAGCTAGATTCTTGCATGGTGAATTTACAGTCAAAATCACTCAGAAAGTGGCAGACAATAAAGAGCACAGGAGGAGCAAGAAGGATCATGGGATGAGCGTACAGCTGCCTGCACCAGTTCTGTGTCCGCTCTTTGTTAAACTAGTATTTCAAAGGGAACGATTCATCAACACAGAAAGTGCGGATGTGCAGACAAAGGGCAGAAAGCAAGCAAAGCAAGGACGGCTCCTGTTCTGAAGGCAGGCCTGTGAGATGAGAAGTGCTCTTCACATGGGGCGCAGGGAGGCCGCCTGAAGCCTCAGCAGCAGCACAGGGAGGGGCGAGGAGGAGGAAGTGAGATCAGCTTTCCTGAGCAGGGGTCTGTTTCGCCAGTGCCCTCAGCCGCTTGGCTAGGGCCTGGCCTCCAAAAGCTGGTCATGCCTGCTCTTCCTGTAGCAGAGAAGAGCTCCCAAGGAACAGCCTGGTGTCATGTTGTGTTCAGCCGTGGGCGGCTGCTGGCCTTGTTCACACAGTGCAGTGCAGTGCTCCCTGGGGCGATCGGGGCTGTGGCATTTCAGGTGTCTCAAGCTGGAAAAGAACTGATTTGTACATACTAAAAGAAAAAGAACAGAAACCCAGAGCCTCCTGCTCTCTTTTCCTGAAAGAACTCTGCCATGCGCTGTTTTCCAGCAGGTGGTGCTCCGGCTGTTTGGTGCTCCCAAACAGTTTGGAAGTACCACCTCGTGCTCCCTTGCCGGGGAGCATGTGAGCATGTGGAGTGAAAGTGTTGCCACGTCCATCGTGCCAGTGTTCATCATGGGTTTCTGAAGCCAGATTTCCAAGGACTATTTTAAAGCAATTTCAAATACATTTTTAGGAAAGTCTTGCATCTCAGGATAATAGTGTATTGATTTACATTTTGTCATGGCTCTGAACCACTGTAACGTGTGGTAGTTTAATGCAGAGCCCAGCAGCGTTGGTCTGATGGCTAGTGGTGTATGGGCTTCTGTAGCAGTCACCCTCAGAAGAGAAGCACTGCTGGGGCTGCCCTCGCCTCCATCCTCAGCCCTCCTTTCCTGTTCTGCCCCAGAGGCCAGCCTGTGCCAGAAGTTGCTGCCATATCAGGGAGCCACAAATTAGATGAAACCAAAGTGAGAAGAGGGCACAGCTGCTCTGCTTATAGTTATCTGCTGCACTTATCTAGCTCAGCTCGGTCAGTTTCAAGGGATTCAGGAATCATCATCCTGAGAAGGCAGCTACGCTTAGGTGTAATGCTACATTCATCTCTCCTAAGCAAGATTTCCTAAGTGAAACATGAAGACGTACCTGCTGTCTAGGCTAGTTTGGAATAAGATGGGCTTGTTTTCAAAATTATTCCTTCTATGTGACAGACCCAGCAGTACACACAGCTTGTGGTTATAGGTACTGAATGTCTTGCACCTCCTACAACCGTCAGGGGTAGAATGACAGTATGTTTTTTTTTATTTTTCTTAAAAGCTGTAGTTCTTTATCTTTTGGATAAGGTTATTGCTTTGTTTAAAGACAGATCTGTTTTACAGTGAATGGCAATGTTTGTACAAGTGAAGTGTGCTACTGTTTAAATAAATGATGATACATTTTAGGGATAAGTGAACATTATCCATACGTGTATAGAATAAAATGTGAAGTGTTTTTATCCTGATCTTGAATCAAAATGTTCATTTTCATATAAACTGTAACAAAACACAAATACTTCTATTTTGCATTTTTAAGGCCAGATTGCCATTACCAAAATTACCGAAATTATACAATTTTTTAACACAGAAGTTGTTCTGTTAATCTTACTGAATTACTCACAAAGTGAAAGCTGGATATATGCCTAACGTGCATTTCAATATCACTACACTCTGTGGCATCTCGTTGTCTTGGCTTTATGCAGTCCTCAGGATAGACAACAAGGTGCCTTTGGGTCAGCCGAGAGCCAGGCATACTCATTTGTACAGGCAAATCTGGTCTGCATTTCTGGAAATGACAGAGCTGTTCCTTTAATGCATCAATGTTCGTTTAAGTACATATGCAATGTAAGAAAAGGGATTTTACAAGGAAGTAAAAACACTAACATTTCTAAAAAATCTTAATAGCTGATTTTGGACTTTCCAAGATTGTGGAAGATCAGGTGACCATGAAGACAGTTTGTGGAACTCCAGGGTACTGCGGTATGTTGTTTTATTATTTACAGTTTGTTGGACGTTATGTGAGAATGTTACATTTTTTCTTTCTAAGGTGAAGTTTTTCTTCCCAAAGTCAAAATTCAACAAGCCTCTAAAGAGCAGAAATAGAAAACTAAAATTCAGAATTGTCACCGTGTTAAAATTTTCTTAATATATATTGTCCATCACTGAAACTTAATCAAAACATATGGTATGGTACGAGTTCATTACTTGCATGGAAATAAGTTCAGCCATCAGAAGAATACTGAAATTTCTAGAATAATACTGGAGAGGCATTTCCAGAAGTTTGGACTGTGTAAGGCATAATGGAAAACACTAAGAATGTAGAGTAAATTACAAATATTTGAGTGTTTATTATGGTGAATTTATCTTGAAGTAATACTTTTTTTTTTTTTTTTAACACAGAGGAAATCAAATTATCCCTTACTGTAGGCTCATAATTTAAGCCCCTAAGCCCAAAGCATTTAAGCCAATACTTGGTTTTAAACACAGTCTTTACTTAGACCATGGTGGAGTGAGACTAACATAACTAATTATTAATTATTAACATAATATAATCATGATTGCAATGTCAGTGCTAAAAGGAGCCTTGCAGACTGTCCAGCAGCTGTCAGCAGGGCATTCCGTGCATGCTGCCAGGCTCCCAGTACAGCCGACTTGTGCACAGCTTCGCTGCCAGGGCAAGGGACTGCCACCTCCTGCACACATGGGAGAGGAGCTCGCCTGGACTCCTGCGGCTGGAACATGCACCAGCAGTGGATTCTGCACTGCCAGAACATGCAGTAGATGGAGGCCCCCATGCAAAAGAGGATTGCACCTGCCTCTGCAGTCTGCTCACTCTTCACTGCAAGGCAGTGCTGTGTCAGGAGACAAGCTGCTGGCCAAGGAGGCTGGCGATCTTATTCACCCCACAGGAAGCCTGCTATGCTTGCCATGGTAGATGCTCACCTCCAGCAACCAGATCTTGCAGAGAAATATATTTCTGCTATTCTTCATGAACTTCTGGTCCTGAAAGAGATCATACAGGGGGCTACAGCCTACTGGGCAGGTTGCTAGCCATGTGCTGGGCAGCAAGTGTCTCAGGTAGTTTTGGACATTGCTGAGCCAAGCAGGGCAGAAACTGACATTTACTACACATGTATCAGACTTGACATTTACCTTTTTAAGTGTAGAAGCAAAGGATAGAAGACATTGGAGAAGACCATAGGATGATTGAACTTGTAGCCCAGCTGATAATGCAATTGAGGCTTGTATGTCTTCCTCTGCCAAGCACACAGAAGTGCCAAGTATGCTTTGGGGAAGCACTGAATTTCTTTCTGCTTAGCATCTGTACTTCGAGCATTAACTATTAATAATCTTGTTACCTTCTCTCGTCACTGTAATACTACAAATGCCATAGAACTGTAGTTATTATTTAGGCATCTTTATGCCTATCTTTATATACTATTAAAAATATGATAAGGCTTTTTTCCCACAAAAGAACCCTCAGAGCAGAGATGGTTTGGTGGGAGAGGTGAGGCTGAATGTCTGTGCTGAGAAGGGGTGAAAGGAGCTTTGTGCCTGCAGACATGGACCTGCAGTCCTTGCTTTATGATCTGAGTTAACCGACCATGCAGAGTTCCTGGTGCTTGGAAGATAATCAAGCATTACTTTCCAGAAGTGGAAGAAACCCAGGAGGAATACTGTTGAAATGCCAAATTAAACTATGAATAATTGATCGTCACAGGCTGCCAGCTCCCACATCCTGCCCACTCTCCCATCAGCAGCTTCTCCAGAAAGGACATAGCAAGGAAAACATCCACTTGGAGTCTGGATACTTTGGAATGAAGACTTACCATCCCACAGTCCCTTCAACAAGCAAAGAGGTGCAGAAACTGGAAACAGGAAGATGGTCACAAATAACTTTAACTTGTTGAGACATCGTCCTCTGGATGAACTTAAGAAGAAGGGCATGGGTGATTGCTTACAGTAGCACAGAAAAGCAAGGACAATGCAGAGCAGTGATTCGTGGTCAATCTGTTACAGCCAGCACCTAAAATAACAGCAATATATCAGTGCAGCCCATTCGCCACAAGCAAACTTCTGGAAAAAGTCATGTAACTGTGTAATCGCAGTCCAGATAGCAAGTCAGACCTGAGTATATAGTTTTTTGGTCTGTTTTGTGGCCGTTTTGCAGTACTGTGGTGGAAGGAGGAGTAAAGGAAAAGAATGACTGGAAAGGTCTTCTTCTCTTATCCTGAGCAAGAAGAGATCCCAGGAAGCATTATTTCCTCAAGAAGAACAATATCGGCCAATAAACAGAAAAACTGTCCTACAGGACTCTGAACAACCCAATCTGGCTGTAGATGTCCCTACTCACTGCAGGGGAGTTAGGCTAGATGGCCTTTAAAGGTCCCTTCCAGCTTGGATGGTTCTATGACTGTATGATAAATATGGCAGAGGCAGCACTAGATGCCATCTCTTCTCCTGGCTCCCCTGCATCTCCTTCTCTAAGGCCATTGGCTGCTTTGCATCTAGGCTGTTCCGTTAGCTACACGTTGGTCTGGGTCCAGATCAGTTGGGACCTGTCGTCCCTCCTCAAAAACATCCCCTCTCTCTTCACCTCTGTTTCCTTGTAACGCAGTAGACAAGCTGAACTGAAGTGCAGGACTGCAGATGAGAAAAGTCAAAATGAAGGACCTGGGGAGGAAGGGGTAGGCTGTGGGAGGAATAAAGTAATAGCTAGTTGTGGTCAGAATGGTGGTGTGGAATAAAATGTGCTTACAGTGTTGCACATCAGCATTAGATGTACTCATAGAATTAAAATAGCAAAAGTAAAACTCAAATAAAGTAACAAGTAAATAAATAAAATACAAATGTAAGAATATCCTTCTTTGTCATATTTTGCGGTGCTGGTGTGGCTATCCCTTTTACTTTTACAAATCTAAACCTAAAAAGCCATTTGACACCGAAGTTCACCCTTCAGTTTGCACTTTATTCTGTCCATGCTTGGACATGGCTTCTGTTGCTATATACTTACTGAAGGAATCATTTGCCTAATTAACGGCTTAAAGGAGTAGATGCTGCTTCAGAGACATTTGTAAACTGAGTTTGTATTGATGACTTCTGTGGCTGTTATTTCTGCATTCAAATTTCATCTTACTGACAAGACTTTTATCGTCTGCAGCACCAGAGATACTACGAGGATGTGCCTATGGCCCTGAGGTGGACATGTGGTCTCTGGGGATCATCACCTACATCCTGTAAGTGCAGGTAGTGCCACGGGGTGGTACGCAGCAGCAGCTGCAGGTTTCTGTGCCATTAAGTATGAACCGTGCTGCTGGAAAACAAAGAGATGCTGAACTTGAGTTATGATATTCCTAATGTTATTTAAGGAAGTCGAATGCTAAAGGAGCATGGCAAAATACTCACGTTATGCGTTTGATGAATATAACACTTCATCCTGAATAACAGCTAGATCTCTGCAGAGGCATGCTGTTAATGTGAATGAAAAACAGTCAAGCTACTGAAAGCAAAAGGTAAAAAAAAATGGGATATAAATGTCAGAAAGTGTCATACATTTTTTCTCAGTCATACAAACTGTGAAATGTACCATAATTCTAAGCAGCTTCTCAACTACAGATGTGGGGCAAAGAGAAGCTACGGTGCCTGCAGTAGTTTTACAGTGCTTCTGAATTTTCCCAGAGATGCATTCCTCTGTGTCAGACACTGAAGCTGCCACAGCTCTGGCTACAGCCTCTGTGCTGCAGTCTCAGACTCAGCCCTATTTTAGCCAGGGAGCAGTGGATGTCCCTAGACTATGGCTTCACATCAGTCTGATTTGTTAAATGATTGGTGTTGAAAAATAAGTGTTCCATGTCTTACAAAATATCCAGAGATTCAGCTGTGGTCTGTGAGCAATGCTGGCTATACACAAACACCTGAAATTGCAAATGTAGACCAAAATTTTCAAACAGTTGTGTCTAGAGGTAGGCACTTATGGCTGCATTTTAACATGGCTAGTCCTAATTCAATTGGTAAGCACTGAAATTATTGTATTGTGTAAATGGAATCTTTCAAAGCAAGATTTTTGAGAAGGGAGAATTGTGTGTGTTGTATTGACACTTCTCTTTAAGGGAGAATAAATAATTTCATTAATTCCTTTGGCAACACAGATGCTAAGCTGGCTTGTGTAGCTGTATACGATACTTGCGGGGTGCCTTCTATGGGAAGAAGATGGGATTTTGCACATGCACATTAAAAATACAGAAGGTTTTCTATGTTTAGGCCCATTTTCTTTCCCCTTCTAGGACTCGCTGTGTCCCATAAGTACAGTAATAATAATACAATAAATAAGAAAATAATGCAATTATTTTCTTTCTGCCTTTTGGAAAGAAGCAATTATATTTTCTAGGGTTTATACTAAAGTTACTTTTAAGGGCATATAAATGCTCTGGTGGAAATAATAGAAAATATTTTCTGTCCATATGTTTAAATAATTCATGGCTCTCATTTGGTGTCCCCCCGTAAATAATAGGCTACAGTATTCCTAAAATATGTCAGGAAATACATGCATGTCATAACAATGAGTTTTGGAAGGCATGCTTTCCATCATTGTCAAGGCTTTGTTACAAGTTTGTTATCTGCTGCTTTTAAAATGCGAATCTTTGTCTCAAGGCCTGGTACACATCTCAGGTACTGGCTGCTCTTTACATCCAGTGTCCTAATAGTGCCACCTTAGATGTCATTCCCACTTATGCTTTTATTTCAGCTCATGTAGTTCATTTGAGTAAAGGCTGAAGTGCATTTCTGAGGGCTGTGCAGTGGAGGGATGCTGCACATGGTCCACACTGTCATCCTGAGCTGATACAGGGTGGCCACAGGGGTTCATTTCAGGCCCTGTGGCTGACATTGTTTGACTGCCGTTTCCAGGGCTAAGTTTGGTGGGAGGGTGGGTCATTTGCCCAGGCAACCGTTTCTCATCTGCTCTAATGGCCCACACTTGGCAGACAGATGTGAGATTTGCCAACAGGGCTGTCACCAAGATGGGAGAGGTGCCTTTTGTTGTCCCTTTGCAAGGATGTATGAATTAAGGCATGGGCTTGCCTGAAGTAATAATTGCCTGGGCTTCTGGTCTTGTTTAACATCTTCCAGTCTTATGTAACATCTTCATCAGTGACATGGATGAAGTGTTAAAGAGCACCCTCAGCAATTCTGCTGGTGGTACAAAGCTGGGAGGAGTGGCTGACACCCCTGAAGGCTGTGCTGCCCTTCAGCGAGACCTGCCCAGGCTGAGAGCTGGGCAGAGAGGAACCTGATGAGGCCCAACAAGGGCAAGTGCAGAGTCCTGCACCTGGGGAGGAACAACCCTATGCAGCAGTACAGGGGGCTGACCTGCTGGAAGGGAGCTCCGAGGAGAAGGTCAGGGTGTCCTGGTGGGCAACAGGTCGGACATGAGCCAGTAGTGTGCCCTTGTGGCCAAGAAGGCCACTGGGATCCTAGGGTGCATTGACAATAGCATGGCCAGCAGGCTGAGGGAGGTGATCCTCCCCCTCCGCTCTGCCCTGGTGAGGTCAGATCTGAGATACTGTGTTCAGGGCACTGGAACAGGCTGCCCAGAGAGGCTGTAGAGTCGCCTTCTCTGAAAATACTCAAACTCCACCTGGACACTTTCCTCTGTAACCTACTGCAGGGAACCTGTTTGAAGCAGGGGGTTTGGACTAGATGATCTCTAGAGATCCCTTCCAACCCCTACGATGCTGTGATTCTGTTATTGAACAATTGATGAATAGCTTTTGTGCCTGAAATTGAGAGTCTTCTATAAGTAGAACGTGCCTTCAGGTATAGCCAAGCTTTAAGTGAGAACATACAGCAAATTCCTGTTTTAATATATGGAGTGGTATTTGCTGTGCACAGCCTTTCTAAATCTTCCAGCTGTTCAGAACGTGCTCCCAAGCCACATTAAACTTCTGCACTTGTGTGAAAAAGTATGTTGTGGGACAGTACCAGGACAGATACTCCTCTGCTTCCTCCTCCAGGTCCTCTCCTTATCTTGCCCCATCAAAATCCCATTTGACCTACAGGAATAAGCCAGATTAAAAAAAGGTACTAGTGCATTGCACTTGACCATCTCTTCCATTCAACTTTAGTAACATTCCACAATTATACTCTTCCAGTGAGCATAAAGCTTTGTAGGTCAACATTTCTAGATGTGTAGAAGCTGAGACCAGAAACGCACCTATACAGTACCTTATTTATTAATCCTGCAGCCTAAGGGACAGTGTTGCATGTCCCAGCCTCTTAGTTTAGCAGGTGGAATGCATATGTGCACAGTCCAACAACATGTTGTTGTATGTGCCCCCAAGATAGCACGGATATGAAAGTTAACTACCATGCTACAGAATATGTGTGGGCAAACATCTGTCTTCTCACCAATGTGGAGCAGATTTGCCAAGTGATTAAAAAAACCTTTGGCACATACTTGACAAAACAGTTACACCCGATGTCAGAATTCTAGGGACGCCACATGTGTAGTTTTAGTAGAAAAGAGGAACAGTCCTTTTATATTACTGCAACAGGTTAGAAGTAGTACTGCACATTTGCAATGCAGATGGTGGTCAACAAATACGTAGGCTTTGTCTGTAGTCAAAATTGCATGGATTTAATTAAAGATGTTTTTGTTTTTGTTTTTTTTTACCAACAGACTTAAAAGAGCACAAAGCATGTCTGATAATTTCTAGTTGATTCTGAACTTGGTTACATTCTTTTTTGTGTTAGTAAATAATTGAAAATGAATCAGCATAATCCTGGTTTAAATGAAATCAAGAGCAGCCATGCTAGGTTTCACCGTAGTTTAATTTATCTACTTTGAAATGAAATATGTAGTTTTAGTGATCTAATCCGACATACAGCAAAAGATCTGCCTGATGAAATGGACATTTTCTGAGGTGGAAGTGTAGCCATAGAAATTGTTAATAAGACTACAGTAGGCAGTGAGTTATGATGAAAATATTTTTAGATGTAAATAGAGATTCACTGAAATTCTTCCAGCACAGTCAGAGTAAGCCTTAATCACGGTCTTACTATTTGTGATCAGTTCCCTGGTAACCAGAAGCTAATTCGGGCTGAACTGTTAGTGGCCCAACAATTCTGATCATAGAGATGCTCCCTGGGGAAAGCAGCCAACCTGAAACAAACTCAGAAATGGTGCTGAGAGAGGCAGATGGGTGGAAAGGGAGAGAGTAGCAATGATTGGCTCCCACCTACTGAACTACTGTACTTGTAGGCTGAATCCTTGTACTGTATATCTCTCCCAGACTTGGAAATGAGTCACACATCCAGAATGTGCTTACAGTGGAGGATTTTTCCTCTGCAGCAGTGCAGTGGTGCAGCTGTTGAGGCTGCACACCACTCTCAAAAATACATTTGTTCCTTGAACATCTGTCTTCTATTTCAGGACAGTAAGCACACTAATTAGCAATAAAAAAAAAATAAAAACAAGTTAAAATGTAGGGTTACATTCCCTGTATTTGTTGTCAACTTGTTCTTTGCAGTTTGCTGGTTTTGTTCTATCACCATCTTGTTGCATTTTCTGGAGACAGAGTAGCAGATAGGCTTTCTGTTCAGCTCAGAACACTTGCTGGTTGAATAAGAAATTCACTGTAAAACATCTGATTATGTGAGCAGGCATGATTAAAATGCAGTGAAGCAAAAAAATAAAATGACATTACATAAATAGAAACCACTTCTATCAGTTTGCTTTCCCCAGGATCAGCAACAGGGAACTTTCAGGATCTGTATTATTCAGTATATTCATAAATGCAGTCTTAACTGAGGTTGCAATACTTCTTGATAATACTTAGGTTATCTATGTAAAGATAGGAGCTGATAATCAAAATCTGCAAAAGAATTTTATGTTACTGAATACCTGGGTGACAGGATGAAAGAATGTGCAGTGATGAACAGAATCGAAAAACAGTCTTACCTGATAGAGAAAAACTTCTAACTTCACAAGCAAATGAGGGACTTCAGCTAATTCTTGTCTCTCAGGGAGGAGATTTCTGTCTGAACGTATTAACTCTCTGCTTGTATGCAATCTGAATAAACATGTCCAAGGTCAGGAATTGTTAGGAAAGAAATCGAGATTAAAATAGGAAGCATCATTTTCCTAATATACCGCTCCACAGAGTGTGCATGCTGAATAGCATTTGCATGCTTTTCAAAAGGTGTTGAAGACTCGAGGGCAGGAAAGAGCACAAGATTCAGATCAGTTGCAAGATCACTTCCAGAGAGGGTGGTCAATGGCTCCGTTTCCAGGTGGAGATCAGTGACGAGTGGTGTCCCTCAGGGATCCGTTCCGGGACCGATGCTCTTCAACATCTTCATCAGTGACATCAACAGCGGGATCGAGTGCACCCTCAGCAAGTTTGCGGATAACACCAAGCTGTGTGGTGCAGTCGATATGCCTGAGGGACGGGATGCCATCCAGAGAGACACAGACAGGATGGAGCAGTGAGCCCAGGAGAACCTCACAAGCTTCAACAAAGCCAAGTGCAAGGTTTTGCACCCAAGTCATGGCAACCCCCACTATCAATACAAGCTGGGGAATGAAAGGATTGAGCAGAGCCCTGCCAAGAGGGACCTGGAGGTACTGAGCCAGCAGCGTGCCCTTGCAGCCCACAAAGCCAACTGCACCCTGGGCTGCCTCCAAAGAAGTGTGGCCAGCAGGGCAAGGGAGGTGATCCTGCCCCTCTGCTCTGCGCTGGTGAGACCCCACCTGGAGTACTGCGTCCAGATGTGGAGTCCTCAGCACAGGAGGGACATGGAGCTGCTGGAGCGCGTCCAGAGGAGGGCCACAAAAATGATCCAAGGGATGGAACACCTCCCCTGTGAGGACAGGCTGAGAGAGCTGGGGCTGTTCAGCCTGGAGAAGAGAAGGCTCCAGGGAGACCTGGGAGCGGCCTTTCAGCGTCTAAAGGGGGGCTACAAGAAGGAAGGGACAGACTCTTTAGCAGGATCTGTTGTGATAGGACATGGGGAAATGGTTTCAGATACAGAGAGGGGAGATTTAGGCTGGATATAAGGAAGAAGTTTTTTACGCTGAGGGTGGTGAAGCACTGGCACAGGTTGCCCAGAGAGGTGATGGCTGCCCCGTCCCTGGAGACCTTCAAGGTCAGGCTGGACAGGGCTCTGAGCACTGTGATCCAGCTGTAGGTGTCCCTGTTCTCTGCAGAGGAGTTGGACTGGATGGCCTTTACAGGTCCCTTCCAGCTTGGACGATTCTGTGATTCTATGATTCAGACTGAGGAGTGACTAAATAAATAGTCAAGGGGCCTTAGCCTGGGACCAGCAGAATAAGAGCTGTAAGAATCATGGAATCATTGAAGGTTCTTACTAATATATAGAAGACGAATGGACATCAGCTGTTGCAGTTTTTCTCCAGAAAAAGCACTTGGGGCATCGAATGAAAGCACCAGGTAGCATATTTCTTCCAAGGCATAGAGATGGCTCTGGTGCACCTGGCTGCAGGATGTTGCACGTGTTACAATTTCACATCAGTTCAATAAGTGACTGGAAATACTCAAGACATTAAAGGTCCATGAAATTCCGTTAAGCATAAACACATCAGTTTTGGTTGAATCCTTGAGCCATAAGCCACAGTGTTCTACAGCTCCCTAGCCATCTGATTTTAGCTGATCAGAGGCTGAAAGACTTAAAGAACACTTGGTCTGGCATTGTATGGCTGCTCTTATTTTAAGTCCCTGTGTAAATAGTTCCAATTACAGATATGTGAGAATGGAAAATACTCAGTTTGATCAGCCTTTCGCAGTGCTTGTGTAGGCTTATAACCACCCTTTGGTCTGCTCTATATAGAAGTTGCTCTATATAGGAGTTGCTCTATATAGGAGTTTTATATAGAAGTTGTATGCATCCTGGCCTGGTTTTCCGAAATGGCAGATAGGCCACAACACTGGGAAAGATCACACCAGGAACTGTTTCTAACAGCCTGAGGCAAAGTAATGCTTGATAATCTTCTCTCTTTTTATATCCTTGCAGACTCTGTGGCTTCGAACCATTTTACGATGAAAGGGGAGATCAGTACATGTTCAAGAGGGTCCTGAACTGTGAATATGACTTTGTGTCCCCCTGGTGGGATGATGTGTCTCTGAATGCCAAGGATTTAGTAAGTAAAACAAAAATGAGTATTTTGCATGTACATATTTTGTTAATATCACTTCCAAAGAGAGAGAGAGAGTGCATTTTGGGCTGGGTTGGGGGTAAGAATAAGTGGTTAATTAATTGCATGTATGGATCCTTGCTCTTCTTCTTATCTGTGGTGTATTATGGTGCTGCAAAATATCCCATGTTGTATATAAATATTCCCCAGCGCTGTAATTTCGCAAGGTATTGAGCACTGAGAACCACGGATGTTCAAGTCTGTCTGTGAACTAAGCTGCCAGTTGTTGGCAATGGTCACTGCATTTGTCTATGCCAGGCTTTTATTCTAGATCTGAGGTGTTTCAGTGTTCCTCTTTGCAGGGCATCCACCTTCAGGGGAGTGTAGAAACTAGCCCTATATCTTGTCTGGTTTTCAAGTCTGAACTTCAGAAGAGGAATATAAAATACGACAAAAAGTGAAACCCCCCACCCAACCGCTGGTTTTTCTGACAGCATTCCTCTGTCTAATTAAGCACTATTTCACTAGATAAGGAAAGACTTGTTGCTGTTCAGCAGGGTACATTAGTAAAATGTAAAGGCAGGCATGCTATCTGTGCTGTATTCTTTTATTACTGGATTAAGTAAATTGGATCCAAGAGATATTGATCTGTAGATAGGTATGCCCAATTTTCATTGTTACTCAACAATGCTTGCCCAGTTCAGTTATTTCATTAACATTGAACATACAGATTCTCAGTTCTATTTTACTTATACAAACTGTGCCATAAAAATGCTTTCATTAGCATATTTGTTAAGTACGTCAGGATGCCTCAAATAAAAGGCACCATAGAAGTTCAAAGTTTTTTTTACTAGATTTGAAGCTTTTCTAAGCACAAGAATATATCATTTACTGCCTTTTTGTTACCAAAAGCCTGACAAACAGCAGCCTACAGCCCAACTGTGTGGATTTTGTATGCATTTGTCCAAACCGGTCCCTAGCATTGCCATACGGTAAAGCTCAGAGTTTCACTTTTAACACCATGTAGCAAATTTCAGATAATGATGAAGGCTGTGACACTCAAAACTCATGCTTTGAAGAGTTCTGGGGTATTAGTTGCTGCAATTTGCTTAACTTTACCTCTTCCATGGACCCACAGCAGGTATGCGTCGCAGATGCCATTCTCCTGCCCTCATGTCAGGCACTGTCTTTTTTCAGTAGCTCTGTGTGGGGAAATTTCAGAGACCCCTAATGTAAGTCCTCCCTTCACACCTGGGCATGAAGCAGTGGTGGAGCCCTGCGCCATCACTTGCAATTCTGCTCCAAGAGGGTGTGTGGGAAGGACCTACATCAGTGCACCTCTGCTGAGTACAGTCCTTACTTTACTTATCTTCACTCTTTTTTTAAAACAAATAAAATCACCTTTTTGGAACATGCAGAAAACCCCATGAAAAGCAGCTTGACTGGATATACTGTGCACTCCGCAGTCTGCACCAAATCCATCGCAGGGGTATGTCCACAGTGCCATGTTCCCAGAAGTTTCCTACTCTTGCGTTTGGGGAGGTGCAGCTCTCCTGGTGACAACAGCAGAAACAATGGCATAGGTAGTATTAGTTTCAGAGAGGGCTAAGAAATAGATACTTACACAGTACTTTCTAGTTCGTGTTTACGAAAGGTAGTGTGGTGACTGAATGAAGAGCTTGAGTTTTTATGTACCTAGCAGTGATTGCGTGGTGCAAGTCTGTACATGGAATGAGGTCTTCTGTATTATGTCTTTGTGATGCAGGTTAAAAAGTTAATTGTTTTAGACCCCAGGAAACGCCTCACCACTCTACAGGCTTTGCAGCACCCATGGGTCACAGGGAAGGCAGCAAATTTTGCACATATGGACAACGCACAGAAGAAGCTTCAAGAATTCAATGCCCGGCGTAAACTTAAGGCAAGTTTCTGAACATAGTCTCTGTTTTGGCTATGAAAGTGTGCAATAGAATTGCTAGCCTACAGAGGCCTTGCAGACTTTACAGGATGATGGCCTGTAGAGGTATGGAAGCTTTATATTTAAGATGTCTGATGTAGGTGGAAAAGTTGAAGATGATTTAGTCATGGTCTGCAGACAGATGAATAAAAATGTGCAAGTCTGATTGAAAAGTCTACAGAAACAAAATTGCTGAGAATGTACACAGCTTTCCCAAAATACTTTCCTTCCTTCCTTCCTACCTTCCTTCCCCCTGTGCATCCATCCGTCTGTCCTGTTTGGTACTGCTTGCTGCATCCTTGGAGTGCTGACCAGAAGGAACAAAATTCTGAGCAGTGTTTTCATGAGATATCAATCCATGAATCTGGAAAGTATCTAGTCTACCACAGATGCTTTTGATGTGTAAGCCACATACAGTTCGTATACCTATCAATGCAAAGCAGGAATTTATGCCATCCCACTGTATGCTGTAGAGCCAGCATTTTGGACACCTTATAAATGATGTTGGGCTGTGATTAACAGGCCAAAACCATGCATTTACAAAATACCTCTGAGAGCAAATGTGGAATTATTTATCTGAAAATTAAGTGTTGTAAGGCAGGAGCACTGGTAGGACCAGCAGGGAGAATTCCATTAGATTTTGAGGTCACTGAGGTTGTTCCTTTATCATCTAATCTATTTGTCTGCCATGGGAGGAAACGAGAAAGACTTTTTAGGTGTGTAACGCAGGTGACTGGGCACCTAACTGACATAGCATCAGGAAACTTCCTTCTCCCCTAGTCCCTTCTTCAGTTGTTCAAGATTTGTGTCTGCTTAGAAAAGACTTGCAATACAAAAATCATTCTCAAGAGCTACAGTGGGGCTGCCTTTGAAGCTCCGGGGAATAGGAGTGAAAAGTATCTTGTCTCCAAGCTTTACAACCCCATGCAAAACCAAGTTCACAAATAAATCTCCCTTGTTTTCTTTTTGCTCATTTTTTTTTCAGTGTTATTAGGGAACTGTGGTAGAGAATCTCCACAGGACAAAGAAAAAGTTTTGTCATTTATGAAGGGCTTGGAGACGGTAGATATAATTCACAGTGATGCTTTGCCCATGCAGAACTGGCTGAACGTGTCCATTAACATTGTTCCCTTCGAAAGATTTCTGTAGCCTTAGATGGGGATTGCTGTATATTCACTGAAGATGCCATGCAATGTTGTTATATCAAAATGATTTAAGAGCATTGAACAGGGTCATTACATTCATTATGTGTGAGTGTGCTGTTGTTACATTCTCTGCCCAGGAGGTCACAAAGAACCATGTGCCCTTTATGTGTGCCTTGGTATTGACTCTCAGTGTATTTTTACACTTTTGATCACCAGCTAGATTTTTTTTTTTTTTTGAAACTTAATTTATTTAGATGAGGATAGTCAATAAATTTATACCTCTGTGCTTAAAAGCTGTTGCATTTTCTAAGGTTATTTCTTCATTGCTTTTATGTCAAAGACTGAATGACCAAATCTCTAATAATTAGTAAGAATTAATGGGAGTTAGCAGTTATTGTAGAGTTAGTTTTATACAAAATGTATGTATAAAATAAGCCATAAATGTTTAGGTAATAAATTCCTGCCCATAAAAACAAAGCAGAAAAACAGGTAGTAAATGCAAACTTTAATTATTGTGTTAATAATGTAAGAATAATATAAAGCTGCCCTCTCTGTCGCAATATACAAGACCAGAAACAGGCTTTTCTTTAGGTAGAGGAATATTATTATACAATCAGAGAACCATATAACATACTGAGTTGGAAGGGACTCACAAGGATCATCGAGTATAACTGGCCCCACACAGCACCACCCAAACCCAAACCCTGTGCCTGAGAGCGGTGTCCAAACGCTCCTTGAGCTCCAGCAGCTCGGGGCCGTGCCCACTGCCCTGGGGAGCCTGTTCCATGCCCACCACCCTCTGGGGCAGAGCCTTTTCCTAACCCCCAGCCTGACCCTCCCCTGACACAGCTCCATGCCGTCCCCTTGGGTCCTGTCGCTGTCCCCAGAGAGCAGAGCTCAGCGCCTGCCCCTCCGCTCCCCTGGGAGGAAGCCGCCATGAGGCCTCCCCTCAGCCTCTTCTGCCCTGGGCTGAACAAACCAAGGGACCTCAGCCACTCCTTACACATCTTGCCCTCTAGGTCCTTCACCATCCTTGTAGCCCTCCTTTGGATGCTGTCTAACAGCTTTGTGTCCTTCTCACACTGTGGCACCCAGACCTCCCCCAGTGCTCGAGGCGAGGCCGCCCCAGGCAGAGCACAGCGGGACAATCCCTGCCCTCGCCCGGCTGGCAGTGCTGGGCCTGGTGCACCCCAGGGCACGGTTGGCCCTTTGGGCTGCCAGGGCACACTGCTGGCTCGTGTCCAACTTGCCACCAGCCAGAACCCCCAGATCCCTTTCCATGGGGCTGCTCTCCAGCCTCTCGTCCTCCAATCTGTACGTATAGCCTGGGCTGGCCTGTCCCACATGCAGAATCTGGCACTTGTATTATTACTTAATTTTAAAGGTCTCATTGATTATTTGCTTGTTGGATTTGTTTCATAAATATCTACAAGCCTAGTAAGAGTAAATGACATTAAAATTATATTTATACTTTCTTATATTGAGTGGCCTGTTGTGTTTGTTTTATGAAATGCTCTGACCACTAATGTGGATCCATTTGATTTTCCTTTGAGATGTCTAGACTCCCACCTTCAAAATAATTGTCACTTTTGTTGACTCATTTTGACTTCATATTCTGTACCAAATGATTGTTCACTGATGCCAGCTTCCATGGAGTCTACTGTTTCATTTGCTTTTTGTTGTTGGTTTTTTTTTGTCTTTCTGCATGGTTGCATCTCCAAACATTCCACAAATACACATTCCTTCTTGTCCCTTCATGCATACTCACTTCTGTGCCTAAGCAAACAGCTAGCCAGGCCAACAGTAGCTAGGACTGTTATACAGATATCAGTGTTTCTTCTCCTTGCTTCCATATGTTTGGTTGTTTTCAGGCAATAAAGGCAAGGCCTAAGATAAATGTCTTAGCATGTGTCCTCACTTTCTGACTTTCCTTGTATGAGAGTCTGTCCCCAACATTTACTTTTTCATATGTGTGTGTGTAAATATGTGTCTGTATGCATATATATATGGCAGCTGCCCATATGCTCTGCACCACTCAACTTGGCAAGTTCAGTAGTGATAACTATTGTTTCTCTTACATAACCAATGATAATAAAGTAATAAATCAATTATAATAAATATCAAGATGGAAAATAATTTTGATTTTGCATTTAACCAGTGCAGGAGGTCTGATGTAGTTTTAAAATACAGTGCTGTATGTCCAGCTGAAATAAAATTTATGTTAATGTTGACCAACTTTGTAATCTTTGAAAGCAGCTCTTTTAAATGGCCTTTTAAATCTGACCTGGCCCATGCAGGTGTCTAGATAGTGTTACGCTGAAGAATAAGCACCATGGCATTCCCAGCACTGTGATGCTATGGCTGTAATGCTGGCAGACTGTGTCCTTTAAGGAATGCTTGTTTGATCCTCTCTTTCTCAGGCTGCAGTAAAAGCTGTTGTGGCATCAACTCGCCTCGGCAGTGCCAGCAGTCACAGCGTTCATGACAGCAACAAGCCCAGCTGTAGTCCATCTCCTGTACACGATGGCAAGCCTGAAGAGAAGTCCACTCAGGAAGCAGAAGCAGCTCCAGAAGGAATGCCTTAGGTCAATGTGCTCCCGTGTTACAGCTGAGATCTATCATTTCATACACCAGCTAACTTGTCATTCAGCAAGAGAGATTCGTAAGCTTGGCCTCTCTGGTTCTGCTTTGGGGTGCCAAATGCACTGCTGGTGATTCTACCTTCAATGCATGTGACTGCTTATGAAAATAATAAACTGTTCCATAAGGCATGTCATGGAAACAGTGTTATTTGCAGTAATACTGGCAGGTGAAAACATGGGGATGAATAACTACCTACCATAATGCATATAATTCATATACATCTATACAGTGTTTCTAGATGGTGTTTGAAACAAATACTATTTAATTCAGTTTACGGAAGTAGATGTCTTCTGTATGTCATGACTTTCTTTGAACTGCTTCCTTCCAGATTCATAATCCTGCAGTAGACAAAATGGAAGGAAATACCAAACCAATGCTTTTAAATATTATGTATGAAATAATGCTTTTTACCTGTAAAATTTAAGAAGTGTTTGGGGATTTATATGCAAGTAACATTCCACTACTTCTGGGAAGAAATTGAAATGTTAGTTCCACTGGGCATGAAGATGTACATTCCTCAAGCTTTTGTTGAGAATGCCTTACTCTGACTTTTCCTGTTTATATATACCATTTTAATGACAACCAAAATTACTCAGATTTCTTCTAGTTCATTCTCTAGTAAAGTGTTAGTCAAACAAAATGACAAAGAAATAGGGGATAAGAGTAGATGCAAATTTTTGGAATACTATTGCATTTATTCATAACTTTCTAAACTGTGCAGCTAGAAAATGTTTTTATAGGGCCTGTGGGAATAGTCTGCAGTTACAAAAGTTTTAGATGCTTGAAGGAAGCTATTCCACAACATAATGATTTTGCTCTGGGGAAACACTCTGGGAGACAGTAGCATAATCTGTCTGCTTCCTAGATAATTTAACACCATGAGTAACCAGTTTCCACTCGTCCGCGCAATTAGTCCAGATTTTCCTGATGAAGGGCCCCTCACGCAAAATGACCCACAAGCACAGATCTTTCATCCACCTAGAACTCCTGTGTCTGAAGTTACAAGCTGTGTGCATGGTTCAGCTTGCAAAATTAGGATCAGGCTCTTCAGCTATCGTGATCTTTTTTTGAATGTGATCACTAGGGATTGAGAAACTATCAGGCATCAGTATGTATGACCGTTTACATTTCTTTGATATCGTTTGATAGCACGGGGATTTCATGTTATTGATATATTGCAGAAATGGCAAAAAGAACCTGATGTACAACAGTGTCATTTGTGTTTGTTAAACTTTTTAATACTGATAGTTAGCTAAAACCCTTATACATTCAACATGTATCTTTTGCTTTGTTTTTATTTTAAGGTAGACCTTGCACAACTTGCCTTCAAAAGATAAATCCGCTACTGAAAAGTCACTGATAAAACATTCAGTAGCTACGTTTCCTGACGGAGTTAAAATAAAAGGTAATAGAATGTTACTCATATGGTAGGTGTGCTAAATAAAATGTAATCTCGATTACTATAAGAAGGCAGATATAAGATACTGTGTTTACTAAGTAAGAATGCATGCTAATGAATGTATTGTACTGGATATTTTTTACCCATTTCTTAAAACCCACTGAACTTGCACAAAAAGATCTGCTAATTAAGTGCAGTTGAAATCCATCCTCTTACTGGGTGACACACCTTGAGTTGGTGTAGCACTGAGAGCTGGAGGAGCTGGTGAGGTCCACGCAACTGTTAAAGCAGTGCTGAGGACTCTGCCTGAATTGATCATTTTGACTGTGAGCAGGCCAACAAGACACATTTGCAGATTTTTCCTTGGAAGAAAAATCTATAGGAATAACCGCTTTGGAGAAGGTGATAGGCACATCCTCCTGTCTCACTTTTGATTATCTTTCTTATCTCCTATAAAGGGACAGCGAGATTAATGCATTCCTCGACCACAGGTTTTCTCCCTCAGAGCAATGAAGGCATCCGAGTTTGGCTGGGGGGAGAGGTGAGGTTTCGGTAGCATTTCCTCCTTCAGTGGGGATAGTTGCTTCCAGTGTGCAAAAGTGGAACCAGCAGCACAGTCATTGCACATCTCTGACTGCTTGAGGAGAAGTAACTTCTGAAACATGGTGTGTCTGAGATGAAAAGCAGTATAGTCCTAGGCAATTCTCTAATTTGTTCGTTGCTAGATTGTAACAGGGCATACCATAAATTTGAACGGACACTATGCAACTAGAGACCACTCTGTGACAGCATGATCTTGGAAGCTGCTCAGTCTTGTGCATAAAAGCTCTGGGGCTTAAAATGTTTTTGCTTTTTTTTTTTTTTTTTTCATTGAGTTCAGTATAAAACAGTCAGGTTGCCTGTGCTGAAGGAATTACCAATACGTGACTCAGTAAAGTAGTATGCCTGGTATGACCATACTGTGCAGAAGGAACAGCAGCACTAGGGTATATGCACTTAACTGAAGAAAGGAATGTTACGTGCATTGTTTTTGTCTGGAAAACCACATCCCATAATTCAGATTTGGGAGTGGAGTGCAATATCCGTATCTTACTGTGGATAAAAAATAAGACACACCCTAAAGCTATTGGAGGCAGACCAGCTCCACATCTGTAGTTGTAAAGTATGTAGAAAATTACTAATGTTCTTTTCTGTTGAAACCCTAAGCTTTAGATTTTTAAAATGTTCAACATACCAGCAGAGATCTTCTGGTACAAAAGGGGAATCTTGCCATCTTTCTGATGTATTTGAACGCAGCAAACTTTTCTTCTAGGTGTAGACTGTATTAGCCCATTAACAGCTAAAATTTGAGAGCTAGACTATGAATCTGGCAGCTGCGAAACAGAACTTTTGCATTGCATCGGCCCAGTGCTGGTTGTTAGCTGGTGTTTGTACTTGGCTTTGTGCAAGCATGCTGTAAAGATGCAGGCACACCATAATCAAACTTTAAAATGCAAAAGACCATAAAAGCAGAATTGTAGTTCACCATGCTCTTCAGAACAAGGGTGCTAGTATCTCAGTCCCTGACAGTGAGCCTGCTGTCACGCATATACAGGGGAGTGGCAAAAACTGCTGAGCATCACCTTAGAAGGACCTGTGCCTTGGTGAATAAAGGGAAGTGCTGTGAAAAGCCACGTGGTGTTAGTGCAGGGTGTATACAACAATCAAAAAGGTTTTGGAAAGGTGTCAGACTGGAGGGGGCTGCTGAGTGAGGATCTTTCTCCTGCTGCTCTCCTGCAGCGAAGCACAGGTGATGCATCTGGGAGACACAGGAAGCAAGGACACCACTGCGGTTTCTACAGGGAGAGGGAAGAAGGTGCTGGGAGCTGTCAGTGTCCGGCTCAGCAGGTGGATAGCAGTAGTTGCTAAGCAGCAAATACTGGAGGACTCTGGAAAATAAACACCCATTTCCAGATGAATAGCAGCTGTCCCTCAGCTCCTGCACATGTCCCAGGACATGCTGTTAAGAAGAGTCCTGCTGTGCAGCTCTGTTTTCCTGAGAGAAGCGTATGGAAGTACGGGGTGGAGGACTTGGCAGATCCTTGCATGGTGCCCTGCATATTGCCTGCTCCCAGAGTTGATAGGCAGCCACAAGTCTCAGCACAGTGCCTCAGCTCCTGGCTTGTGCAGAAGTTATGCATGTTTCTTGGTAAATAATTTGGTTCTGTCTGGTTGACTACCTTGCTGCTGAGGCAGCTGGTGTATAGCTTATGTACCAAGCAGGATGCACAGCTCAACCTAGAGCACAGTGGCAGTGGTACAAGCAGGTCCTGAGGATACCAAAGGCAACCCAAGAGGCAGGCCAGAACTTCCTTAAAGCTACTTCAGAAAACAATAATAGCCCAAAGAATATTGTTCCCTCCCTTTCAGAATCTGATTAGAGCATACAGCTACAGTGGTGGAAGGTAGTTCGGCTTTTGTATAAAGAAATTTGTTTTCTCTGATAAGCCACTGCATAGTACTGCATTGTGTTGAACAAAAAAAAAATCTGTGTTGGAAAATAAGAAAAACATAAAAAGGAACTTACAGGGAAAAAAAAATGGGGGAATAAAATAATTACCTAGTCTAGTTGTATCTGGAGTTTAAGGAAGTTGATTCCAGAACATGCATAAATTTCTACAGACAAGACTGTAGATTCTCCACATAAGCAAAATTTTGCTTTATGTCTGGGATTTAAAACTTCTGGCCAGAGTAATTCAATGAAGACTGATGGAGGATCAGTACAAACACAGAACATGTCCCTCGCAGTGTGAATCCTCTAACATAAGGATGTAATAATGTACATGTATGTGACTAAAAATCTAGTAAAGGCAACAACAACAACAACAACAAAAACTGCATTGCATGCTTTCCATCCCCACCAATGTGGAACAGAGAACAAAAGCACGTTAATGGAAGGCACTCAGATATCATGGGGCTAGGCATAGTACAGAAGCAGGAACAATAAAATAGAGTGGCCCTATTCTGAACTCATCAATAAAATTAACTTTGTAGATATATGTATAATTATATAGAAGTATGCACACACATGCACAATTATATATATTTATTGGAAGAGAGGCAGTCTGCTGAAGAGTCTCTGAGAGCCACTAACAGCTGCAGTAACCTTTTCTGTAACGTCTTCTGCCACTCGCCAGCATTACTCAGTTGGAACTGAAAACACAGCGTTTCATATTCTTGTACACACGGATCACATCTGCATGACATTCAGTGTAATGGGCATCAAGGTATGAAAGATTTAATGATTACAGCGGAAAGGAGTTCTCCCCAGCTCTGGCCCCTTCCTACGAAGATACAGCTGGGAAAAGAGAGCTTATGTGTCCCTGTCCCTTCGCGTGCCGAGGACATGGGCTGGAGTGGGGTGACAACACCGGCACAGCACTGTGCAGGGCTGAGAGCTGCCTGGAGCTGCGCCAGGGCCCAGCCCAGCTGTGCTCCAGCCAACACATGTTCAGGGCCAGAAGGCTGGCTGCTTTCCTGGCCCAGGCAGTGCCCCCTCTGCCCGCCAGGGTAAGAGGAGCCTTCTGATGCCGGGCAGGCTTCAGATGCTCCAACAGACCTGCAGCGCCCCTGGGCTCACGCCTCCTCCTTGGGTTGGTTCTGCTCCAGAGAGCCTGGGTGTCACTGCTCCAGTAAAAACGTGCCTGTCAGAACCGCTTTTGTTTGGTCTGCCATTGCCAGTTAGTACCTGGTGAAGCATGGGCGCGGTGTCTCCTTGTCCTCCCCATGTCTTACAGTCATGCGGTTTTCTGGCATCCTCCATTTCCTTTCTCATGAGGCATACCTGGTTGACAGAAACAGCACAAAGCTGTGCAGCAAATGCCAGAAGCAGCAGATAATTCAGCGCCTCAAGTTAGTTTCTAAACAGAAGAGAAAGGCCCCTGGGCAGCCTGAACCGGTTACAGGAGGGTGTGTGGGGCTGGGAGCGCAGTGAGGTGAGAACAGCACCATGCGGGTCCTGCTCCTCAGCAGCAGGAGGCTGCTTCAGCAAGTGTGGCTTCACCCTTCAGCCGAGGTGAGGCTTTAGTCATTCCGAAGAAACACACCAGGCTCAGAAACTCTGAAACAGATACCATGTGTGCTGTGGGCAATGATCTTCTTTGTATCATGTACTTAATACCAGCTGATACAGTAGTACCTTATTTTTGCAGTATTGCCACTTCTGAAGCAGCAAAGTCAGTTCATAATAGGGAACCTACTTTTGCAGGGGGTTTGTACTAGATGATCTCCTGAGGTCCCTTCCAACCCCCACGATTCTAGGATTCTGTGTGATAGTACTTGGTTTGCACTGTTGTCTGGAACTGTAAATAATGATCTGCTTTGTAGTACAACACTTCAGAATGAATCGTTGCACCTGGGTAGCTACACATGGGGAAAGTCAGTCAAGCAGCAAAATGACTGTAGTTCTCATCCCTGTGCTGGGCAGCTCTGAGATGGCTCTCCTGGATGGAATTAGTGTCTGTAAGACCTCAAACAGTTATTCTGGTAACACAAAAGTCAAGACAAGCCCTCGAGTATGTTTTACAGCTGCAAATGGCATGTCATCTCCTCCAGAGGCAAAATGCTTCAGTAGCCACTGACTCATATTTATTTGCCTACAGAACCATGCATAGAGCTCTGCTTTATCATAACAGCCCTTAGTATCACCTGCTGTGTCCTTTACAGCTACTGCTTCCAGAAATAAAGCTTTTCTGTTAATGTAAGAAATTTAATTGTGCACAATGTCAGCCGCTGTTCGTACACGTCTCCCTGGCATTGCGGCCCCAAGGAAGGATGTTTTCCAGCCTCTTTCAGAGCAATAGTGTTGAGCACCACATTGGCTCTGATGAGGCAATACTGTTATAATCCTGCCCTAGACAGGATAGAGGAACTCCAAATTTTATGAATGTCCAGTGATCAAATTACCAGTTTAAGCCATACTTAACTAGCAAAACAGGGTGTACGAAGAGTACAGTGCACAAATCCATGGTTGTTGAGTGCCATGTATCTGAGGCATTGCTATTAAGGCCAATCTTACTTTTGGAAGTAAATCTTCCATGTAAATCTTACATGGAAATGACTTGGCCCATTTAAATCAATTGGCCTAGTCATGGCAATAAAGGTACCCATGTGATAATGTCTTGCAGATTAATGCATAGTGCTTACAACAATTAAACCACAAGCCATCCAAATATTAGCTCCAACAAGCTGTGTCGCACAGTGAGAAATTGTAAGTACCCTACCTGCAGGAATCTAGGAAAAACAAAAAGCAAAGGCCAACGCGTAATTTTGTTACTTACACACGCTAACTTTACATAAACAAGCACAACAACCACCAATTCTCAAAGCACAAGCAAACAACGAACTCCTACAACAGAAACACCAGAAGATTTTGCTACACGGCACACCAAAGACAGAGCTCCTTCTTAGCTTTGTCTGGACAATGAAAAGGAGACAAGTGTCTCAAAGTCCTTTCTCCAGGGTCTCAGGTTCCCTTGTTTCTGTTGTCTTTTCAGACCTTACAATCAGCCATGCTTATGAAAGTAGAGCAAATAAATCCTCCAGGTGGAAATTTCTCACCGCTGACTGCATCTCACAATCTTTTCCTTAGCTTGCTATGTGGCATGTCTTCCTCAGCGCTGTGTTGCTACTCCATAGGCCTGGAGCAGTTTTTAATATGAGCACCATTGTTGAGAAACATTTATGACATTAAGTGACATGGACAAATGCATATTTAGAAAAAAAGTATCTCAGGACGATTTGCTAAATCCTGCTGCAGCAGTGTCCTCCCCAGTAACCTGCCTGGGGAACAGTGGGGCCCAGGGAAGCATCTGCACCCTGCAGAGGGTCCCAGGCAGCTGCTGTCACCACCACTGCCCTCACTGCAGAGATGGGTGCCTTGATTGCAGTGCTCAAATCTTCACCAGCTTGGCTGCAGGGAAGCTGTAAGTACAAACTATGAGAGCTTTTACTAACAGTAATTGCGAACAAGGACTTGCTGCTGTGAGCAAACCCCAGCTGTGGCTTGTTGCAATGAAGCACAACAGGAGCCACTTCCTTATTCACACCACACACTCTTGAGAAGTTGTGCTAGTGCTCGTGATTAAACAGGAGAAATTTTATTTAGTGTTTCACAGGGGACTCCCCTTCTCTTCTCTTGGTGGTTTGGTTTTTTTTGTTTGTTTGTTTGTTTTTTTCCCAGAAGAAACAGCATTAAGAGACCTATGCTTGTGAGAAAACGAACTCTGAAGCGATTAGGAGCAGAAAAGATGGGGATGGGGTGAACCCTAGTCCCAGGACTGTGATAAATAGGATGGTCTTCAGGAATAGCTAGGGTGTCTGAATCAGCCTGGCGGTAGGAGAAGAGGGTAAGAGAGTTTCTCACTGGAAGGAAGCAATTTGTTAGTCCCACAGTGCTGTGCCAGGGTGCCGTTGCAAGCCTGGGAGGCACCAGAGTGCGGTTGTCTGCTCCAGACCCATGCAGAGGGGCTCTTAGTCACATTACTCATCAGCTGAAGCCGTTCTTAACCAGCAGAGTGGTAGGTGAAGTGCCAGTGTCTGGCTTGGCCTTGGCTGGAAGGCTCCTGGTGGTTCCTGGCTTTGAGGCTGGGTGAGGACGGGGCCGTAAGTGGAAAGCTTCGTGCTTCCATTAATTCAGGCTGCATAGGTAGGGGATGTGCTGATGTTTCTATGACTAACAGGCAAATGGTGCTATTGACTTGTAACACTGAGCATTTTATAGGCCTGTTACAGAAGCTCATTGATCTCCGAGCAATGGCGGCTGGATTCCTAACAGTAATATTGGAAGTGTAATCTAGCTATTGACTTTTTCAAATTAGCTCCATATCTTGTGTACCTGAATTCTTCTTCTACTGCTTAATGTCTAAGAACACCTGTGCTGTCAACACTGATTGTGATAGCGAAGATGTTAGTGACTAAATGGAAATTCATGGACTGCTTGTTTAATTGTACACATTTACTTCAGACTAAGCCTGTTTGCCTAGTAACTTTTCTGATACTCTGTAAATGAACCAGAGAGAAACTGGACAATTTTGTTGTTTCAGTGTGTTGTATTTGGGACCAATGTACCAGCTTGTGTGCTTGTATGGAAATGCTGATAAGCCATGAGAATGTGCTTCTGTGGTGGGAAGTCTGTTCTTAATAAGTGGCTTGCATGACTGATCTGATGCTAAATAAACTAGTTAATAATCTAGAAATGCCTGCATCTATTATTTGCTGACAGCTAACATCTGGTAGGGTAAGGGATGGTAGTCATCATCATAGTAAGATGAAATTAAGAGTGTTGCCTGTTCCAAGCACAGTTGTGACTGAATTCCAACTTGGCATAACATTTCAGCTTCTCTTCTTCCCTGAAAAGCTTGTCAGTAGGATAAAAAACTAGATGTGTTATTAACGGTGAAATACAAAACAGGAGGGCTGGAAGGACCTGTGTAAAGATATCCGTGTGCCCTAGGGAGGGTTACGTGAAGTAGATACTCATCTGTTCTGAAAAACCTCCAGCAATGAAGATCCTGCCGCTTCCTTGTGTAATCTACCAAACCATTCTGCTATTCTTACCTCCAGAAATTGTTTTTTAAAAGTTCTGAGTCATTTTGTTGCAGTTAGCAGCCTGTCCATCACGTACATCTGTTTTCTGCAGCTACTTCCTATCCAAATGCTATTAAAATGCACCTTTGTTTAGCATCCTCTCAGCAAGTCCCTCCCCACAGTCTGTGTGCCTTGTGTCCTTGATTGTTCTTGCATTTTTCTGCCTCTGACTGTTCTCTCAGACTATGTAGCCAAAAGCTGTAGTTGCAAGTGGTACCTGGGTGTAGGCCTTGCCAGGGATGAGGCATTGTACGGATTATTTTTTGTTTCTCTGTCCTGTTTCCAACTCTGTTATGTAGTACCCTCAGCAGCATTCTCTCTGGCTCAGTTTGCCATGGGTCACAGCTGCCAGGTCCTCTCCTGAAGAAGTTACTTGACCACATTCTTATCCTGGTGCAGTCTTTTTTTTCTTACTCACCTACAACTCCTTTGAGACAAGGAGAGAATGAAGTTGAGCACAGTCGGCTGTGCACACAGATGTTGCATGCTTAATTCCGTACGTGTAAGAGATACTGGTTTGTAGGGACATACTCCATACTGCAGTGAACAGGAATGCTCTGATTTCTTCCCGTCTTCTGTCCCCTACAGATGAGCAGGCACAGGCAGAGCTCAGGAAATGATCTGTGAGGCATCTGACGGCACAGCCAAACTGGTCGCTGGCCAGCTGTAAAAGGCCTGAGTGTGTCCAGTTTCTGATTATAATCTGGGGAGTAACTGATTTTCCAATAGCTCCATGGATGTCGTTTGTGTCAAGGAAACGTTTTCGAGGGTCACACAGTCATACTGGCTTGAGTCACTGACAGAAATGTTAAAGAAAATCACTTTGGAAAAGACAGTTCTGCGTAACGCACTGAGTTTGTGGCACTTTAAGCCAGATGACCAGGCAAGGGTATGGTGACACCTCTTACCGTGTGGATCAACTGTGAAACATGCAGGGGCATCTCCTGGCTCTCTCTATCACATTCTGCCATCACCTGCGCCTGTCTTCTCCCCACTGGTGGCAGAGTTGCAAGGAGCAGCCATCAGTCCCTTCCTGTACTGTAACACTGAGTCACCAGCACAGCCCAGTGAGGACTGACAAAGGCAGAATGAATCACAAAGCTTAATTTCTGGTCTAGGACTTCAGGATATGTCCCTTCCTAAAGAACATTTCATCTACAGCATAGATTTTATTATTAGTCTCTCCCATCCTAGTCTCCCATCAGGAAATGGGTTTAGATTAGGATTAAACATCACCATTGTTCTTAATAATTCTAATTAGTGTCCTTAATCATTGTGCAGAGATCTGAAGTAGGTATAGAAGCTGGTATAGAAACTACCGCAGTTTGTAGAGGATGACATTACATTCCTCAAAAGAGTGTGCTCCATCTTCAAGGTCACAGTTCCTTTTCTTAGTAACAGAAGAGGGCTGCAACTCTGCTCCAAAGTCTGTATGCCTAGTAAGAGATGCAAGAGGAGATCCTACATCTGGTACAGGCATTTTCTTCTTTTGTTTCTAACTAAATACAAGTCAAAATAAGTGTTCTAGCACATATCCCTAATGCGCATCTATATGCCTTTTGCAAGGTGTGTTTAGGCTGAACTTAATATTAGTTACCTTTTAACATGTTGAAGAAATAGTTTGTTAACCACCAAAATTAAGACAAAACAAAGTTCTTCCACAGCAATCATATACATATATATATGTGTGTGTATATATATATATAGTATTTAAGCTTTGAGAGAATCCTATCTGTATATTTTTCAAGAGATTTTCATTTAGCAGAAATTTAAGTCTGATTTGTGCATCTGCCCAGGCTAAATCATGATTCTAAAGAAAGATACGCTTTTATCTTCTAAGTATATGGAGATTGATAGTATTAGAGATCATCTCACAGCTGATCATCAGATATAACTCCCCCAAAGTAGCTGAATACTACATCTGCCTGCACAAGTATTGAAAAAGCTACATCATAAGTCTATTGGAGTTCATATTTTAATTTATTTTGTAATTGCATTCAAAATATAAATACAAACAGCTTAAGCACAGAACACAATCAGATAAAACCACTGTTAAAACTGATTGACTTTGATTTTCTAAACATAGGCACAACTTGACTGGTGCCAGTAGAACTATGGCTACTTTTCCAGCAATGAACCTTGTAAGATGAATCACCAGTTCACACTATCAAAACAGTTCTGGTAATTTATGACTACAGAGGAATGCACTGCTTTCACATTTTGATCCACTAAAAGCATTACAAATCAATCAAATTTGAGACCAGGGCTCGTGCTGTTCCTACAGCATCTATCTGAGGTGCTGCTCCACCTCCCGGCAGGCTGTGGTGGAGTACCCTGGACTGCCCCTACACTGCACTTACCCAACCTCTCTCTTCTGCACACACAGAATAAGCAGCACAGCTACACCAAAAGTTCAGTGCTGGAGGTTTTCAATGACAAACAAAAGCTAAGCATAATAGCTGTCCTCTCTTTAGCTATCTTTTCCATCCACACACACAGGACCGAGTTAAAGTGCCAGACTTAAAATAAACAGGTATATTGCCTAAATCCCTGAAAAGATAAGTTTTTATTATTATTATTATTACTAGTAATATAAAAATAATTTTGACATGTCTATATACATGCCATTTCCCTAGCAAAGACTGGTATCTGCTCTTTATTCCTGGGCAGCTCATTCAGAAGCTGCTTTCGGTTGACATTGTCCTGTTCTAGTTTAGCTGAATCACGAAAGTATTGCAGGCTGCTTGTGCCTCTTCCCAACAACAGAAATACTGGCAAACATCACAGACTTGCACAAATCCTGCTGCTGTGATGATGACTGCAATCTATACAAAGTTATTTACTTTGCCTCTCACTACTTCCTAGCAAGCACGGTACTTGCTCCTGCACTTTGTCCCCCCTCAAATCCCTTCCTTTGCACGGTCTTGCTCCGTCTGGACTGCCCACTAACTCAGAGGAAAGCAACGCCATGGTGGAGAAGGAGGTTCTGATCTGATCAGTACTTGATTTTGAGGTCTTCTTGGTTCTGAACATACTATGGTCAAAGAACAGCTCTGCCTCAAGATCAAATGCTCTTCACAGTCCCTAGCTACATGAAAAAATAAAAAATATTAATAAAAAAAGAAGTTTCGACTTCAAACAAATGCAACACTGTGAAACCAGACATCTTGCAGTTCTGTAACCCTATAGCTGAGCTCTTAGAGGGAGCAGTGTGGAGGTATCAGCTATGCACTGCTTCAGCCGCCTTATCAGCACACTTTGACAATCATTGCACTCTCAAACTAGAAAAAATTTTAGAAGCATGAGAATCCCCAAAATAAATCCTTAAGGTTTGCTAGCACCTTCCATGTTTTGTCCTCATCTTAAAACTGAAGGATTGTATTACGCTGATAGGAGAAGATCTGGCTCTGGTCTCTGCCTCCTGTAGTCTCTATTCTGTTGTTTACTTGAATGTTCAGACTCATGGGCAGAAGCAATAGACTACATCTGTTAAAACAGACAAAGCCAGTTTAATTGTTTAAAGAACAAATCATAATGCACCATAATGCAAAACAGCAGACCTGCTTGGCTTTCAGGTATGTGCCCTCATTCACAAAATCTTTCCACCCCTGTTAGCAGTAGGCCTGCTACTGAAGACAACTCTGTTGATAAAAAGCAAACCTGTATGGAGAAATGTATATAACAAAACATTATCATACGTCAAATATGCCAAGAATTTTCTTCTGCTTAAACATAAGCCTTTTCTTTGACTGCTCTGTGCTTCATCAGCCCATCTTCAACTGACAGCCTAAAAGGCCATTTCACTTAACACAAATCAGGCANCTGTAGGTTTAAGCTTGGCTGTCTGTGGGGCAATGGAGTATTTTTCTCTGATTACATCTGCACCACAACCCAGTCCCAGAAGCCTTAAAAAAAAGACAGATCAGTGACTATCCACATACAACTCACACCACTTCCTCTATATTCACACCAGCACTAACCCCAGAGAGCAGTATTGCAAGGGCTTTCACACTTGCCTCCATACCAGTACCACTGGAACGCAGTGGACCCCAGCATTCAGGGAAAAGTCTGTTGATACTGGTCCCTCAGTATGATTAGTGGTGAAGGATCACCCTCTGAACTTCCAGCTCTGCGCAGCAGCAGGGAACAAGGAAGACAGGAAAAACAAGAAGAGTAACCAAGGAGTGGAAAGTAGAACCCAAAGAACCCATCAAGGAGGTGAATTTTTTTGTCTATGAAGACAACAAAGGCTGTTTGAAGCCATTGTTTTTAAGTGTTTTGAATAGTACTACAGTAGCAATCTCACCTGAGAAAAGGACACACGCCAGCACCACATGCTCAGCATCAGGTTTTAAAGAGAACTCGGGATCGTAGCATCACAGACAGCAGGCTTTTGAACGCCCCTGCTATACACCTGTCAGCATCCCTAGGTGGCTACACATCCGTAGAAATTTGACCCTCCACCTTCCAATGGCTCAGAGCAACTCCACAGCTTGTGTTTTGACCTTCAGGCAATCACATTTTAAGACATGTAATTCTCTTTTTGCAAATTGCAACAGAAAACCCTACTGTGCTGCACCAACATGCTGGCAGTCTGCGCTGCTGTGGTTAAACCAATGCCCATGCCAGAAGCACATTAGTGATACTGTCTGCACTTGCAGTAATTCTAGGTTTTTCAGAAAAGGAAAACAAAAACTAAGCTAGAAAACAGAACTGCATGCAAATTTAAATAAAAATTCAGAAGTGCGGAGTATTACAGAGGAACCACTACAGGTTTGCTGTTTTACGCATGTGATTAAAAATCCATTAAAAACTATGGGAGGACACCTGATGACTTACATGAGCTTTGGATCAGCTGTAAGGGCATTTCTTTATCTATGCACTGAGACTGTTATATACAACAGTTATCAAGTTACAGTTACAACATCAAAGAAATGCCAATAGTGAATACTTTTCATCTGCTAATGAGCAAATAGCTTTCTTATGAATAGCATTGTTTATCAATTTAGCTGCGGACCACCTCATGGCAAATCAACTTTTAACACAGAAATTGTGCACCTGTACAAACTACATAAATCAAAAACTTAAAGGAAATACAAAAATATATATATATTACAAAATTGCATCTCCTATGAGATGCTGCCTGTACAGCGACCTGTACCCACAAAATCCTGAGCACGCCACTCCCAATACCATTGTCGAGAGCTGAGTTTGTGATGCGGTTTTTCAAGCCCACACTCACATCTTTTGTTTTCCACTTAAGGAAGCAAGGGCTTTCTACATTCAGACTACTCCTCACACAACTGCAGTGTGCTGAGCAGGAAACGTAACCTTGTGCTGTGAAAAGGAATGTACGCGAAGTATCACATCAAAGTTGTCTGTATCCCTCTACAAAAGGTCTCAGGAATCATTTAGGAACAATGTTATTCACCACTGAACTCAGGAGCTAACCTATGCTAAGCTAAACGACATTATTTGACTGCAAGAAATACATGTGCTTCTAAGTCACTTTTTGTCTATGTTTTCAGTGCCTTTTTGAGGTCAGAGTAGAAATTGGCTAGGGTACTAGCCATGGCAGTGTCTACTGCAGACTGCGGCAGCATCCCTCGCAGTTCGGTCTGAATGTAGCCCGTCAGAACACTGTGGCTAGGATTGTCCTTAAGAGGGACGCAAAACCAACCACAAGGGTGATTGAATCCACGGACAAAATTAGGTCTCACCTCTCCATAGTCAAGGCTGATACCTATCAAGGAAGGCAAACAAAAACCAGGTAAATTAATTTGAGACAGATGGAAAACAAAGTTACAGTATATTTAAAATATGCAAGTTTCTACTTGGAGAATTTAGTAATACTGACGGACACACTTAGTTTTCGGGTACTTTCGTGCATGAAAGCTGTCTGCTCTACATCCAGGCTCCTTCATGACAAGCAGAAATCAATGTTAAAGATATTCCTCCCATTTATCAGCAAGCTTCTTACTCCACCCAGTGTGATACATGAGCTGAGACAAACCAAGCAACTTGCCTTTATCACGCCTGTCCCACAGACAGAATAAATGAATCTTGGCACACAGAGGTGGCTCATGGGCAAAGCAGTTACTTGTATACTTCTTTACATCTGTAAAACTTTTAAATATCTCTGAAACACTTGTTGGAGACCAATCTTATACAATTTTTGAATGCTTACTGCAGAACTATTCCTAACTTGAAGCAAATCTTAAGCCAAGCATCTGTTGCAAAATAAGAAGTAAGCAGAGCTAAGTGGTGCCTTACCACATGTTAGAAGCCCATCCTCATAGGTGGTAGTGTAAGAGAAATCAACAAACTCCCTTGGTGCTATGATGTTCCAGAGCTGGCCGGCAGTGGTGTAGCGCATCACACAGCAGGTCTTGTTGAGTGACGGAACGAGGAGAGAAACGAAAAAAAAAGCTTAGTATAATGAACAGAGGGTCATTTACGCTTGTACGCTTGTATGCTTGTAGGCAGCTAGCCTTTCCCACAAAGGTGGCAGCCTCTGTCAGCTATGTGCTCTCCAGACAGCTTCAGCGAGGTCTGAACGAAGGTGTTGTATTCAGCCTAAATGCTGGAGGTTTGCCAGGACTTGCCATCTGCAATGGAGCACTGCAGAGGCTGAGAGTAAACGGCACCTTTAAACGACACTGACTAAAGCTACAGAACTGAAAGCCATGTGGCTTTTACGTGGCTTTCCCACTACCTACGATGACCAAAAGGACCATGAATAAATTGCAAGGGGTCACCCTCAGTACAAAGATGTCTGTGGGCTTTTGNATCAATGTTAAAGATATTCCTCCCATTTATCAGCAAGCTTCTTACTCCACCCAGTGTGATACATGAGCTGAGACAAACCAAGCAACTTGCCTTTATCACGCCTGTCCCACAGACAGAATAAATGAATCTTGGCACACAGAGGTGGCTCATGGGCAAAGCAGTTACTTGTATACTTCTTTACATCTGTAAAACTTTTAAATATCTCTGAAACACTTGTTGGAGACNCTAGCCTTTCCCACAAAGGTGGCAGCCTCTGTCAGCTATGTGCTCTCCAGACAGCTTCAGCGAGGTCTGAACGAAGGTGTTGTATTCAGCCTAAATGCTGGAGGTTTGCCAGGACTTGCCATCTGCAATGGAGCACTGCAGAGGCTGAGAGTAAACGGCACCTTTAAACGACACTGACTAAAGCTACAGAACTGAAAGCCATGTGGCTTTTACGTGGCTTTCCCACTACCTACGATGACCAAAAGGACCATGAATAAATTGCAAGGGGTCACCCTCAGTACAAAGATGTCTGTGGGCTTTTGAAGTTATAATGGATGTCTTCAGTAACCAAAGCAAGGCCACCAACTTTAATGTAATTAACTTCAAACCTAGCTTTCTATAGCAAGTCTTGCCCTTCAGTATCAACTATTCTGGCTTTCAGCACAAAACCCTTCCATACAGTGAAGTCAACCTTTGATTACTAATACCCACAATTTTGTTTGTTGTGAAGCAGATGAAAGTAAACCTTTGTTATAAAGAATATTACACTGTAATTCTTCACTAGATGAACCCCAGACCTGGGGGAGTTGTGACTTTCCAGGTTTTTCTTCTGTATTTTTTGCATGGATGGGAAGCTGAACGTCAAACTTCAGAAGAGGTCAGTGCAGCCAGAAAGCCTCATCTGAGGTCACGCACAGCAGCTACACACACTGTCCATGCAGATAAGTATGCATTGAAGAAAACATGCAGCAAAATATCAGTACTAACTGGAACAACTGCTCTTCCGTAACATTAGATTCACACATGTCTACATGCGTTTCCCTTAACAACCTAAACAAGTCATCACCTCTTCAAACGTCTCCATGATGTCCATTGTAGTCATTAAGCTGTCCCAGTCAAGCCTATAAGGTCCAGGACGAATATGATCCACTATTCTGTTGGTAACATCTTCTACCACTCCCTGAGCTTTGTAGCTAGAGAAACAAAAGTTTACATTTAAAAGCGGGAAATTTTTATGAAGTGTTCCATTAGTCTGCAACAGCACACTTACTGTAATATCTTGGTATCTGGAACTACAGTCAGTGGATAATTGTATCAGAAAGACAGCACAGAGAAGACGTGTGCACATTGATGCTTTTCTGCAATAAAAATTATTCTGAGGTGCTTTGTCCTTATGCTATAAACGGTATGTCTTAAACTGCAAATCGTAAGAAGCACCGTGTTTGTCTAACAACGTGTTATTTTGCTGCTCTTGCCAGAGGAGCAAGGGAGTCGACCAGAGACAGGTAAAACTGAAAATAAACAGAAAGGAGAGCAGGAATACGATGGGGAAAACAGTTTTCATGAAGAGGAAGGAGCAGTAGTAAAATCAAGCTAAAGAGAAACTACGTTATGCTATGGTGGCCTATTAGAATACCAAACAATTTGGTGTAAGACATCACAGAACACTCATTTGTTATCAAATACTTTCAGTGGACACCAGACAGTTTGATTATTTGAGTTACTGTGTCTCAGGCTCCTGTGGTGGCAGAACTCATCACATCCGTTCTTTGCACTGAGCCATTCTTGTTAACAGAAGGTAACTAGTCACACAATTCACTGATTTACTGGCTCGCACAGTGTCACCCCTAGTTAACTGGCTGAGGCCAACCTCAGCTGTATACTCTTCAGAACTGGAGGGGCACATTCAAACGCCGTCACCTTCTAGCTGTGTGTTTGTCAAGTTCTTCCAAGCATCCTTTTTTCATCAGGTATATGTGCCACTGTGGAGTCACCTGCATCTAGCAGCCACTCCCCTGCTGGCAGTCGTTCAAGTTACACTACCTGGTGTTGATGCCAGTGTGCTGGCAGCTCTGTGCAGAGACTCGGGTACCTGATGTCATCAGCTCTAACAGATCTAACAGGAGTTAGAATGCCCAGAGTCTGTCAGCCCTGGGAGATACTTTCAAACACTACCTTCTCATAGCACTTTTCATTTCTTTGGAATGATGCCTTCTACCAAGTACTTCTCCATCTAAACCTGCAGATAACTACAGAACTCAGTGACAGAAACTCACGAAGGAAGAGTCTTTATGTTACACATCTCTCGCACAACTACATGCCCGATGTTTTGTTCTATCAGTTGCACAGTCACCAGGAGCTTGCAAACACTGTCTGTGCTGTCACTCAGTAATGCTGCAGACCTTCTGAACCTGTATGTGATTCTGTGCTTTGCAGACCATCTTTTTAAAAAGTCTGGGCATCTATTGTTGCCCACATCAGCCAGTGGGATTTTTGTGGTGTGCTCCATAGTTTTGATTGTTCACCATTCTAGACAGAAAGATAGCACAAAGCATCAAAGCAGAACACTGAAAAGAAACAGTATAGGCCTCTGCAAGACAATGAGGCACACCAGGTGATCTACTTAGCTCCTGCGGAGGATACGTGTAGTTTGTCCACAACCATCATTTCTAAACTCTACAAAGCACATTTGTGGAACCTTAAAAATGTATCTTGTATGCAAGCAAACTTACAGGTATCCACTGAATTCTTCTGATGGTTTACGCCACACTGTTGCATCTTTCTGGAAGAAAATGAAAGTTGCTATGTTAACTGTCATTTACATACCCTTCTAACATGTCCACAAAATGCCTCAGTATTTCCAAAGAAAAGCAAAACACTTTACCATTAACTATGGTTCACCCCAAAGTGCTCACTTTTGTATGTTTTTTTTTCTGAAGAAAAGCAGATGTTTCAGATATTTTTGTTGGAAATGTTCCGTGTGGAGGAGACTGGATGACACCAGCTAGAAGAAACAGAATGGAAAGACATAGTTGTGTACCCGTAGTGAACAATGTAAGGTACGAACAGTATGGAGAGAAACAGGATCTAGTAATTAAGATACGGATGTGTTGCTAAGAGAAGAGAATAATGGCAAAAGAAAGAAAAATAAGTTTTGGAAGTACACGTAGCCTACACCACGTCACCGCCAATCAGAATGCAAGGACCCTGCATGTACACCGCATGGACATAGAAGAATGACGAACCAGCATACAGAACGGGGGCGCGTACGGTCTGATTCCTTTAAACAATAGAAGCATAACACATAAAATGTTGTTTTCCTGCATAATAAAAAAAGCTTGCTTTTCTCTATACTTGCAACATCTATGTCGTGTCCGCCTCTACCGCGACGTTTGGTGACCCCAACGTGATTGCAAGAGCACAGTCCACTGGAGCGGCGGAGACTGCAGGGATCTGCAGTGACCTGGCTGCCAGAGTTGTGCAGCAGAGACGGAGCCCAGTGTAGCTGAGAGCAGAGGAGTTCTGCCATGGTCCAGACCTGAAACTTGTCACCTGGATATAGGTGAGCCACTGGGAACTTTAATCTTAATCAAAGTAGAAGAAAATGGGCAATAATTTATCTAGTGAAGAGCAATCGGTGCTGGGCACCTGGAAAGCCCTGTTGAAGAGAAGGGGTTTAAAGACTACCGACTTTTCACTTTATAGTGTGTTATTGTGGGCTAAGTCCCAAGGCTTTCCTGCAGATGCTAGTGCTGCTTTTAGTGTGTCTGCATGGCAAGATGTTGGTCAGAAGTTGTGGGATGTGATATCAAGAGGGGATAAGAACACTACCTCATTAGCTACCACTTGGAGATTGTTGTTTGAGACGCTTAAAGACTGGAAAAAAGAGCAAGATAAAAAGGAACATGAAATAGAATCAGAAAAGAAGTCAACAGAATGTCCCTCGGGAAGTCAGCTTTTGTCTGAAACTGATTCTGGGGTTAGTGAGCCTGCAAAACCCCCAGCTTATTTTTCCCCAAAAGACTTTTCAAAACCTAAATACCCTTCCCCTCGGAGCAGCTACAGGAATTGTCTTTAGAGGAATGGACTTTGAGCCATCTGCCCCCCCGCTTAATAGTGAGTCTGATTCTGATGAGGAAGAGCGTGGTGAGCCACATGGCGGCCAGCAGCCGGCGGTTTGTACTAAGACTGCTAGGGGAGTTGCTCCTCCAACCCACTCTGGTTATGCCAGACAGTCGAAGGATCTCTTGGGAAGAGGTTAGAAGAGAGGCGGTGCGCAATAGTGACTGGGACTTGGTCGAGAAGCTTGGGATGCCAGCAACTCTCCCCAGCCAGGGCTCGAATGAGGAGGATCTCCCTGGTGCTTACGCAGTTTTCAAGGCTGCACCTAACTCTGGGCAACATGATGAGCATTCACCAGTGGCTTGGAAGGTGAATAATCGAGTGTGGGGTGATCGAGGTTTTGGATCCACGGGACCACCACAAGTATGTGGGACTTCAAAGATAACTGATATGCAACCCAAAAGACAATGCACCCTCACCATCATTAGACTAACGCCAGAGACATGATGGGCCACGCTGGATCCCTGCTCACTGTGTTAAGCCTTACTTGGAGCCAAGGAGCCATTCTGGGACGGATCTTTCCCCAGCCGAAGGCAAACATGAGCTTTTCTGATATGTGGGGACCACGCCTGGCCCGGAATACCTTTGAAAATAGCAGGCGGCCCCTGTAGTTTAAGAAGACTGACGCTACTATTGCCTAATACAACTATGATACATAGGAAGCGAGAGAATATATTAATGTCTAATTGTAGGAATAAGAGATCAACTCATGCCTTTCAGCAAACCTGTAATGATAATGTGGATTTCTGGGACCTGGGTGCTATTATTGCAGCATCGTTTTTTACCCCAGGCATAATAAATAATAATTTAATATATCAGGTAATAAAAAAGCTTGCTTTTCTCTATACTTGCAACGTCTACGTCGTGTCCGTCTCTACTGTGACAGTTCTGTTCTTTCCAAAAATCAGTCAGTTGTCTTTCTCGGTGTCAAATTATAAAAGTCTGCACAGAAATGCAGCTTGGCAGGCCAAGCCATTTGCTAGGAATACATCGTGAAGTGGAACCACGTAACAGAGAGCTCCTTCCAATCAAAAGGCAAGTGGAAAACCACTGTCCAGACACCACTCAGAAAGGAAGACCTCTTAGTCTCTGCTTGCACTCCTGACCAAGCAGATGTGCGCAGGAAGTGCTGACAGTGGCAGATAAGAAAGTGTAAGTCACTCGTCTCTCCTACACGCCTGACTGGAAGTTGTTTGCAAGCAGTGGCTTACACATTTTAGGATTAGCCCAATAAAACAAAGAAAATGGTAACTTCTGATTATTATTTAACTATTAAATGGAACCTCTGTACCAAATCTCTAAATTTTGTTGTTAAAGAGAATACTACCGAGTTTTTTAGAAGAACAGATCTTTTAGAAGAACAGTTTTTTAAAGAACAGTAGTGTAAGTACTGCATCCAGAGATACATGGACAGTGGGGCTGAGTGCTCCCACAGCAGACGCAGGTGACAGCAAGCTGAGTTGGAGAGAACGGATGCCATCCAAGGGACCTGGACAGGCTTGAGGTGGGCCTGTCCAAACACTGAAAGTGTTGTTCTAAAAGGGAACAGACACAAATTTAGGACATTAGTCCTACCAGGTTGCTAAGCTTAGATGCCAAAACACACTTCTAGTTCCTCTGCAGGACAGGAGTAAAAAGTATTTGATCAGTCAAGATCTGATGACCCACAACGTGTGTTTAGCGTGAGGAAGCAGGACTCTGAAAAGCCAAGCAGGTCAAAAGAAGAGTACAGCAGACTGGCTGGGGAAAGCAGAAACCGCATTCTGTTCCAGGGAAGGAAACTTCTGCAATGCTGTGAAACAGAGTCTGAAGGGAACAGAAACAGGAAGCAATATGACAGAAAAAATGAGAATGATCTCATTTTTTTTTGGAGGAAGACATCTGGAAGCTGAGGCATGCATTCCAGAGCATCTTTTTCCAACCTAAATGACACTACGCTGATAGACAAGAGACATTCCAAAGACCAAGAGATATGCAGGAAGGCAGTCAGGCTGACAAGCTGATAATGCGACCAGTGCCAGCAGTATTTCCCATTTTGCATCAAGAAAAGCCAGAAGTTGGGCTTGAGCAAGTCTTCACACACAAAAACCCCGCTCTGCTACCCAGAGCTGTACCATCCTGGAAGGGCCATCCCGCAGGGCCCCTCACACGAAGGCCCTAGGAGAACCTGCCACCCGCTCCTCACTTGCGTTACGCCGCGCAACAAGCCTCTTCCCCTCCGCGACCCACAACGCGCCTGTGAAGACGGGCCGTGCCCGGGACCCGCCGGCACCACTCACCGTTTTCCTGGCGATCCGCCACTCGCCGTCCGCGATGCTGTGGTACCGAACCAGGGTGTTCTCCAGCCTGGTAGCCAGGGGCGCCGGGTCCGGCAGGAGATCCATGCGCCCTCCTCCTGCGCAGACACACGCACCCGCACATCGCACCCGGGCGCGCAGCCAGCCGCGCGCGCTCC
>VXAV01002266.1:88328-102137 GCA_013399715.1 Alectura lathami | reverse complement strand
TTTTTTTCCCTGCATTCAGGTAAAAAGTACAATATACTGCTCTTCCATCAGACAGCATTGGAAAGCAAGTATTTATTTATTTTGTGCTGGCCCACGTGTAACAAAAGTGACGTTAGAATTTCGTGCTTATTTGTCTAATGTCAGCTGTATTACACTGTCCATCTTAACCGTTCTTTTGTAAATGTGAAACCCAAAAGGCTTAGATTGGCTTTTGAGCACTCACGTATATTCATATACATATACACATATGTAGCTAAAAGTGTTCCTTGTTTTACTGGTGTAGCACTGCTAGCATTTGGCTCTGCCTTAATGAGCGAGACTGGCTGCCATTCGCCTCATTTCTCACACAATAACTTTAAAACAAGTATATAGTTGTATCAGAAATATGACTGCGTTTAGACAGTCACTAACTTAGACCTGAGTCAAAGGGAAGTTTCTGGACATCAAAATGGCCCATCATCTCTATGGTGAGATCTGGGTTGTTAGACATGCTGTCTTCCTCTTGGATCAAATTACATGAGAAACTCCTTGTATTTAAGGTCCATGCTGTGGCAGTTTGCAATGCCATGAGGTGGGGAGTGACAGTGCTTGCTGATCTGGATCATAGTCTGGACTGAATAATATTTAAAATGTCAATCTCTTCACAAAACATCAATTGTACTTTTTTGTGTGTGTGTTTTGTGGTTGTGCCACAAGATGGCAGGAAAGCAAAATAAATATTTTTTTTTGCAGTGGCAGCTGCACTTGAAAGAACATTTAAAAACAGATATGACAGAGAAATGGGCCAATGTTTCTTATTAAAGTGTAGATAAAGACTTATAAAGTTTTGGAATCTGTTAGATACTGCTGTAATTAGCATGATTTAACTGTGACATGTTCTGGACCATACTATAATACCTTTCTCTTACACGCCATTGTTTCTTTTGCTAGAGGCAGCAAGTAAACAAGCTAGGCCTGGATGTTCCTAAATGTTTTCTTTTTGGATCCCACTAGAATATGGTGTGTATGAAAGTGCGATTCAGAATAAAGTCTCTTTGTACTTGGAAGGAGAACCATAATTTTCCAGAATGATGATTAGTCCTTGGTTTATGTATTTTTTACCACACAGTACCTCTGCCCTTGGAAAAAATCAACCTTCACATTATTCTCAAAGTTGGCTGCAAAATCAGTTGGGATATTCAAATGCTGACTAAGTTCAGAAGGTATTTTGCTTTCAAGAATAAATATAGAAGTCATCTTTTTTCTATATCTGCTTTCATGTTTTGCTGTTAAGAAACTGCCATAGTCTTTTCTATAAGAGGATTTCAAATTAATCAGTTCTGTTACTCTCCAGTCCTTTCAGTGCAATCTAAACAGACTGTTTTTTTATTCCATCTCCATTTTCAAAACCAATGAGAACACCTTATCAGAGTGATATAAGTAAGAACAGTGAACAGAAACAGTGTATAGCTATATCAACAACAGCGATATAGAATCTTGAGTTACTTAGGCTCAAAAAGCCTGTCTGGATCACCAAGTCCAGCCATTAATCTGACCTACCAAGTCCAAGTCCCAACAACAAAGTCCCTTAGTGTCACATCCACATATCCCTTGAACATCTCCAGGGATGAGGACTCCAACACTTCCCTGGACAGCCCCTTCCAATGGCTAACCACCCTTTCTGTGAAGAAATTCTTCCTAACTTCCAAACTAAATCTCCCCTTGCACAATTTGAGGCAGTTCTGTCATTTGCCACCTGAGCAAAGAGACTGACACCCACCTCACCTCAACCTCCTTTCAGGTGGTTGTTGAGAGCAATGAAGTCTCCCGTCAGCCTCCTCTCAACAACTCCTGTGCCCTCAGCCACTACTTGTAATTCTTGTTTTCTAGTCCCTTCACCAGCTTCATTGCTCTTCTCTGCACATGCTGGAGCAACTCAGCATCCTTCTTGTTGAGAGGGGCCCAAAGCTGAACACAGCACTCGAGGTGCAGCCCCACCAGTGCCACACGCAGACGACCAGTCACTTACTTAGTCCTGCTGACTGCACCACTGCTGATACAGATCAGGGTGACTTTGACCTTCTTGGCCACCTGGGCACACTGCTGGCTCACATTTATATGTGTAGCTCATGTGCATATGGATTACTATCAGTTGTCAATTGCTTGGATAGTTCTGTCCCACAAACCCTCCAAAATACCACATAGTAATGACTGTAACCCACAGAGGAGAACCTGGCACAGGAGTTATTAACGTTCAGGTGTTCTAGAGAATTCTCCCAAGCACAGCAAATTCAGTAAAAGACCCAGATCCAATGACAGGCCTGGTTTTAATCTCTCTTGCCATTGGTGGCTTCTTGATACCGTTGCCAATCACCTCACACCTCATCTGTTGTGGTAGTAGGTCTTCTAATCTCTTACATGTTCTGAATTGCTGGAGAGCTTTCTGGATCTGATAAAAAATATTTTCCCCTCACCTGCAGAGCCCACATAAAAAGTATTTATTATGTCCAAAAAGTATTGAAGATATTTTGGCCAGGCATCATTGACAAACTCAAGGGTTATATTTAATTTTTGTCTGAGATTTTATTGCCTCTCATTTCTGTTCCTAATCTACTCATTTGCCGCTGCCTTCCCAGCTGTTTGACTTTTATCAGGAACACCTTTTTTATCTGGGACAGATGGCCTTGGTGATGTGCCAATGGCAACGAAACTTCTTTACTGAGCCTCCCAAGAAGTGCACCATTCTGCAGGTGCAATGGCTGTGCCTTGGCCACGGATCAAAAGCACAGATAATGTACTGAATAACTTTACTGCTCACAGGAAATGAGTGGTAGTTTGTGGGTTTGCAGCCTGCTTCAGTAATCATGGTCAATCTGTGCACGTTTAGTTGCACTGGCAATAAAAGGAGAAAAGTATACCTGAAAAAATAATCTTCACCATACCATTAACTCCTGTTTTGGAATACAACAAACTTGTTTTCAAGAGCTAGTGATCCTACATTTTTGGTTATTGAGATGTTGTTTGATGGTAAACGTGCCAGTTAAAAGCACTACCTAAGGAAGTTGCTACTCTAAAGCAGTCTCTTCATTTAAAGCAGTCACAGTTCTACTAATTGTCCATGATTATAGTGGTGTGTGTGAGTAGTATTAGAAAGGACTAACAGCTGGATATGTCCCTTTTCTAACTCATTGTCTTGGTCACATTGAGGAATTCCTAATTTGGTGTAGATGGAAGCTTGTTAATGAGTAACAGAAGTAACTATGTTAATCTCAAAATCCATCAGGACTGATACAAGTGTTCCTTGAAAAGAATGACAGGTTACAGAGGTAACAGTCAGGAAACACAATTCTGATTTAGAAAAGCAAATCTCTTACCAGAGAAATATGAAAACAGAAACATAAAGCTGAAATTCATTTCATTGAAGGGCAAATGTTGAACTGAAGGGAGGATTCTGCACTAAAATTTTAAGGCATTTTGGTATTAGATTTTGGCTAGGAGAACTTGCAGCAATTGTTAAAAGTCCTTGTTTATAAGGCTAATGATTTGATTTCCAGAAATGTGTTATGCTGAAAGCTTTCAGTAATATACCTTTTCTGGAAATGTGTTACATGAAGGCTTCTTGCAACTATCCATTGATTTCCAACATTTGGATTATTACCGGAAAAAATTTTGTTGTAATTTTTGCAATTATATTATTAAAATCTTAGTCTATGCCATGTTTCCTTTTTTTTTTTTTTCTCTCCCACCACCTGAAGGCAGAGAACAGATGTGAGGAAGCCAGTATTTGCAGCAACACAGTGCCAGAGTCAAATATGCATTTCCTGTTAGTGATCCTCTCAGTGGTCTCACACCAGTAGTAGAGTCCTGTCATGATCACTCTCTGCCCACTCATACTGCCTACAACTTGAGATGCAATAAGTTTGAGGAAATCATAGGGCAGGCAAAAAGGAGAAACAGTAGCAAGTGAATATAATATTAACTTTCTCTGTTTCTCTTTTAATTATTTCATATATTATGACCCTTGGCAACACTGCAGGCCTTTGTATTATTTTCCTACAAACATGCCCTGAAAACCCCCATGCCCACACTCTACAATGCTTTGGCATGATCGTGATGTTAGCAGAACTGGAAGCCCTGTTCCTGCTACATTTACTTCAACAATGCTTGCATTCTTTTAGAAGTCAGTCTGAATATGCTGATTTTGCAAATGCATTTATGATTTTAACTTTTTATATACAGGTTCAACATCATCATAAAGATTATATAAACATATTTTTATGGTCATGGTTTCTGTCAAGAAAAGCATGAATGAGTTCTTGTGACTCTTATGATTTCCAGGCTGGACTGAAATGCTTGTTTCCAGTAATTTCTTCCTCTACAGTATATGCTCTGTCTTTGAGTCTTAGAGTCTTTCATTTTTCTCCTTTAAGAACACTCCCTACTTCTAATTTTTCCTTCGAAAAATAGCCACTTTATCTTCTTTATACAATGGAAACAACTTATAGTACATCCAAGCTAAGAACTTACAGCTTTAGGATGTCAGATCATGTTTGGTGACTTTTCATTTGAGTAAGGTACATTTATCTTGGATGTCTGAGCTATTTCCTTTGAGAAAACGGCATTAGCATTTCAAAATAAGTACACCTTTCTGACTAATGAGTTGAACATGATGTAATTGTTTTAACACATATTCTGTCTTAATCAGCTGATGATACGGACATAATAAATGCCTCCATTTTCTCAGTCAGTCCAAAACAGACTTGACATCATGGATTTTATCTTCATCCTAGTTATAAATTACATACGTAATACTGGAGGTATTAAGTAAGTAAACTAACAGAGCTAACACAGAGCTAAGATTAACATGGCCTTGCTTCAGGCTTCTAGGTAGATGCAAGAAACCTTAACTGTTTTTCAAATACAATAATGGCAGGAGGCTAAACCTGATTATATTAAAAGCCTCCTTCAGTGCTATGACTTGATATTTTCTTAGCTTTGGTGCAGCCTTGTGGAATAGTCCAAATAAATTGGACTCTTCTGTATCAGGGAAGCATGGCTTGTATTTTCAGATGATTATTATTCAAAAATATCTCAGGGTTCAATATTTGAGGAGATGTGGAGAAACAAAGGAGAGGAATGGGGGAGAAATATTGGAGGAATTTCAGAACATAATCTGAACCTAATGGAGGCAATTCGTTTTTTGTTTTAATATAGGGAGAATCCTTGAGACAGTAACAGATAGAGAGAAAAATAGCTAGTAGAACGTTTTGGGGAAATTATTCATTTCCAGGAGAAAGGTCACCTCTGTTCTGAGATGGGATCCTGAAATATCACTTCAAGGGGGAAAAAAACAACTCAAAAACTCACCCAGTGGCTAGGAGATCCTGGAGATACAGGAAACAATATCTAAAGAAAGTCTGTGCAAATAACCAGGTTTCCATAGAGGCGAAAACAAAGCTGTTGCTCGAGGAAACTGCGTATGTAAGCAACAAAAAGTAGGAGGTTATTCAATGATTTGGGAAGTATAGCTCTACTGATTAAAAAAAGATCCAATTCTGCAGTAACAAAAGCAGTATGACAGAGGCTGGCGAGAGACTGTGTACAGCCCTATAGTCATAAAACCTTAAGTAGCTTCAGTCACATTGATTTCCTGTGTGTACAGCAAGGCAGAGATTGAATAAGGCTCTACTCACTGTTTAAGAAGCTTTAATATATTTGAAGGATGCTATGACACATGCTTTTATGCACTTCTCCAGAAGAAAGAGGCTGAAACTCTATCAAGAGAATCATATTGTTCAAAAGAACAGCACTTTAAAAAACAAGATGCATTAGAAGGCCAAACTGGTCTTTTCTTTCCCTAAGAGGTCCGGGAAATTAACCATGTTACTGGGAAATTTCCGTAATTAGTCCCTCTGCTCTGTTTCTATGACAGAAAAATGTTGTACGGACAGTCCAGAGAGAAGTTTGCATGAGTTTTCTTCCCATTTAATACTGCTTTTAGCAAGAAGCAGGTGGATCCATTGACTTGGAGTATACTACAAATGTGACATGCGGATACAGATATTTTGAAAGCAAATCTTGCTCTTGGACCAGTGGTCCAATAACATCTACCTCAGTAGCTTCATCTTCATACATCAGAAAATTTAAAAACTTGTCTACACAGGTTTCTGTCCATGCATAGTTTGAGGGTTGAAGTGCTTTGTATTATATATTTTCTTTCTTTGAATATTCTATCTTTTGTATTTTGAGTAATACTGGGCATTTTAAGTGCTCAATAGTGCCTGGCACAGCTTTTGGGTAGTTTAAAATAGTTTAAAAAAGTAGCTGTGTTTTAAGTAATCTATAGTTATAGCTGTGAAGTGATGGCCAAGTAGATGGGATAGTCATAATCCTCATGTTTTTAGCACATATGAGTAGTAGCATAGTTCAGGGATCTAAAACAAGCAAACAGATGAAATATCTTTCTCAGTAATCAGCAGCAAAAATATTTATTGTTCAAACATGTAACTTGCCTCCAACTCTTAGAAAGCCATTACAAAGTATATGTTATCTGTACCTAGGCAATTTTAACTTCTGTAAACAAGTAAGTTAAAATTAATCAACAACATGCCAAAAGCCTCTGCTAAAGGGTAGCTGAATTCTTGTTCTGTTTACTGGAGATATGGCTTTGAATTCTGGAAAGAATTACTAATGGCTTCTTGTCTGATTTTACATTCTTTTTTATTTATTTATTTATTTTATTTTTATAAGAGTATGATTCAAAACCTTGTACTCTCTTCTGTATCAACTTGCACACATTTTCATTCTGCATCTCCTAGACTGAGATCCTAGGTTGAAATTGCAGTTTCTTCTCTCTCCCTCTCTTCCCTTCTCCTCTAATTTGGCCACACACCAGATCTTTTTTTTGTTGTTCCTGTCAAATTGTTTAGTATCTGACCAATCCTGACATGTCAGGGAGGAGAACTGGTCAGGTAGGTCTGACATTGCCTGCCCTTCCAAATATACAGGAGAGCTTTACCTCAGCTCATGTTCTGAAAGCCAGATAATTCAGACTCAAAGGGACCCCTGGGCCATGCATGTTAGGCTTTGTGCTAAGTTTTCCTTTGCTCACACTCACTAAGGAGTAAAGGGAGGCAGTGGCAGGTGGAAGAGCCCAGTAACAACCTGCTCTGGCTGATCCCAGGTCTGTAAGAGAAGCCATCAGCCCATCCAAGGGCCATCTCCGCACACCCAGAGGAGCACAGAGGCCCAAAGGCAGGAGGGAACACAAACTGAGGATTCAGATCAGGGGACACCTTGTACGGGCCCCTGCCAGGGCTGTCACAGGAAAGCTTCAGCCCCATGGTCCAGGCGTGACATCCACCAAGATGAGTAAAGGCTGCATCACCTTTTGAATTGAGGGAGGCTTCTGCCTGCAGGTATGGGAAACCTTATGGAACGCAAAAGTGGAAGAGCATTTCAGCATGGCAGAGGATGTATGACGTGATGTTCAGGAGAGGAATCAAAAGTGAGGAAAGGGAGGGATTTAGATTATTCAGGGAGGAAATAAAGGTGGGAAAATAGAAGTAAAAGGTAACAGAAAGGGACAGTTTGTAACAATTTTTTGTCAATGTTCTTGTCTGCCCATGCCCTGCATCCCATCAACACATTTTGCCCCACCTTCTTATTATGTGAACTTTTAACTCTTTCCTGAGTGAAGGACTCTGCTTTGTGTGGAGACATCCATACATGGGTCTCAGTGCCAGCAGCTGGAGTCAGACCACACGCTGGAGGGCCTATGTGTCCATGGTGTAGGCCAGAGTGGGTGGACTTAAACACCATTAACTGGAGTGGGACCTTGGGCCATGGGCCCTCTGTGTCCATGGTGCCAGAAGGTGGAGCGAGTGCAGGAGTGCCGTGGTGAGTGGGGTTCTAGCTGGCAAGGAGGTGAGGTGGTGGAGAGGCTAGGCATGTGGGCTCTTCTCTGAGGACACGACAGGAGGAACTGTGTACTGGAGAGACCAAGGAGTCTTGGCCAGCTGCTGGAGGGACTGGGGAGCCCCAGGAAGAAGATAAGTGGTGTTCCTCTGAGGAGCATCTCTGCTCTGCTGGGGCCACAAGGATCAGCCTTCTCACTGGTGGATATCGGTCCTGCTCAGCTGGAAAGGGGATCAGGGCGAGGTCATATGCGCTGACTGCTGATGTGAGTGCCCAATGTCCGTGTTCATCCCTGTGGCTGGCTGTGTACACGTGCAGATGCAGTGTGTTTTTGTGCCTGCTGGCAGCATACGCTCAGCCTCACTGGTGGCATGGAGCTGTGGCTGCCTCGTCTCGCCTGGGCTGTCATGGTGTGGTATTCTGGCAAAGCCTGATCCTCTTCTAATTGCCTTGGCTGGCACGTAGGAGGCTTCTATGCACTGCACTGATCTACACTGTATTATCTCAAAGTGGGGCAAAATGCCTGCGGATGTGACATGAAACAGAGAAGTAGGATTTGTTAGTGCACAGGGACACACTTCCCTGAAGTGATTCTGGAAATACATTGCCAGTAAGCCCTCAGGCAGCCTCCAAGCAATCCATTCAGTCTCTCCAAGGCAGTCTAGCTGCTCAACACTGTTCATGGTCAAAGAATTCAGCCTCATAGGAACAGCCAGAAATGCCGCTTAATTCTATAGGCAACCACATCCGACAGCTCCTTCCAAAAGTGATCAAACCTCTAGACCAGATTCCATTAAATAGTTTCTTATGAATAAGCCTATAACTCAAGCACACGGATCTATCAAGTAGGCTGAAAGTGACATAGCCACTGCTAACATTAAGCAGTTGAACAGTTGAAGAAACCAACTACAATGTGCAATATGAAAATAAATAATAAATCCATTACCAGAAGAGGCATTCCAACCAAAGTTGCATTTTTGTAGGTGTTCATAGACCTTGTCAGTATTTGTTCCTGTGTTCTTATTAGTTTGCTAAAAGACAGCTATTTATACTAATGGTGGGTTAATGTGAGAAAAGAAAAATGCAGGTTAACAACAGGATTTTATTTATTTATTTTTATTTTTTGGTCTGTTTTTAGAGTTGGGCTGGAATACTTAACACAGCTACTAGCCAAATAATTTTGAAGTTAATGCCTTGAAAGGAACCATCTGCCTTAGTCTCATGGGAGATGGAGGTAGATGGAGTAAATTATATGACATGTAAACATTCTGTTGTTTGGACTCAAACAGAACTTCGTGATGCATTACATTTATAAGCAGTGTTCCTCAAATACATGGAAAAAGCCTAGCTTTTTGACATTTTTATTACACTCTGAAATAAAACTCTGTTCTCAAAGGATTTTCCCATCCATTTTCCAGAGTCCTAACATCCATTTCTACAAAAGTGGAGAATCCTGATTGTGTGGTTTCAGTCTCTTTGACTACAGTTTAGTCTGTCACTGGGTTTTTACTGCTGTATATAGAAAAGTAGATTGCAATTGGTGCAAACCTCGTTAATTAATACCTTATTGATAAAATATGTGAAACATTAATCTGATTTGAGAGTGTATTTGTTGTGGTGAACATATACATTCCTCAAAAATAAAACAGTAATTTTATTATACCAATCTGATTTATCCTAGCCAATGTATAAGTTGCCTTGATGAAAAATAATCTACTCATGTTGTGTAACTGATACTTCAATTGATGTACACAGTCACCATGTTCAGGCAATGGAACTATTTCCATCATGGGACACTGCTAGTCTCTATGCAGTATAAGTTAAGTGCATTTATAAATACTTCTACTCAGGTAACAGAGCAGTCATCCCTGTCCTCGAAACAGCAGACAGTGGCTGGCAGCATGGCAAAGGAAGTTTAAGTTACTTTCAGAGAAGTGGAAAGGGATGTAGAATTTAGAGCCATCTATTTAACTGAGTTCCACTACCCCACACAACCCAGTTGGTTAGTATTGAAAGTCCACAGAGACTAGAAGAGGAGATTTTATCATTCATATTGAATAAAAAAATATAGGTCAACATAGCAAGTGGATTTTTGTATATTTTTTTCTGTACTGCCATTGCCCGCTTCGGTTATTTCTTTCATCCATGTTTTGTTTCTGCTTTTTGTTCTGTTTTCTTCCCTCCCCCAGCCCCTTCTTCTTCTGGTTGCTTCCTGGTGAAAAAGGGATTATGTTACTAAGTGACTGATCAAATACAATGCTTCCAAATTTCTGCTTCTAGGAGTTTCAGAAGTACAGGACGCAGAATATCTGAGGGACTAAGTTCATGTCAGTTCAGCTCTATATCCGTATACATCTTTTACTTGCAGCTAGTCACAAGCATAGGAACAAAAGCTTATGAACAATATTTGCATCCTTTTTTTTTNCATGTTATTCTCACTGCCTGCTCAAATTCTTACTATTAATTCTCTTTAGGAAAGAGAAAAAATACAGAGATAATTCAGACCTCAAGGAAAATATGCCATTTACAGCACCGTGTACCTTAAGTCACTGAAGCATTACACTTTTATAAAACTTTTGTAATAACAGTAAAAACATTGAAAATTATTTTGAGAATTTCACTATAAAGAATATAAGAATGTCTCTTGCAGTGACTGAAGGCAGTGAATCATGTAACAATGTATGAATGTAATGTATGAATTTTCTCAGCTATACTTTCGCACTGTTTCACCAGTCTGAAGACAGATATGCCTTTGATTAAATTGAAAAAAAAAAAAAAATGTTAAGTATTTTTATTCTATGATTTCATGTAGTCGCTTTACAAACCCTTGTAAAATATTACTGTTCAGAACTGGGCCATATGCTGTGTGGAAACCACCTCCTTGTGTTTGTTGTGCATCTGCCTTCTGTCAATTTTGCTTGGTGCCCTTCATAGCTCTTGAACTGGAACACAGAGTGAACAGTCAATTTCTATTCACTATCTCCATGCCACTCAGATTTTATTGACCTTTATCATATACCTCACTCACTTGTTTGTTTTTCCAAATTAAAGAGTTCTTATTTAGTAACCTTCACTAAAGAGTCTTCACTTAATTATTTCTTATGCAGAAAAATTTACACTTTTTCATCATGTTTGTTTCCTTTCTCCCAACCTTTGGCTGTTCTCCTGTGTCCTTTCAGTCTGATCTACATAAGATATGCCAGTACTTCTGCATGGGCTAAAGTTTATCTCTTTTGGAAAAGGTATCCAGGGGTGATTTAAAGATAACATCTGCTAGAAAAATGCACCGTGTTCCTTGCCATCTGTTACAAATATCTCAACACTTTTGCCTTAGGTGAAACCAGGCCAATGTGAACATTAATTTGCAAGTATTAGATCTTGGTAGATCTTTGCTTTCTGATTTATAGAGGTTTGGATTTGCTTGTTGGCCAATTCCATTCTGCCAGAACCTCCTCTGAGACCCTTTCCAGGAACAGAGGTTTTTGCTGTGTGGCACTGGTTGCTTAAGAGGATTAGTTCCTTAGATAATTCACTGCCATTCTTTGTGGTTTTGGGTTATTTTTGTTGTTGCTGTTATTGTTGTTGTTGTATTCCTTTCCTGACAGATGTCTTCTCACTACATAGTTACTCATAGACTGTGGTGAAGCTCCTCTAGAAATTATGCCCTGAAATCTTTTATTCTGTTTTCTATTCTATAACTTGAAGATAAAAAATGACAGATGGTGTTTTCTTTCCCTAACATGGAGGAGTTGTTTGTGCTGGCATACAGTAAGTGGTATTTCATTATTGCTTAATGATTTTATGTAGTTTTGAATAAGAAAAGAGAGAAAAAGGTCCATGGTGAGTTTCACTACTTCGTTAAAACCTTCTTGCAGCCATCTCAGTAAATTCCTCCTATTTTTGCCTCCTAAAACACTGAAGACAAGATAGACAGTAACAACATGCTTGATCTCAAATATCAGATAACATGGATTAACGGTGACTATTAGTAGAGGTTTTGCTCTGAAGATGAAATAATTCTGTTGTGACAGGAGCTCTTGCTCTGGTCATTAAGGGCTGTCTAATCCATCTTCTGGGACAATACTGAGACCAGTCTAAGCCATTAGAAAATGTTCCATCCTTGATTACTATAGGCTTGGCCTTCATTACTCAAAATGTTCATGATTCTCTAAATTTCATTATGACTTGCCAACTTATCTGTTCCAAGGGCTTCTAGGGGCATTACAGCTGGAAACTTTTACTCATGAGAAAGAAAAAGATGAAAGGCAGACTTGCCATGAAGTTCATCCTGTTCTTTCATTTCGTCAGCCCTAGTTTAGAGAGGAAGGAATTGCAGCAGCTAATGCTGGATCTGCCAGGTGTCGTGGACATTCACACAAATGTATCCCTCAGAGTTTCTATGGGGGAGGCAGTAGTACCACCACTGATGAAACAGGCCAAGAGCGCTTTGAAGTGGGAAATGCAGTGGAACAGATTTATGGTTGGAATTCCCTATCTAGAAATGTTGATTACAATCAATAATGGAAAACCTGTGGAAGGCTGAAAGCTGGAGAGGAAAGAGACTTTGAGATCTTTAAGAACAGGATTCTTAATTCAGAAAAAAATCTTTTGTCGTATGTATTCCTTGTATTTTAATTTACTCTAGTTAGTGCAGAGTATGGAATTTCATTCTTGAACTTGCTAACACACTACTATATTCTCTTAATACCTTTACGTTTTAACAGTGGCTCAGTATTACTGACCTTATAAATGTTATTTATTGGTCACTTTAAAACCACATTCCTCTTTTATGAGTGACTACTCAGCCTGAGTAACCTGTTCTTGAGCATTAAGTTACCACTTCCTGTGTGGTTTGTCACTAATTCATAGGTTATACTTTGAATCAATTCTGTTTGATTATTCAGTACATCTATTTTTGTCCTCCAACTTTGTTCTAGATGACTTTCCACTTTTTACCAAAAAATTACACTTCTGTCAGAGATGTAAGAGTCATGAAGTCACTCTTCACCTCAGGTGGAGGATAGGGATATAGATGAGTTAGTCCTTGTCACCTTTGGGGTTTACAAATCACAGTTGTTGAACTTGCAGGCATCACAGTGTCTGTATACACAGCATAAATTTTAAATACAGTAAAAAATTGTTTTTTACTTCCGTGGATGCAGATTTTCTGTGGTTGCAAAACATAAGGTGTTCAGTTCACACATGACAGTAATGCCTTCGATCAGTCTTTGATATGACTTGAAGATTCACTTGTTTTGGATTTTGTGAGGTGCATTTTCTTCAGGCTGCTGAAACACCAGACTGTAGATGGCAGCAGAAAGCTCCCAGAATTAGTTCCCATTTGTTCTGATCTAGACTGATGTCTACTGAATGGATGTTGTGAAAACATCACTGTGTCTGTGGTACAGTCAAATGTGCAGAGAGTCAGCATACCCAGTTCTCGTTTCTATCTGCCTGTGATTAAGGGGCCACTCACAAATTCTGAGTTCATACACAAAACTTTTCATCAGTTCCTTCCAGCAGTAGTCATTAAATTCCCCAAGGCTCCCTTCTGAGAATTGCAAGTAAGAGTTTGTGGTATTTCCTTTGTCAAATATAAAAATTAACTCTAAAATTCTAGTGTTTCAATAATATAATTACAATACACAGGATAATATAAGGAGGAGATAAAATAAGTAATCTGCTTATTTATATAATCTAATTCTTCTATAAAAAGGTAGCATTATTCCAGTGCACGTATTACCTCTTGTTGAACAGGCTTTCATACAGAGCACATCAGTAGTTCATTGCTTTTAGAATCCTGATGGCACGGGAAACGTGCATTCTGATCCATTCAGGCATGGTAAGCAGTTGCTCTTCAGACAGCTCTGTTCCCCTCTCTCTTCTTCTCCCCATTCTTCTTGTTTTTTTTTT
>VXAV01002266.1:57509-80432 GCA_013399715.1 Alectura lathami | reverse complement strand
AATTTTTTCCAGTTGGAGCTGATTAAACATGTTGCAGCCATGAACACTCTTCAGAAAATCACGCCATCTTTAAAATTGTTTTTCCACGGTTAACTGGGTAGTTTCATTGTCATTTCCCCATTTACTACTTTATCATTACAGATTGTGTGCTAGCAGCTAGATAATACTCAGCTCTGCATCTGTGAGTAGAAATAACACAATTAAAAGCCAGCCAGCGGCATACCCCATCTACCTTTTCACACCTGCTTTAGCTGCCTTATTTCCCAGCAGTCATCTGCCTGCATTTGCTGTTCAGAAACTCAGCATGTCCAAACATGGCAGGTTTGCCGTGACATAGCTTGTTCAAATGGCACTTTGGGCAGTGTCCGTTCAGTATGAGTGCAGGAGCTTCTGATGTGCTCTTTTGACCCGTTTGTGCCTGCAAGATATTTGTCCAAGTTTTCTGGGCATCTGCAGCTTATGCTCCTTCCAGACTGTCTGATCTCCCAGCCAGACAATTAAAATCCTCTACTGCTTCTAGACATGATTTCCAAGGAAAAAGAAGCATACATACAAAGGAATTCAAAATGTGGTGCACTTAAATGCACTCTTCTGTTTACTAGTTACTTAGATGGGTGAGAAAACTTCAAATAGTAGGATTTCTTACCTTCTTTTAAAATACATTCTCTTTGACCTGTGGTGTGTTTACAGCAAAAACTGTCTCAGGCAACTTTTTCTGTATATGAGAACTTTCTCCTGAAAACACAGCACAGCTGTGCTACCTGATGTTCTGCATGTGATCAGCCCACAGAGGAACTGGCTATTTTAAATAGAGAACGTGAGTAAGTGCTTTGCTGGACTGCAGCCAGGACGTGTGGATCACTTCAGAACTCAGCCCTTCCTCTCTTTGCTTTGACATTTTTCAAGTTCAAAGTGTGCCACTGTGCATCAAGTTAATACGATTGAATTACTCTATAAAAAATAACCAGTAATTGCCTGACATATTCAAGAGAGTTTTTCAAGGGCTGATTAAGGGCTGCTTGTGGCAACTGGTCTAATTTTCATATGACAGTTTAAAATAACGAAGTTTCATGTACTTTAGACTATATATGGTCATCCTAAATATACTGTGATCTCTTTCTTCCTGACAGCAAGCTTGTTGTCCAATATTTAAACAAAATATATGTGATTGCATAACTGCCTGTGGTTGGCGTTGGAGAAATATTGTCCACCAGGAAACCCTGGAGCACTGGGGTTCTCTGTTACTTGGAATGCAGCCACCTGTATGTCAGATTGCATGACTCTGAAGGTAAAAAGTCTTGAAAACAAATATAGCTTGGAATTAGTCATGCATACTTGTTTTGGAGAACCAAGAGATCAAGTGAGTTTGATAGCCCTTAAAACACAGAGTTTTGCAGACATCTGCATTTCTTTTTCCCAGCATAAATAAGGAAATTGAGAAAGAAATGTAGGACAAAACACTTCTCTTCCTCACTGTCTCTAACCAAGCTTGTTAGATGTAAGACAAACGCTGGAGCAATTCTTCCAGCACCATTGTTCAAAACGTCTGACTTTTGTTTAGTTTTTATTTCAACTTGTGTTATGTGTGCTGCTAGAGGAATTTTGACCATTTGAAACAGAACTGCAAGTTACATCAAAACATCTGTGCTTAAGTAAGATGGTTTAAGCTTATGGTTTAACATAAATATGATGAAGTATGATGAAGTGGGAAGACTGCATTGTGTTCACACAGATGCATTGTTCTCACAGTGTAAAGAAGGTGTCCAGTGCTGAACTCTGATTTACCAAATGAAAACTTGCAGGTAGATACTGTACTTCTGAGGCTGGTAAGCGAGACCGGACTTTTGGCTTCTCTTTCTCGTACCCTTGCCAAGCTGGATAACTTCCTACATAACTGTTGCCTTTTTGGAAAATACTGAAACTATTTCTTGGAAAGTGGTTGAAGGTCAGGCAGAGTTTGTTCTGGGTTTTACAGTATTTATTATTGCATAAGAAGGTTGTGTCCTACTTCTCACTGATGTCTGGCTAAAGACTGCTAATGTGAAGGACGCATGCTTCCTAATACAAAAGAAACTCTGCTGGAGATAAAGAGAAGCAGCATTACATGCAGGCTCCTGTAGATGCAACACATCCATATTTACATTTGGAAAATATGTGCTCTATGATGATCTTTAAAATCCTTCAAATAGATTTAAACTGAATGAATTTTGATTTTCAAAAGGGCTTAAGATAGGGTCTCCAATAACATAGCTTTGAGATCACCCTGCTTTTTAGCACGGGACCTTAAAATCACTGCAAAAGATGGCAGAAGAAAACAGCAAAGATGATAGGAGGTGCTGGCAGAGGATCTTAGTGTACAGGCACAGGTGGTAAGAGGAGAACAGGTGTGGAAGCAGAAATCAGAGACAGACACTCACTGGACCCTAACTGAGTGCCACCTTGAAAGCTGGTGAGCCAGGGAGTAGGGCACAGCAAAGAGAACAAGGAATGTGTATCCCAGATGTAAATATCCCATGTATGGTAAAAAACAGGCTATAAAGGGAAGGTATGAAGAATGGTCACAACCTCCAGAGGAACAGGAACAAAGCAATGGCAGAAAGGTAGGAATTGCTCCACTATTGTCTTCCTCAGCTAAGGACACCACTGCTAGATAGTCAAAGCAAGTGACCCTCTGCTTTGGTAAGTGAAAAGCGCTGCTTTTTTCTTACTGCTCATCACATTTTTCTGGGTGCAAAATATCTTTATGACATCACTGAGTTAAATAAACTTGGGATCTCTAGAGCCCTGGGAGTATGTGTGTGTTGCTATATGTGTGTGCACACGTGAGTGTGTGTGTATGTCTGTGTTTTCTGCTTCAAACTGCTCACACAACACAGTGATTGATACCACAGCTCTGACTCAGAGTGAAATTGGGCACAACAGCTCCCTCGAATGAACCTGAGATTTCAAACCTCCTCTGTGCTCCCTCCCCCAGTTTCTTTGGTCTACTTCTACTTCTCAGCCCATTGAAATATTTGCCCAGGTGTGCGCCGATGCACACAAACAGTCCCAGCAATGTTAAGGGGAAGAGTGCTGCTTGGTGTCTCACCAGCACATCTGGACAAATATCTCCCTCTCTCCACACTTTTGTTCTTGCCTTTACTGACTTGTGTACTTTGGATTTATGGCTTTCTTGCTGGTGCCTGCCCCACGTATTTGCACATTGAGCAGAAAAGTGGAGTTCCAGCCCAATAAACCACAATTAACTGAATTGCAAAAGAAGGATCTGATTCAGGGAATAAAGTGTCTGCTGTAGGGAAAAGGAGAAAAATAAATAGTTAATAGTTAATACAAGGAAGAAATGTACTGGGGTGTGTATGGTGTTTCCATTTTATTTGCTCTTTTGAGGTTTGTCTAATGTTCTGCTTTTATTTGGTGTAGAATTAGAAAATTTGTGTGTGGCAGAGAAACAGTCCATACAATAATGTGTGGATACTGTGGTGTTCATGGGTTCTGGCAACATGTCTCAAAATTAATTGAATTTATTTTTCTGAAGAAATGCTGTGACTTGGATTGAATACTGAAAGAAAATAACTAGAAAAGAACTGACTTGGACTTTTGGGTATTCTGGAAAAAAAAAAACAAACTTTTTGGTGTTATTCCTTTCATGGCTTTTGAAAAGTTCCCTGTGCTCAGACACTCGCAGCTCTCCTCCATCTTCACAGCACAACAGGGTTACAGCGTGTCGGCTCCGAGGTTGCCCCAGTCCTTTCACAGTGCATTTACTCACCGTGGAAGTCCAAAGTAACCTTTACCTTTCATTGAGCTCTCTCTGGATAGGCAGTCAATACGCTGCCTAAAGATTGTGGACAAAAGCCCAAGTTGGTACATTGACTCCAAATTATGTCATTAGCAGAGCAAAAACCTGTGCCTCCAGTCCGTGAGAGAAGTGTCACCATGTGCACGCCACTCACTGGGGGTGATCCCCCCTCCACTCACAACCGCCTTTGCTCTCAGTGGAGAAGAGAGGTGAATGAGCACAAATATGCAGGCTATGTGTAGCACGGATACTGACTTACAAACAAATAAAGGTTTTGGGGCAGACCAGCTTCTGGGAGAACGGCTGTTTCGTGAAGAGTGCAGGCCAGTCCCTGTGAATGGCAAAATCTGATTAGATGTCACACATGTCATATCATGCTCTTTCAGAAGCTTTCCACTGGCAAGGTTTGAGACAGGGATCACTACAGAACTGCTCAAGATTCCACCTTTCCTGCCCCGGGCCAGCCCTCAGCAGGCTCAAAATGATTTGCAGAAGAGGGTCAAATTTAGCATTGGCTTTAGATCAAGCAAACAAGACCAGAAAGCCTCATGCCACTGCTTGAAAACAGAAATGCTGGGGCTCTTCGTTTACATACTTAGTGGTTTTAATGGCCTCTTTAAGAGAAATTTAATTCAGTGTTTTTAAATATCATTGACATTTCAGTTAGAAATTATATATTTGCTTACAGTTTCACAGATGTTAACATAGATAAACCAAGTAACTAAACTAGAGAGGGGAAAGTCTGTGAGTGAAACACAGATGATTTCCTCTCTGAACACCAAAGAGAAAAAACACTTCTGAGGCGAGCTGAATTCATGAGCTTTCAGAGTTTTACTTCATCCAGAATGTCTCAATTTTGTTCTTGGTATCTTTATAGCAGAACAATTCAGGAAATATGCTGTGCCAAAACCTGAGGTGCTGCCGTTGTAATGGTCTCTGTGTAATGGTGACCTTCAGGATGCTAGATTTTCTTTGCCTGAATTAGACATGAAACACAGGCGTGCTCCCATGAAGCCAGACATTATTTCTAGCAGTATTAGTATTCCATATGAACAACATCTTAGAGGAAAAACCCAGGAGAAGTTACTTCTATTTCATCTCTTTTTTCCACAAGCCAGCTGTCACACATGCAGCCCCAAAATCAGTATGGTTTCAGAAAGGATTTCCAGAGAAAAAAGTAACTTATTCTACTTCCACAAATCTAACTCATGACCGGGTACCAGCCTGCAGCTAGTAAGACTCGTTATAATTGAACTGCGCCTTCCACATCTAGCTGCACGACTGCATGTTTCATCTGAAACACCTAGAAACATCGGACTAATTATATTCCTATAAAGAGCACCCTGCCAAAGGTACAGAAAAGCCTGCTAGAAATTCCAGACAGATCTGTTTTCTCCATACCTTACACATTTCCTCCCTTAAATCTTGGTGCTGCAGACTCTTGATGTTTACTCTGTCCGCTGTCCCAACAACAGCATTTCAACAAAGTAGACTGTAGACTGTAGACATGGAAATACAACTTGTTTGCTCCTTTCCTGTAGTTTAGGGATAATTGCTGGGAAAAGTGTGGGGGTTAGGAATCCTAGGCAGCCTGCAGTGTTTGCTGTTGGCTGCATAATTTCATAAATTTCTCAAAGCTGTATGAGAAGGAAATCAGTCAGGCGTTCATTCGGGTCTTGTCAGTACAGATTTAACTCAGAGAAACGTACTAAAAAACAGTACAGTGATTACTGTATAGTTCAAAGGTCATACTGGATAGAAAGTTATTGCCACAACCTCGTTTTCTTTTCCAGGCTTTTTGGACAGAATACCTTAAAACCACAGGAGCATTTCTAGATATGAACCATATGAGAACTTGGAGGATTCCACTCACAATTACAAGTTGCTTTTTAGCAGTTCATTCACGCTGTAGTAGAAGCTGGTAAATCTAGTTTGGTGTTAATATATGGGGATTGTTGTACGAAGTCAGGTCAGCAGCCTGATTAGTCGAGTACAGCATCTCTTAGGGTGACTAGGTTCAGATGCATTTGATAGCTATGCAAAAAGCAGGTTGGTGGGAGGAAAATGTATCTCCCCATTAGGTCTTCCCTTTTATTACCAACAGCAAAAGTAAGAAATAATGAAGTTAAAATTTAAAAAGTCACAGTCTGATGGTGGTCCTCTTATCTGCACAAAAGCCAGCTCTATAAATCTTCCCAGATTCTTGGCTTCACCTCTGAAGAATGCTTACAAAGCTTTCTTTAATGAAGTTTGTAATAGTTGTGTTGGCTCTAAAATGAGGAAAACCACGCAAAGTAGTCCAAGATTTTTAGTACTCACTACACAAGGAAAAGCTAAGTAATTGACATAAAACTTCTTTCATGTAATGCAAGAAACACAAATAATTCTTTCTGGCAATTTTTGCTTGTGGAAAGTCTGTAAAAATGATCTTTTTATTTCACTTTGCCAGAATAAAGAACATTTTAAATTTTGTTTCAGGAATGACTGTACAACTTCAGATCTGTCTGCCATTTAGCACCAACCCCTTGAACACACCAAGAAACCAGTCTTCAGGATTAAATAAGATTGATGCCCAGAAACAGATTTACACCTCCATACCTAGGGAAATATGTAATAAATCATAATCTTTCAAGTGTACATGAGTCGATATAATCATCCTTATGGTGACCTGAAGTCCCCAATGTGCCAGTTAATGGGTAGGATAAAGAGGTCCTGAGGGGAGATCTGAATGCTAATGTGAAAGTTAAATATGTGAGTTCTTGCACAGCCTCACGAGGCTAAAGTAGTGGAAAAAAACATGTAAAACGTGGCTTTTGCTAGGCACACATGTGATCCCCCAAGAGCAGGGTGGGCCCAGCACCCTGAGCAGCACTGTGTCCATGCTGGCCCCTGGCACGCTGCTGTGGGAGCTTCTTGTGCTTCCTATGGGTGCGCTGAGGGGAAAACTGGCTTACTGCCCGGGAGGTGTCTTGAGAACAACCCTTGAATTTAATTAATAGTTTTCTAAAGGCAGTGAGCTAAAAGGGAAAATTAACATAACTGCAGAAACAATGTAAACATTGTAGGTTGTGGAAATACTGGAGACTGGATGTAGCAAGTCGGCTCATGCTGGTTGTGCTGCACTTGCTGCTTGCCTTCCGCCTCCTGTTTGTCATGCTTGCTGCACCTCACCTGCAGTGCCTGTAGGGCGAGCCAGCCAGAGGCTGCAGGCTGCCACCTTCTTCTGGCACTGCACCTGTGAAGTTTGGTAGGCTATGTGCAGTATAAAGCATTGAAGCCCTTGGTTAATTGACACGGTATGGCATTCTCATTTCTTTTCCGTCTATATAGAGTCGGTTTGCTGTAAGGGGAAAATCTACCAAACCTTCTTCTTTCAGATACTATTAAAAGCGACTAAAGTCATCCATACGGTGTGAAAATTCAGCTAAACAAGTTGGGTGGCTACCTTTAGCAATCCTGAGCGTAAGCCTTTGAAGTGACAATGAGGTGTATATGCGTAAGAGGGGACTAGAGGACCCGTAGCTTCTCTGCCTGTTCATTGCTGGTATCTTGTGAAGCTGCAGCTGGACAGACCCAGCGCAGTACACAGTATCACCAGTCCAGCTCCTGGCTGCTGCTGTGGCCACCAGCTGGTCTGTAGAAGATCTGTTTTCAGCTGACAAGGAGCAAGAGTCAACAACAGCAGGGCATCTCTCTGTCCAGGCTAGGGACCTGTCACCTCTGGGGAGCCGGGATGCCTCCCTCATGGTCCAAGTGAGCATCACCACCACTTCCAGAGGAACCTTGCAGACTGCTGCTTGGCCACACACATGCTGTCCCTGGTGAGCACCTCAGACAGGATTTTGCCATCCTGCATCAGGTGTGATTTTTCTTCTGCCCAGAGCAAAGATGGAAGATGGGTCTTGCTGAACAGAGCTAGCTGACCCCACCAGGGCCAGGCTGCTCAAGCAAAGGGTGCAAAAGCACACATGAAAGAAAGATACGCAGTCCATGTTCCCCATTCCACATGGTGTCCTGAGCCTACCTGAGGTGATGGAGGTCCCCACTTCTAGCTGCAGAAACTAAGTAAGTGCAGTGGTGTTGAGGCTGGCATGAAGATCCCAGAAGACAGTGCAACCAGAATAAGAATATGTTAAAATTTAAATTTTCAGATTATTGAATCTTTGGCCATTCTGCATTTTTTTACTTAATTGCTCTTAAATCACTGCAAAGTGGAATGGGGGCCCAAGAAACCTCATCCTAACATATTTACCAGTATTGCAGCTTTCATCCGTTGTTCCCCTTTCTTTTGTTTGCTACACATGGAATGAATGTAGTTGATTGTAGTTTCTAAACTCAAAAGGTCTTCTTAGCCTTCTGCAGCAGGATGAACTACCTGCACAGCTTTAATATTTCAGACAAAAACTTGTGCAACTTTGCTTCAGTGTCTACCTGAAAATTTCCAAGATATCCTGTAGCACTGCCCTAGCTGTTAACAGACACCTTCTAGTTTTTAACCTAAAGCCTCGCACTGAGTTGCAGGCCCTTTGTATCCTGGCCTAACTCTCATGGGCCAGGAAACAAGATTAACAAGATTTTCCCCTGCCCCTCTGCAGCCGCCTTCAGGCATGTTGCCATGTTCCCTTCACTTCAAACTAAACTGTCGTATTTCTCCCAGTCTTTCCTCCACAAGTGCGTTTTCTAGACCTCTGGCTCTCCTCACTGATCTCTTCCGGACTGCCTCCAGTGACTCCCCACCTTGCAGGAAGTGCCTTGCCCATAACTGGATGCAGCAGTTCTGCTGAAGCTTTACAAATGCTGCCTGGAGTGGAACGTGTACTGTACAAGCCCTGTAGGTTATGGTTCTGTTTAAATATTCCAGTGCTGTGTTTGCTTTTTTAGCAATAGCAGCAGACTAATTCCTACTGGCCTTAGACCCACTGTGGCCCTCAGATCTTCTTCTGCAGAAGTACTATCCAAAAAAACAGGGTATCTGTGTAATCACTGAGTGTTGCCTGCATGTAGTGCCTTCTGTATGAATGGTGTCTGCTTAGAAATAAATAAAAGGTCGTTTCGCCAGTTTGCCAAGAAGACGTTAAGTGCTAATGGAACTCACCGGCATCACTGCCTGTGCCTCTAGCTTGGTGCCTAAATTTATCCTAGTTTGAAACTCTAGTTTTGAAAGTGTTGATTTGCAGAAAACCCTAAACAGGAGTTAATCTACTATTGTGTTTTTGTAGTAAATGTCTGAGAACTTTTCTGGTAGGGTTATCCAATTTTGTTTCCACCCAACAGTATTTTATCCTGACCTGGTTTGCCTGGTTTACTTATATAAAGATCACACCAGCCAATGTCAAAAGCATAATGAAATGCAAGATTTATGGCTTCCATTGTTTATTCACAGGCCTCTTACATTATCGTAGAGGAAATGAGATTTGTTGGACCTGATTTTGTTCTTGATGAAACTTTGCTGACTGTTGAAAAACTGTTTGCTTTATTATCAGTAGGTCCTTTTGTCTGCACTAAACTTTCAGACTTTCAGTTTCTTTTCTTAAAACTTTTGCCAATTGGTTACTTTAATTGGCTAAGGCAAAATTCTCTTAGCTCACACAGCTTAACAAACAGGCCTTGCACAACAGCACCCTTCAGTGCAGAGCAGGATTTGAAAAGTTGTACTGCAAGGCAGTGCTGAACACAGAGGAAGACCAGTCTATCCAAAAGATCTCCAGGACTAGATTAACAAAAATGGAATAAAATTAAATGTCAAACCCCACACCTCAGGGCCAGCAATAATAAAAGACTCTCTTTCTATTAGCAGCTCACCCAGTGAGAGCAAGCAAGGCACAGAAAGGCATGGATGTGTTAGGCAGTGTAATTACTCTGAGTTTAGACTACTAATAGTGGCTACTGTAAATTAAAGGTATGATAGGATTTTAGTCTTGGAAAGGTGTGAGTAACTTACACTCCTTATGTGGTCAAGGAATAGCTTTCGCAAATGGTAGACTCAAAGAGCAATAAATAACAAAAAAATGCAATAAACATGTAGATGTTCCTGATAAATAAGACAGAGATGAATGTACAGGCAGGAGGAAGAACCATTGATGATCCTAAAACTGTTACCACTTGAATAAAGGAATATAATTCAGGCAAAACCGGTGGGCTGAGGCAAGTAGTGATAGGTATAGTAGATATTTCATAATTATACGGAGCAAAAGTATCAGTAATCGGTCATGAATCATTGCAGTAATAATGTGTAGAAAAGAATAATGGAAACCTCTGTACAAGTCTTTCATGCTTGTGTGAAGCAGATCAGCACGCTTTTACCATTTCACAATCGCTGATGCGTACCTGCAGCACTGTCGTGGGTGAAGGAGGTGTTTTACAGAGCAATTATGGACGAAAACGGGCCATGGGGTGGGGAAAACCAGGTGAGGTGGGGACTACATTTCATTAGTACCAATGAGCAGTTTCCAGCACTGAATCTTTAGCTAATTAACTTTTTGTTCTTTTGTAATTTTTTTCTTTAAATCTGACACAGAGCGACTTGCCTTAGCTTGCATTAGAAATCAATGGACTTGACCAGATTTGCGTATTTTTTAGAATCATGCTGTGGCCTGAGGGCTGTTTTTAGGCTGTTTTTAATGCATGTTTTTACTTTGTCCTCAGAAAACACTCTCGCTTTATAAAACCTAGCAAGCCACTTCTTACATATGAAAAAAAAAAGAGGGCCAGAAAGTTAATGCTAGATTTTCAAAAGCTAATTTTTCTGCTGGTATATCAGGGCCTACAGTCTTGAAGGCCTTTAGCCTGTTCACCTCGTATAATATTTCTCATCGTTACCAAATTTATTCTCTCAATTAGAAGGGAAAACAGCACAATCTCCCGTTCACATCACTGAGAGGGACCTCAAATGAACAAATTCTGCAAATGCCCCTCAGCTGCAGCGCTGTTGTCCAGGTTCCCACCCTCAGGGGCTGCGCGTAGCCCCTACCTTTCCTTGCAAACTTTGCCTCTGGGCCAGTGGTGCAGGAGGCAGCACAGCACACAGGGGTGCTCCCCAGCACCTTGCTGAGCCCCACGGATTCCCACCTGTCCTGCCACTGCTCCTTCATCCAGAGCAAGACAGCCACAATGGTATCATTACCATCAGCAGCAGTAGAAACAGGTCCTCTGGGCTGTCCTACAGCAGATGCGCTGGCGCTGGGGAACAGCCTCATCTGCTGTGGCCATCACCATCCTCCCTCATGGACTTTACCTCTGGTTTTACAATTGCTTGCTTTTGCTAGAGACATTATTTTTTGTGGATGCTCAGATAGTACTGTGTTGGTAGGATATCAAGCCAGGACATGAAGCTCATTCAGTATTCTGTCTTCTCTCTACTGTTTCCTATGAGAGCCAAGGGATGCAGCAACAGATCAAGAAAACAGTGGATGTATGTGAGTGCTCAGATTGGCAATGCGAGGTACATGGTCCTGCAAATGCCATCATCCAGGATGTTGGCATACAAAGATTTGTTAAAAAAAAAAAAAAACACAAACAACAACAACAAAAAACCTTTTAGCAAACAATAGAAGATGACAGTTTTGAGTGCTGAGGTCTGCCAGTTCACAGCTGAATAGCACAGTCCCAGTTAGCCACAAATACACTGGCGTTGAGCAGCTGTCTGCTACCTATAGCCATTTTCAGAAGCTACTCCTCTTTTGGGTGCAGATAACAAGCATTTGCTGTGGCACTGAGGTGCTTTGGCATACTGTCATACTGAGGGTGCAGCCCGCTAGTTAGCATCCTGTAAAATCCCAGCTTATCCAGAAGTGTCTGTTCTGTAGCACAAGAATTGCTTGCAGCATGTAGGACACTGGAAGTGCCCAGGAACTCATGTTTCTACCTCAGGAGCCACCTGCCACCACAAGAAAAGCAGCAGTCACTCCCATCCTATTCCTTGGCCTTGTGTTGGTGTTGTAAGAGCAAACTGCTGGCTCACGGATAGGCAACATGAGGCCCTTAATCCACTTTCCTCGTCCACGCTGAACTTGCATAATCCGTGGAGAAGCCAGGCCAAATCCGGTTATTTATAATCCAGCAGCACTCTGGCGTACTGTCTGCATTGCCCCACAGGGGGTTTCCCCAAAGTGCAGGGCAGCCTTCTGCTCACCATCCCACTTCTGCTACTCTGCTTTAAGAATATTACTGCTAAAGATCATCCGCATGAAATGCAGTAGCACAATATACTTTAAACACTTATTTTGCCTCAGATGCAGCTACCACCCTGAATAAACCTAGCTATGTTCACTGTAGTGTCAAAAATGATTGAATGCTACTATTCTATGGGTTAATTTAGAATATGGAAATTATATGTTCCAAAATGAACTTCTCCATCTGTAGAAAGTTTGCGATTCCTGCAGGCCTCTGGGGAAATGTTTTCTTGTTTTTGCATGGTATTTCCTACCTGATGTCTTTGTTAGTACCAACAAATACTAAATACCATACCAACAAATGGTGTGTCATGCTCCTAAGGAAAACAAAAGCACCAATAAAAAGCGGTATTCTGCCAGTCGTCGAAAGTCCAGTTACTCAACACGGTTCAGTATCTGGAGAGAGTGTTTATGACTGGTGTACATGAGAACTGACTCAGTGCTTCAAGCGTAATTCAGAACAATATAAGGAAGACCCAGCATTCTGAAATGCGTTAATATATAACAATAAGCAAGAAAAGAATGTTATATGACTGTCAGAAGTAGAAACAAACTTGATCTAACACTGGACAAAATGTTATTGCCCTATCCACAAACAAGATGCTGCCTGTTTTCATCATGGAATGTAACTTCAACTGCTGTTCACATATATGGGGTTAGGGTATAGAAGCACGGTATTCAGGAGGGTAAGATATAAGGATATTTGGCCTTGCAGCAGGGTGCAGGAGGAATTACTGCAGGAGCAGAGAGTTGCATCCCTCTTGTGCCTTCAAGGTGGCCCAGCAGAACAAAGGTCTATTCTTGGCTCTGATCTTGGGTCATCTTCACCTCTCAAGAAAATTAGAGTAGTTTGAAACCTATTAGAGCCGCTGGGGAAAAATGAGTTTTCAGGAAATTTGTGCTATAACTCCTTTTCCTGGGCCTTAATCCTTAAATCAGTCCAAAATTATTCCCAGCCCAAAAATTATCTGGTAGCTGATACAGTGCGGTTTAGATTTGGTTCCTAGGGGACAGAGAGAAACAGGACCCAAGCTGTGCTGGCACAAATTCAGCTGTGACTCGTGTCTTCTACACAGCAGGGCTGGGCAGTCTCTAACAGGGCTCACCACAGCACAGCCATCTTGATCATAAGGGAAACCCACCAAGGATCAGAGTGGTGGTCTCACTGAAAATGCATGAAGAGATTGAAGTCAGAGGCAACCAAGTGCCCTGGGCAGGAGAGAAAACCTCAGGCCTGCCTTTCAGATGCCGAAGAAAGTCTGAAATGTGAGGGCAGACACCCAGGGTGCTTGCCTGCACTGAGTTCACCCATGCCCCACTGCTCCAGGCCTGCACTTCTGTAGTGCACATTCAGTGGCAGTGTTCAGGCCATGAGCTAAACTACATAGCTTCAATCACCCAGCAAAATACCTATGTTACAAGTACACCAAAGGATTTGGATCAGCCCTGTGATCCAAGTCTTGATCTTCTTTATTAATCCTAGTATCTCCTGTGGAACACCTCAGGTCTTCTGGTTGTGTGAGATCAAACTGATGGCTTACTCTTTCAACATCACTGGTGTTTTGGCATGTAACTTAGGCACACAGTGTTCTTGGATTCACTTCCCACCTAATCTCTTGGAAATTAGGATATTAGCCATGTAAAAGGATTAGATAAAGGTCCCTCTTTCCTACCAGAGGGAGTCCTTCCTCGCTTTCCAGATCTGTGCCCCTCTTGCTTTGGGGGACTGGGGTGACCCCACTCACCTCCTTCAGAAAACTTCTCCCCAGAAACAGGAAGATGTGTGCCAAATTTTCAGGGGAACAAACACACCTGGAGATGGGTTTGATACATATTTTTACTAGGTATTTGGCTGACATATCTGCTAGGCATGCGACACTGTGACTGACACATGCTGGTCTGTGACCCCTGGGCAGAGGGATCTGGGGAAGTGGGGAGGTGCAGCGCTGGGCTTTGGCAAGGCACAGCTCTGCACTGCCACCACAGCACAGCTTTGCCTCCCAGCTAAACACATGTAGGCAGCAAACGCGACTGGGGAAGGGTGCCTTGGTTTTATCTCTGCTCACACACGAGTTGGCTATGCTGTGAGCTTCACCAGCTGTGGCAAACAGCAAGGCTGCTAACACTGGGCTCCCCCCAGAAACAACTTTACTGAGGGGCTCTATTTCAGAATGAAAAGCATGAAATACATCTCTTCTCACTTTGTTGATCAAAGTGCACTTTTAAATAGAAGCAATTCTGCACTTTACATAACTGTTTCCTGCCACGGTTAGCTTTCCAGCATCCGACAGAGACATTTCCTGCTGCTACAGTTAACTTACTGATAACTTACTGCTCTTTATTTACAAACGTGATGTTCAGGCATCCTCTTATACCTCCCCCCTTCTTTTTTCAGAGGCTGTTTTTGCCCCATGCAGCCCTGTCCTCACACGACCTTCCTGTGAGAAACGCTGCCAGCTCACATGGGCTACCAAGGAAACACTGAGAATTGGTTGGACTTGAAAAGAAAGCAAATGGGCTGTGAATTTCTGAGAGGCTACAGGTGGTTTTGAATAGCCAACTGAAGTCTGTGCCGGAAGCATGACGGCTCCGGAGCCTCCCTGGGGACCAAAGCAGACGGGCTGCACAATCGAGCGAGTGACTAACGGGCAGAAACCTACCTCCCAGCAAACAGTAGTGAGGAAAAACTGACCAAGCCACAATGACTCACAGGGAAGCAAAACCTCCAGAGATGAGGCTGTTTTGGCAGCTTGTGAACGTGCTCAACTCGAGCAACAATTGTGCAGTTGTCAGTATAGTCAGCGATGAGGCTGATTGCATAAGCAGTGGGAAAGTAAGTCTAGATATAGCAGCAAACCTATGGCAATCTAGCCCTAACTTAGCAGCCTCCGTAGCTTGCTGTCTAGTAGTGACACTGCAGAAAGTTGGACAGTGAGTTGTAAGTCCTGAGTGGCTAGGTATAGAGAATTTTAATTGGAGCTCAGAACATTGATACTTCCAGATAAGAAATGAAAACTTTGGGATGATGAGGTGTTGAAAGGAGAAATCATGGCACAGAGAGCTTTCTGGGTTCTTAGTATGTTTTAATAGAAATCTGTTGAGATGAACTGAAGACTTGGAATTGTAAAGAACACATTAGAACACACGAACAAATGCGTAAGAATCCTGGTCAGTACTTTCATCCTGAGCATGTGTCTTGAAAGAAAGAAGTCCCTACTGCTGTGACTTCTTCAAGCTTTCAGGGTCTGTTCTAAGTTAAACAAAATTTCCCAACAATACAATTAACTGTCTGGACAGATTCTTGGTTTTAACTTTGGACACGTGCAATATGAATCTGAAACAGAACTGTGCAAACAGGATACTGTTTCTTTGTATAAAACATCAGCTGTTGGGTCACATCTTTTCCTCTGGAATCTGCAGCTGGAAAATATTAGATGAGTCACAAAGAGCTGAGTGCTTTGAGAAGCAGCACGCACCAAGTGCCATACAGGGTGAAGTCTTTAAACTCACTAATTTAAACAACAGATTTTTGCTTTCAGAGTAGGAACAGAGTTCGTCTCCTTTGAAAAGTAATTGATGTTACAAGTTGATCAATGTGTTCAAGCTGGTACAACTAGCATGCTCAGGAATCTCAGACAGGGCAAGGTGGAAATAAATGCAGAAAGAGTACAAGCATCCTTCTTATACTGTTAAGCTGTGCTGATTTTGCACTTGCACAGCTTCCTGAGACAATTTACACCAGCCTACACAGCACTTGGAGCCTTGGTCATACCCTGACAGACAGATGGTCACCCAAAGCGCTGAATGTGCTGACAAACTTGTTCAGATGTGTCAGTGTAGGTGGTAGGGGTTGTCAGTATGCTAGTAGGTCACCTGAGGATTCTAGGGTGTGTTTACATCGCAGTCAAACTATAAATGCAGGATGCGTTTTCTTCCTTATTCTACAGCACAGGTAGGCAGCATTTGAATACCCAGCTACTGGATTTGTTCTTCAGCAGCATATGAACTACAGCATGCCTCTTCTGTTCCACCATGCCCCCTGACAGCCTGGGATGAAAGGCACAGGTTGCGGTGGCTCTCAAGCGAGTGTCACCAGCTGCAGGCACAAGCCAGCCAGCATCTTGTGGCCCAGCCGGTGTAAGCAGGCACCGCAAGGCACCAAGGCATGCCCCTGTTACAAAGAGACAGAGAGACTCTCAAGCTTTGTCTCTGCTCACCTTCCATCTCTCTAGCTCCAGCTCCACCTTAGACAGACACAACTTCTGAATTTCCTATTTCCCGTTAACTATTTGCTACACTCTGTCTGCATTTCTTTTTTCCTTCTGGTCTTTCCCTTCTCCCAGCTGGAGTGCAAGTGACACTCGCTACTGTGGCTGTAGCAGTAAAGCCCAGGTAAGTTCCTACATGTCTTTATTTTACTTCACAGGAGTGTAAATGAATCCTAGATAGCAGGGACATACAGGACCACAAGGAGGGTCCTGGTGCTCTAGCACATGGTTCTCACAGTGCCTTTGGGCTCAGTCTATTGCAGGAGCAAAAAGTGAACAGGGAGCTCAAGCCTTACATGGATGGTCTCAGATTTTGTGGGGTCACACTATGTTTGTCAGGAAGATTTTTAGGAAGCCATAAAAAGGCAGAAATTCCTGGTTCTATCCTATCATTCCTTTATGATAGGACCATCTGGCTTGGAGTTAGAGACAACACAACAATTGGCAGTATTTACAGGGCTGCCCTGAGAGTTCTCATGACATCCCTTAGTCCCTCCTCAGTGGTTCCCTCTAGCATATTCCTGCCTTTCCACCTCTGAAAGACTTTTCCAGATTTCTAGGTGTTTCCTACACCCTTTTTGTGACACTGAAGCCTACCCTGTCTCATGCTACCCCTCCAAGAGCCCTTGATGCGCTTCACTTTGGACTCCGTGGCCCGTGTTGTCCCATCATTCCTCCCCACACATGCTCCTGCAGACATCTGCACCACATGTGTGGCACGCTCATGGACTCTTGCCACTGGGAGCACATCTTCTCTGAACTGGGATGCCCAAGGAGGACATCTTGCTCCAGCTGTAGCCTTGCCAGTGCTGAGCAGAGCTAAACTATTACCTCATTTGTCTTGCTGGCTGTCCTCCAGGTCATTCCAGCATCATGTTATGATTCAAGAAGCTTTAAAAGAAGGATATGCATGAAACCCAAGGCATTCCTTAAAATGACCATACTACTGATATATTATTTTATTTTATTTTGGTATGGTCACTCAGTAAATTTTCTTCTAAAAAAAGATTCTAAAGGTGATGCTACATACATGCTATGGCCACTAGTGCTGATGCAAAAAAAAATTTGCCTATTTAGGAAGCCTGTATTAATCAAAACGTATACAAAATCACTTCTGGCAAATCTCATTCTCTAGAAGTTGTATATTTTAAGGTGTCTTTCAAGTTTGTGATTAATGAAAAAGACTTGTTATCTGTGGTATTCAAGAGCAATTTTCAGTTCCATTGTTCAAAGACCTTAACCCACAGACCCTTATGTCTTTATTTAAAATGTAGCATGTTCTGTGAAGATGAAAAACCAATGCTGAAGCTCATCACTATTTCAGCAGTTGCAAATTTTTAATAAGTATGCAGTCCTTCAGATTTGTCAGATTTAAAAGCTTTTCTTCTGAAGCAAATTTAGACATTACTAACAATAAGGCTGCAATTTTAAGGCTTTTTAATCACCAATCATATCTTTTTCAGAAACATTTCACTTCCTTCTTGAAGCCAGTGGACCATAGGCTAAAATAAAAATCAGTTAATGAATTAGTAGTTGCTCTAATTCTATTAACTGTTTCTCATTTATGAATGTATATACATGTATGTATGTAATGTGTATATCTACATGCCTGCAGAGCAGATAGATAAGAAAAAACTGCCACTCAGCAGTGAGATCAGTGGCTATTTAGGTCAGTAAGTGGTGGTGCCGTGTGAGCATGGTCAGATTTCTATGATACAACCAAAGGCATCAAACCAAATGCATCCCAGTGTAAATTCACTTAGTGGAATAAACTGGCAGGGTATATGGAATTGAACTCATTTGGTCTCATGACTGGAGAACTTCAAGGGCAGACCTACATCTGGTATCAATTGGAAGTTCACTGCCTGCGCGTATAAAAAAACAAAACAAAACAAAAAAAAAAACCACTATCTGTGTTCCATAATAAAATGAAACTAGTATGGAAGCTAAACCTAGCAAATGCTGATATTACTTTTTTTTTTTTTTTCCCCCCAAGAAAACTGCATTTAAAAGAGAGGAGTATATCAATATTCTTTAAAACTTCATTGCACACACTGAAAAAATGCCCTTTTAATTGGAGTTACCAGGGGTGGAAAAGGAGATGTATTGTATTTGCCATGCACATAATGCCACAGCCTGCTCCTGGGATTACTAAAAATGGCATCAGGTGTCATGTCTGACCCAGCTGGCTTAAAGGAGAAGTACATGACTACAATTGTCCAGCAGCTATCACTTCCCAGAGCCATTTAGGTTATCTTAATGGTTATTGTCTAGCAGGCAACAAAAGGAATCACCTTTTACATCACTCAATACTCCTGAAAAAAAATAAAAGTTGTGTAAAGAAGAGGGGCAAATTAACTAAAGGAGCACTCACATTAAAATAAAGAGGCAGAGACATCAAGGCTACTGTTAGAGCTTGCATATTTATTGAACAAATCCTACTAAAATAGCTAAAATACATTGGGTACTGGTAGTGCATTATTAAAGATCACATTGTTACAAAAGCCTGCGTTTTCAGCAGTACACAACTGCAACTATACATAAATGCCACAACTGCTGAATATTATTTGTTGCTCTGTATACAGCACAGTAGATGCATCTAATCTATTGGAAAATAAAATGTACAAGAAAGGAGATACAGAAGGAGGGAAAAGGAAAGAAATCTAGGAAGTGCAGTGCATGCATTGGTATTTAACAGTCAAAAGCGAAAACAGTTCAGAACAAGGCCTGCCCTGTGAAAGGAAGAGCTAAAAGACAGAATTATATAAAAAATTAAGGTGGGCTTTCAGACTGTGTCTAACACAACAACATCCCATGAGTAGATGATACTGTTTAGTTTTGTGTTTTGTATTGTTTTGTACTGATAGATCTCTGGGAGCAAGAACAAAAATGTAAAATCCACATGTTGACAGTACTGTGGGAATGTACTCTTTCCCCTTTAGGACTTCACCTCTCAGAAGTTTGCTGTATGTTTCTTACAATATCCCCTATTTTATGTATTTGAAGAGGACATTAAAACCTGTCCTTCTTTCAAAAAGGCTTTAAAAAATTACAAAAATCAAAACAGATTTTGAGAGGTTGTTTAAAAATTATTGCTTGTTTTTCTCTGTTAGGTGGATAGGAGTCAGAAAGGAGATTTTATATAAATTACAGTTTTGTGATTGCTCCCACTATAACTGCATGTATGTGAGTGGACCCTGATAGGGAATCAGTTCCTCACTGGTACACTGTAAGTAGTTACTCACCTACGGCACTGAATAAGAAAGCCACACTGAAGACACAAGTTAACAAGTCAGTCCAGTCTAAAGAACAACATTCAGAAAAACAAAGTACCAACACCTTCTCAGAACATGGAAATAAAAAATAACTCCATCAGAGCTACCTTGCCAAGGAGCATATTTAAAGTCCAAAATAGCACCATTCATCAGTGTCTCAAATCCCGTGGCAGCATCACAATCACTTACCACAAGGAAACCATGAGTTTCATACTACTTCTATACATCAAAAGAGTACATGGATAAAATATAGAGATATACAGACAATCGATGAAAATAAACTACTAGGTTTGTTACATCTAAATGAAAAAAAGGGGGACTCTCAGCCTCTGCAAAAAGCAGTTAGGGATGGTGGAAATGGAGAGAGCAGTTTACCGGTTGCATGTGAGCAATGGAGTTTGAGTAGTGGAAGACATTGCTGTGGTAGAACCAGGCCTGAGGGCCCACCTGTAATGTTTGTAAACATGGATTCACAGTGTGAAATTCTGAGAGCTTTCGCTTGAGTCAGAATGTTAAACCTAGTTTTATGGTACACGTTTGTCCACTGTTATTCTCTAAAGCAAGGCTCAGAGTCCCATAGTCTCTTCTTACACTTGATGATTTACACAGAAACAATTCCCAATATATGACACCATGACCTCATCAAACCCATACACCATATGTGATACAAATGGAAAAATCATGATTAAAAAGAGTAGAGGTAATTGATTTTGGTGAAATGGTGTCCATAGCCATTTATTGGAGCCCAGCATGCCCCTTCCGCCGTACTTTCCTTCTTGCGATTTACTTCCTTTGAGATGGGAAGACGTCCCTGCAGAGAGGAAAAACAGCATTAGCTGTGCTTCTCTGAAGTCTGCCTGGCAGATCATCCCTCCTTATGTCCTGAAACACTCATCAGCCCCTAACTTTAGTTCAGAAGTTAACATCTAGCAAACGTCACTTAATCTACTGTAAATACTAATGCCACCAAGGTGAAAAGATTGTTATATGCCAGGCAAGCCATGTAGCACCTGAGGAAGAATCTTTACCTGGGGATGAGCAAGTGTGCCCTGGCAGCCAATGAATTTAAGAGCTGGGTCAACAGCTGCCCTCCAACAGGGAGGTCGGCCATGCGCTGCAGCTGTGGAGACTTCAGCTGCCCTAGCAAAGTTACAGGAGAAGATGCTATGAAGTGGCAACCCTTTCCACAGCTCACCATCAGCTGTACATCTTTACACTACTCAACATAAGTTCTCTTGTGCCCACCAAACCAGGCAATTTCAATGCCCTTTATAATAGCTGGGACTGCTCAGGTCTACAACTGTGCTGGCAGATGTGTGCATCGTAGTTTTGGCACACAGATCTGGCCAAAACCAAGCAATTATTTATTTTGCACACATGAAGCACAGAATGCTGACACAGTGTCTGAGTATCATGAACTCAAAGCTTACAGCCACTAGTTGACAAAGAGCACTGAGCCCCCGTCTGCTAACAAATTAGCTTGCTTGTTTGTTTTTTAATCCCAAGATGCATCTTGTGTCTCTACCTGGCCTGCAACATAAAAGCATGTCTGAGTTATGAAAGATCATCTCATTATTCAGAGAACTTTTTGCAGCTTAGCCCTCTTATTTTTTAAACACCTTATACCTCATGCATCTAGCATTCACTAATGAGGGACCTCTCTACAACACTTCATTGAAAAGAGCACTTATCCTTTTTATTTTTATTTTTTTTTACTGGCACTTTAAAGGCTTTGCAGTGTATTACCGAGGTCTCTAAACAAGTAAGGAAATAGTGTGCCATGTTACCCAGCTACCCCGATATGATTTTGTTCACCATACTTAATCACTCACTGGCTGAAGCCTATGCCTTTCCAGCAAAGCACATAAACACGTTTCAGTTCAAGCCTCAGTAGGGGGCCTAAAGGCTAAGTACAAGCTTAAAATACTTTGCTGGTGATATGTCACTATGGTATCTTAAACAAAAATAATGTGTTTAGCTAGCAATATACTGTAAGTTTTTGAAAAGATCTCTGTGTTTTAGTTTTGGGTGGTTTTTTAATGTGTTTTACACCTCAAAATTCTAAAGGTGTTTGATTGACTTTATTGCTTAGGACATGTTCATCAAATAAGAACAATTTTTTTAAAAAGTTTAAGAAATCAAAGTTATCTTCTCCAAGGTCCATTTTTCTGACAGCGGGGTTTTGAATTTCTCAACTAGGAGTTGAACAAACAGCAGCCTCACAACTACCAAGAAAGCACAGTTTTCTGGGTCTTCTCTTTCCTGGCTCTTCAGAGCCACTATCTTCCCTAGTGTGTCCATTCTTGCTGCATTTACTTGCACTAAGTATGAAGCCACCCCATGGCTTTCCTACTATATTTACCACAGTTTCCAGGCTAAATTCTGCTTTCAGGCACACAACTTTCCTCCAGGGTTTTGCACAGCAACCAGCCAGGAACTGTTTTCAGGCTAAAATCCATTCCTTGGGGCAAACAGTGCCCACTCCCATAGGGGCAGATTTCTCAGAACCTGAGAAACAGGGCAGATCTCAGTCAGCACGTGTGCAGAAGTATGCAACCTGGGGGAAGAAGTAGTAGAACCATAACCTTGCCTTTGCTAGAACCAAACTGGGGGTTTTACAAGAGACAGAATTTCAAAGTGAGAAAATAATGTTTAAATTCTAGTAACTGTACAAACGTTACCTCACAGAAAACTAGAAAACTCCATCCTTGTGATATTTTTGCTTTACTGTTGACTAAATTTGCTACTTGTTTATCATTACAGGATATGTGAAAAGAACTAGAAACTTACACATGCAAACAGGCACACCACACAGACCAAAGGTCTGGGCAAATTTCCAAAAGTATTGTGTTGGGCAGTTCCTTTCCAGCTGTGAAAACAATCTTAGTACTGAAATTCTGCCATACAATCATAAGATAAAAAGTCCCATATGACCCTTCTAGGTCTGGAAATAAGTTGCCTTTAATAAGTGTATCCTTTTATACTTGTTGGTTGCAAGGGGTGGGGGGGGAGGGAGAAGAGAGAGAGAAAAAAGGAAAACCACTTATGTGAAATTAAGATTTTCAAAAGATCTATTGATTTTGTTTCATTCTTTCAGTACTTCAATCTGTTTAGGATTAAAAATGAGCATATAAAATGTTGAGTGAAGGACTGAGCAGTTTCTGCACTTTTCTCCAACAGTTCATCCTGATTAATTTTCTAAGCATGACAAAAAATAATTAGATTCCCAAAACACTGAGTTTTTGTTAAGACTGACACTCTGCTAGAAACTGGTTTGTGTGCAGCTAATACTGAAGTTGCTTCTGAAATTTAATTGTGTAATAAAACTTGGAGGTAAAAACCGGCCCTTCTTAGCACATGCCAAATATCTTTTGAAGAACCACATAAAGGTTAGAATGGTAGTGAAAAAG
>VXAV01002266.1:25504-38811 GCA_013399715.1 Alectura lathami | reverse complement strand
CTGGCCGCAGAGGGTGGCACTGGCCCGTGCGTAGCTGCGGGCGGTGCGAGGCGCGGCCGGGTGGCAGCCCGCGGCGGTGCCGGTGCACGGGCAGCTGGTGTCCTGTGCTGGTCTGCTGCGGGATCTGCCCGCTGCGCGGTCCTACGTTATCGTAAGTGATCCCGGGTCTGAGCACAGGGGCAGAGGATGAGGCAGAAACAGGCGAGCAAAGCACAACATGGTGGCACAAAGACTACGCAAAGACTCCCCCTGCAAAGGCATCAGGAGCAGCGTTAGACACACTCCTGCTATTTAGGGAGTCGATACGCTGCTGCATAGTGTCACCCCTTTAAATGCTACGCAGATATATTAATAGAGAAACAAGTGCTAAGAGCCTGATTCCATTACCCTGCAGCATGTGTAGCTGTCTTCCTCGAGGTTAAAATGTCCAGGGCACGGAGGAGGTTGAAATGGTATAAAATCATACGTGCTGCAGGCTAAGAGGAAATTCAGCCTTCTCTGTTCAGCGGGTTTTGAGCAGCTTGTTTTTCAGATTCACTTTTGTTTAATATCCTGTGAAACCACACTTTTCAGTGGTCCACACAGGATTTCCATTTGTGGAGTGGAATCAGCTTGCTAGCGTGTCCCTGCACCCCTTGATCAGCTCCTACTTCTCTGGCCATGCTTTGCAAGTGTGTCAGCTCAGGGAAAATTAGGCAACTGGAGGGAGAAATGCGGCACACAAACAGCCTCTGATATTTAAGGCCATGGTCAGCTGTGATAGTAATTCTAACTTCAGTGCATTAGGCTCAGATCGTTAGCCACTTGGTGTGCGTTGCTGTGTCATGTAATTATTCTGTTTCCTGGAACAAATTTCCTCAAAGAAACCAGAGAATATCCTCCATCCCCTTTGTTTTCTGCAGTTTCACTGAACTACTCTGTTGGCATGCATAACTGGATCTCAGACACAGCTACCCCAAGACATTTCCACCGGTCTCTTTCTGTTCCTGCTTCTCAGAGATGGCTGTCTGTGAGGTCTGCTCCTTACAAGGAGGGTCAGGTCCATGTTCTCCTCTGCTTGGACGCACAGAGACCTTTTCTCTGCTGTTGTCAGCTCCAGGTATGGACTGTGCCCATTTCCTCTGGCTGGAGGCTGGGCGAGTCTGTGTGCCCACACACTGCGTCTGAAGTCTGGCTGAATTCTTGCTTTTGATCACAGCCAGCTTGACACCAGGTAACTGAGCTCAGCCACCCTCCTCCTCACAGCATGGAGCACTGCTGAGCACGTCCTGCCCTCCACATCTTCTTCACTCACACCGCTTTCACCATTGGTACTTTTTCAGGATGTACTGCCACCTGCAAACAGCCTTGCCAACAGCTCTGCAAGCACTGCCTTGCACACAACCCGCAGCAGTTGCCCCTTTGGTTAGCCCTGGGTCGCAGCCGTTTGCACCCTAGCAAGATGCAGGCAGGCTGGCATGTGGCAGCATTTAACAGCGACAGCCCCAGCCAGGGCTGCAGCTGCGGCACCCTCGGTTCAGCCCGCGGGTCCCAGTCTCCCAGGCAGCTTTGGTTAGTCTTCCTTGCAGCCTGCCTTTCCTGAAGGATAACTGCATACAAAAACACACAGCTGAAAGCTACAAATTCAGGTACAGTTGGTCAGTTGTTTTTTATGACACAAATGAGAACACTCAGAAATTCATAGTTACTGCTACTCGTGTCTGCTCTCCTGCCTGCCTCCTCCACAGGTTGTCACCCATCAACTATTAGGCCTCCATCACATTAGATGTTACACACCTACACTTCATCTTGACAAGGAGGAGCATTCTTCTAACCTTTTGCTGAGAAGCGGGTGGGGTAGGTGTCCCAGTGCAGGTAGCAGCCCTTCACTGTACACGCTTAGGTACGAGCAAGGGGTTCCCTTTGGTTTAGGTGTATCTCCTGACCCGAGTGAATGCGTGTCCCAGCCTAGTGCAGTGTCAGCGATTTGCCACTGGGAAATGAAACCAGGTACCAAGGAGGTAACCGCAAGGGACGTGAGAGGCTTGCATCAACAAAGCCTCTACAAGGTTGAAATGGACAATGTTGAAGTGGACTGAACATGCCAGTATAAAGCATATTGGTTATTGTGTGGGATGTCCTGAAAAGCTGTGGGAAGGAGAGAGATGAGCTCATGCAGGTAGTGAGCCCTCAGCTTAGATCTTCAATATTCTTTCTCCCTCCTCAGCTGCCTCAAAATCCTGTGTGCCCAGCTTCTGTAGCCATTTTTCCACATATATCCCCTCATCTACACCCAGTTTGAGAGCCCACTGGACATCCCAGGTTTCTTTAATGGAACCACCACCAACAGTTGCAGACCTCCACTGGAGACCTGAGCCCTTCAGCCTTCCTCCCAATGGCTGGGTTTGTTACCCCAGGTAAGCAACCTGTTTTGCTGTGCTCTTTCTATTTGCTCATATCTGAAAAGTCTGGCCTGTGTGTTGCCTGTGGCAAACTAAGTTGCTAGCATCTCCTCACGGTCTGCACTGCTTAGTTTGGCTGTAGGTTTTATCATCCTTAGCCAGATTCCTCCAGGAGCTCTGAACTGAAACTCAGAAATAAAGGCTTAGCTGGCAACAGGAATAAGAGGACAAAGGCCTGTGAGAACAGGAGAAGAGAAGGAGGCAGCAGAAGGAGGTGGGAGGAGGTGGACCAGCCCTGCACAAGATAGGAGAGGTTCTGCTCCTATTGGCACTGGAAATATAATTGCAAGTCCAAGGTGTGCAAGACAAAGCCTAATATGGGGTATGTTAAACCCAGATAATGAGGTGGAAACCAAGAAGGCTGAAGAACCAATTCAAGCAAACTGGGAAGGCTGAGGTTTTGTGGCTTTTTTTGTTTTGTTTTGTTTTTTAATGAAATTACTACTCAAAAGATATTTTTTATGTTTTGTGTTGCCAATAGGTAACATATTGTAACAATAGGTAACAAATTGCCAATGGGTAAAATGCTAAGCTGTAGGGAAATGCCCTTGCAGCTGGGACCTTCAGCCTGGCTGTGACTCCAGTGCCAGACTTTTTGACTCTCAAATCACCCATGCAGAACGTCATTTTTACATATGTGGAATACAGGTAAATTGTCACACTGTCTCTAAGAAGACTAGATTTAAGCTGAAGCTAAAATCTTATGCCTTGTGGTTACCTAAGCCAGTCTGATTTTGTGCTGTGTCAATTTTAGATGGGGAGAAAATTTTGTTCTTTCCGCTGCCTCTCAGATGTGACAATTTTCTTTGATTATTTTTCCCTTTATTTCTCTTAGGCCTGACCTATAAACCCTAAAACTGGTAAAGGCCTGATTTACAATGCATTATGGTTACAGAAATAGCTTAAAACGGACTTGCAAAGTGAGGAGAGCAGAACAGGCTCTTGTGGCTGAGGGGAACGTAAAAGCAACAGAAGTTCTGCGTATAACATACCCTGCTTATAAATCAGCAGCTTGGAATCTCTGTAACTTGTGGTGAATAGACCCAAAACACCAAAATCACTTTAAAGTTATTCTAACAGTGAGCAGAGAAGCTGTGTCCTACACTACAGGCTACAGTTCCCAGTCGTCTTCCACCTACATCCCTCAGCCATCGATTCCTGTGTTGTGCACAGTGCAGGAAGCTAACAAGATCCTGATCTGGAAGTGGGGGTCAGATTCAAGCATGGCACGGGTAGTGCAGAGAGCTGCGAGCTCACATAACAAAATGGCTGCAGGAGAACCTGAAATGAGGAGGTGTGGGGACAGCAGAGGAGACGCTGGTAGAAGCAGGCAGTTTACAAATGAATCCAGGTCACATATTCAACTCATTATAGAACTGTCAATAAAAACAAATTTAGTTATACTTTTACAGCATTTGTGCATATGCAGCTTCTCAAAATGATATAATCCCTGCAGCACTCTCACAGATACAACCTCAAAGGACCACATAGCACCGCAGAGAATATCCACGTGTAAGCATAAAGATACAGCATATAATGACAGCTTTCCTTTCTTCTTGATTCTTCTTCCACTTGCACCATTTCTACTCTTAAGTTCTATTCATCAGTAAATTAACTCAGGGAAGGAAAGAAGGTAATTGCATTGCTGTAGTTAAACTCAGATTTTCCATATATTTCTATGTATTTCTTCATAGCCATAAGGAGTACAACATAGATCATAAGCTAGTTACAGAAGTTATGTTTGATTTTCTGGCAACTAAATTGAAGTTAGAGGGAGAGACTGTCCATTAAATGACTTTTAAGAAGGCTGAAGTCCGTTTTCAGTTTAGTCTTCTGGGGACTGGATTCAGAGGGCTTCTTTTTCCTGTTTATCTCCAAATCTATGAGAATTTTGTTTTCATTTATTTTTATTACCAAATAAATATTTATGTGCATAAATAACTGATGGAATTGAGTTATCTGGAAGATTTCCAATTAAGATTAGTTTGTCATTACATAAACCAAATGTTAAGGACTTTTTTTTTTTTTNGGTATTTTTTTTTTTTTTTTTTTTTTTTTTACTGGTGCTCCAACAGAGGACAGCTTGGATGGAAGAACTGTACTTCAGCTCAAGAAAAAGATCTGCTATATGAACTTACTTGCTTTTAACAAATGGAAGTTCCTCACACCTCCAGAAGGAATTATTCGTTCACCTACTTCAGTTCCTTTGCAATAATGACAGACACTGAGCACTTGAGAGGAGGATTAAAATATGCAGAACACTTCAAAAGTGTTCCACTGGAAGGGAAGCATAAACACTGACCATGGCAAGACTTGTACAGTTGGCTTAGCCCCCTTAGAATCATAGAATCATGGAATGGCTTGGGTTGGAAGAGACCTCAGAGATCATCTAGTTCCAGCCCCCCTGCCGTGGACAGGGCTGCCAGCCACTAGCTCACTAGATCCAACTGCCCAGGAACCCATCCAGCCTGGCCTTGAACACAGCCAGGGATGGGGCAGCCACAGCTTCTCTGGGCAGCCTGCTCCAGCGCCTCACCACTCTCTCGGTGAAGAATTTCTTCACTGATGTCCAACCTAAACCTCCCCTCTTTCAGTTTCAGCCCATTTCCCCTTGTCCTACCATTATCCACCCATGTAAAAAGTCGGTCCCCCTCCTGCCTGTGAGCTCCTTTCAAGTATTGGAAGGCCGCAAGGAGGTCTCCCCGGAGCCTTCTCTTTTCCAAGCTGAACAGTCCCAACTCCCTCAACCTTTCCTCACGGGAGAGGTGCTCCAGCCCTCTGATCATTTTGGTGGCCTCCTCCGCACATTGCTTAGCTCCTGCAATGAAGACGAAGATGATCCAGTCTTGATTTCAATGAAGCTGCCTGAAATGTCTACAGCTAACTACACAGCTGAGGGTAAGTGTATCAAAGTAAAACTGAAATTCTAGAATAAAATTCATGGGAATTTTGCTACAGACTTGGATAAAATGTTGTTGTTGTTATTGTTGCTTTTTTTCTACAGACTAGACAGAGAAATATTTTGAGAAAGTTGTAGAAGAAGAAACAGTATGCTTCAGTTATGATTTATCGCAAAAGAAAAAAAAAAAAATTGTGAAGGTGGAGCAAATTTCAGCCCTGAGACACTGTGAGGTAAGTGGAGCTGCAAAAGAAGCAGTAGATATTAAAGAGAAGTGCTACAGAGGGGATAAAAAAGATAGCACTGACTGCTATCGTTTTAGTCAACAGCAATTAATGATTTCCAGACTGGCAGTTGTGCACTTGGTAAACAGCAGCCACAGCACCAATGTGGGCCTAAGACTCCAGGACAGGTAATGCAGTGTTCTAGCAGCACAAGCAGCAGAAAAATACGGATACAGTGGCTTGCTTGCCTGGCAGTCTTCCCCTGCAGATGCTCTTCCTGATCCTAACTCATGAGTGCTACCCTGAGACATACAGCCTCTGTGATCTGGTCAATTCCAGCAAGTCCCAGTCGCATTTAAATTGTAGCAGGAGTCAGACTGACTCTTAAAAACTGCAGCTATATGAAAAAAACAAAATGCTATATCTCATATCTCCTACCTGATAAGTCCATTGAGTATCTTCTAATTCTTGTGTTTGAGGAAAAATTAATTATTAATTGAGGAAAAAATAATTGTAAACACTAGCCAGGGTTTACAATTCCCACTGGCTTTAGAGAAAGTTAGAACATTTAGAACTTGGCTTGATTTCGATTTTTGCTCTCCTGTAAAATCAGTCAGTGCTTCAGTTGTGCAGCTGGACTGTCAAAGAATCCGAAGCAGTATCTGCATGCTGGGAAAATGGAATAATGTGAGCTCAGAAGAAGAGCCTTATGTGTGGTCACTCATGCGTATGGCTTTCTTTTTCACGTGACAGAGGGAGCATTGCAAATTTGTGTCTGAATATTGCACATACACCATTAAGTGAGTTCTGTAGAGTATGGTATGATATGTATTTCATTGCCAAATTTTGTTTCAAGGAAATTATGATCAACAACTTGAAAAAGACAAAAAAAATGTTCAGAAACTTACAAAAGAATTTACAGTTGACTCACTGCAAACCCAGGTGCTTAAAAGCAGAAGGATCATGCCTGGGAGGTGAATGTTCTGCCAACCAGGAGGAAGGATTAGCATGTCCAACCTGGTGAAAGAGGTTGAGAGCAGAAAGAGAAGGCAGCAGAGGAAGTTGTAGACATTATCAGACTTCAGAATAAATGTTAAAATGCAGATCTTGGGATTTGTTGTTCTCAAGTAGCCAACTAAATCAAATTCAAACATGAGAGCAACTTGAATCATACATGTGTACTCTGCACAAACCAACATAAGACCTTTTCAAACTTACAGTAACACTCTATGCATGTCATTTTGATATATGCACTTGCAATGCTGTTGTAGATGGCACTGTTTAAGAAACATGAGATGAAGTCCAGCTCTGTCACTCTCACTTCTGTAAGCAGCATTTATTCACACTAGTTGTTGCACAGAAGACAGTGTGTTAAATGCTGTTCCAAGTAATGGTTCAAGAGATGAGTCTTCCTATTCAGTGCAATTAAATAAACACTGCTTCATTTGAATTCATGAGAATTCACTTTATTAAAAGTGTAGGCTACACTTTTTATATTAGGGGCCATGATTTCCATTGTTTTCAGCAACCTGGGGAGGACTGCCTAGGTTAGCTTAGTCAACACTTCATGGAGATAAGACCAGATTAGGTTCAGCCATGAAGATGAGTCTAAAAATGAATTTGACTGGAATGAAGAACAGAGGATCATTTGCTGCAGGTTCACCAGTTCTTGAAAGCAGGATTAGAAGATAGGAGTTTGATCTGAATCATTTCTGTCAGCTTATTTTCAAATGCCTGGATTTCTACTTTTTTTTTCTCACTGCAGTGGAATTAAATACAAACAGTCAGAGGAATTTCATTCTAGATGAAGTACAAGAATACTCAGGATCACCACTGCCAGACGTGCTGACAGTTTCTATGGTCTGGATGTACTGTATTACAACAACATCGTTGTCATTACAATAGAAAGCAATTACAGATCTGTCATTTCTACAGCCAGACATGGGAAGGAGGGTCTTTAAAAGTAATCACAAAAGCGGACACAATTCAGAGCAGACACAGACATAAGTGTTTGTGTTTGAGGAATATATAAAGGGAAAAAATCATCCAATATACCCTACAGTACCTAGGGCTACAGCCCAAGGCCCCCTTAATTCTGCCTAATTCTGCCTAATAGGCCACAGTATTTCCTTTAGAGTGTTTCAGGCCTTGTTTCAAGAAAATGTGAAGCTGTGGTAGTGATGGGTATGGAATTAATGACAATTTTTGGCCTACTTCATGGGTTCAAAACCAAAAATTAATTTTTCCCTTTAACCATAATGAATCATAGCTTTCTCACAGCAGAAAGAGATGGTAAGAATTCAATTGCCCCACAGTTCTATTTTTTTTTTTTTTTTTTCTGCTAACATTGCACTATGCTTTCTTTGATAATCTCTATCATAGTCTAATTTTTTTTATCTTGCCTGCAGTGTGTATCTGGAACTTCACTTAAGCCCATATTGTTTTACTCTGTGGGAAAGAGTCCTGATTCTGTTTCCCAATAACACTGCCGTTCATTTTGGAGAGTGTAAGCTTCAATCTATTATTCTGCATCTAATGATTATCTCTTTTTGTTTTTTCATAATACTGACCAAAGAACAAGGCAGTAAAAGAATGAAGTTAAAAGAAGTTAAAAGATCCCTTATAAAATGGTGAATAGAGGTGCTTCCTTAAAGACTTTCCTGTGTATGATAGCAGAACGCAGTCTGTCTGATTTGCCACTTTGGTAAAGCATGGATTCCATAATTCCAGCATGTCATAAAAAGAAGTGATAAATAGATGTAAATAGAAACAAAATAGAATAAATAACAAAATACAACACAATACAATACAATGATAAATTTTATCCACAGGTTGCCAGATCAGGTCACTTATGCTATATTTTGTCTCGACTGATGAAAATCTGATTCTGGCCCTCGAGAGATAATCACCCACCTGGCACTGACCAAATATCCACTGTAGAATATCATATATGCTTATCTTGTTCATATGTAGTCTTTCCAAACACACCTGCTTTGCCATTGTCAGAGATGATGCTGGGTGAAATGGACTTTTGAGGACAAAAGACTGTGACCACTCTTTCATTCTTATAGAATAGTATAGCCATGAAAATACAGTATGCTGCTGTCTTCAATCTACTGGCTTATCTTTAACTGCATAATATTTTTGTTAAAGATAATTGTGGTTACTTTGTCTTAAAAACAGCTCTTCCTCCCCTTGAAGGGCTTCATCTGGAGTGTTTAAACTGTGTGCAGGAGATGGAGGACTGGGGCAGAAGAGCACTGTATGCCCAGGCAGTTGCACATTACAGTCCAGAGTGCTGACACCTCGGCAGATGTCTATGGTTACTTGCTATTAATAAGTTAATAATGCATTTCAAGTGGCTTTTGGTGGAAGATTTGTTGGATTGTATCTGGCACTACTTAAAAAGAGCTTTGTTCATGATCTTCCTTTTGGAGTTATCTTCTTTTAACTCTGCCAGTGTACTTCAACATTATATAGAGCTGTTCTGGAAGCAGCCCTAAACTCTGATGAATGCTCAGAGCTTATTACTTACCGCTGCAAAAAGTGTTACACAACAAAGGGGAATTTCCAAAAAAAAAAAAAAAAAAAAAAAGGGGGAAAAAAAGAGAAACCTTTGTGAGAAAGTTTAGCAAGGAAATGCAAAAGAACAGCCTTAGAACTGTGGAATAACATTAGACAGGCATTAGGAACGTTTCAAGTTAAATGTTGGATTTATTAATGCCTCAGATGATGTTAAATTTCCTTCTTTGTCCTCTTTCTGTCATTCATGCATAACATGATTGGCATGTTCCGACTTTATAAACACACTATGATCACATAATAAGTTTTGCATCATTTGCAAAAATGTGTACTCTCAGATCAGAATCCTCTCCAGCAGTGGTAGAGAAGAGCTCCAGAATTTTAAAGCTATTCTAGGTGTTATTTTTATGAGGAACTATTAAGAACTACATTTGAAAATGATAAGCCATTTTAAAACCTTTAAAAATATTAGACTTGCCCCAAATGAAACACATATCTCCTTTCAAAGCCTTCAATGTTTGGTCAATGTAATTTTCAGTTTTTCAGAAGAAAAGCATCTAGATTAGAGACTGCCCATGACAAACAAGCACAAGGGAGGATTTTAGAAGTGTGATCAGCATCAGGCTATTCATGAACAATGATTACTAATCATATAACCACGGAACAGCTTGGGTTGGAAGGGACCTTAAAGCCCACCCAGTTCCACCCCCTGCCGTGGGCTGGTTGCCACCCACTGGCTCAGGCTGCCCAGGGCCCATCCAGCCTGGCCTTGAGCAACCCTAGGGATGGTGCAGCCACAGCTTCTCTGGGCAGCCTGGGCCAGGGCCTCACCACCCTCTGAGGAAAGAATTTCTTTTGTATATCTGATTCAAAGCTACCCTCTTTTAAAACCATTTTACCTTCTCCTGTCACTATACTCCCTGATAATGAGTTCCTCCCAGGCTTTCCTGTAGGCTGCTTTCAAGTGCTGGAAGGCCACAATGAGGTCCCCCCGGAGCCTTCTCTTCTCCAGGCTGAACAAGCCCAGCTCCCTCAGCCTTTCTCCATGGGAGAGGTGCTCCAGCCTCTGAGCATCTTCATGGCCTCCTCTGCACATTGCTGGGTAGTTTCAGTCATAACTTATATTTAAAAGAAGAAAACAAACAAACAAACAAACAAACAAAAAACAGAGCCAAGGGAACACAAGCTGGCAAATAAAAGAAGTTCATTTTTGTGGGTTTTCCTGTGGTGCCCTTTTCTGGTTCCTACTCTTCTGCAGGAGAGGATGGAGGCAGTTTGCGGGGTCTTGAAGCAGCAGACAGAATGGCCAGAGACTATGGGCAGGGCTGACACAAGTCTCTCTTGATGCACAGTGCAAAGGAAGACAAGCTCCTCTCCTAGGAGGCTAACATGAGAGCTGATTAGAGTGGAAATAATTTTCTCAAGAAATACCAGTAGAGACATTTGCCAGTGCCAATGTGTGAAGTTACACACTTACAAAGTGACCTGATCTGCAAAGGCAGTGAAGACTTACTATTCCTCCTCACTTCGTTAAAAGCTAAGATTTTTTATGTCTTTGAAAATCAGTTTGCATCAGTTTGCAAAGGATTTAAGATCCTGATTAGAGCTGGCAAGTTGATGCAGACATTTCAAAGCAGACATGACCGACACTCCAAGCCTACTTACGCTGCCTGAGAGGTAAAACTGTTATCTTGCATATGGTAACTGGATACAGTTTTTTGACTGGGACTGCAAGTTTGAATGATAAAGTAATATAAGCTGATGCCATGATTTCTGTTTGGAGCTTGACCTGGTGCTCGTAACATTTTCACTAGACTCAGAAATTCAAAATCCACACAGGCTATGCTTACTGGAAAAAACACTAGCTAACTGCTGGTTGCCAGAAGGCTACTATGCCCAGACTGCTGTGTAATGAAAGGCGACATGGCTTGTGGCTGCCCCCTGCTTAATACAGATCAAGAATTTTACATCTAGAATTAGGAGAGCTGCTATTAAACTTGCAGGGAGTGGTGCACAATGAAGGTCATGCCCTGGGGGCCCTGGTGGACACCAACTTGAACAAGAGCTAGCAAGGTGCCGTTGCTGCTATGAAGGCTAACAGTGTCCCAAGCTGCATTAGGCAAAGCTAATGCTTTGCCGGCAGATAGGGCAGATCCTTCCTCTCTACTCAGCCCTGGTGAGGCCTCACCTGGAGTACTGGGTCTAGTTTGGGGCTCCCCAGTACAAGAGAGACATGGAGCTCCTGGAGAGAGTTCAGTGAAGGGCCATGAGGGTGATCAAGGGACCAGAACATCTCTCCTCTGAGGAGCGGCTGAGAGAGGTTGGGGCTGTTCAGACTGGAGAAGAGAAAGCTCAGGGAGGAATTTCATCAAAGTACATAAATACCTGAAAGGAGGAGGTACACACACCTGGGAGGGTGCAAAGAGGATGGAGCCAGTCTGTTTTCAGTGGTGCACAGTGCCAGGACAAGAGGCAGTGGGCACAAACTGGAGCACAGGAGATTTGCCCTGAGTGTGAGAGGCATATTCTTTACTGTGCAGGTAATGAGGCCCTGTAACAGGTTGCCCAGAGGTTGTGGAGTCCCCTCCTTAGAGATGGATTGTACCAAAACAGGATGCAAAGATGATCGTGATCTGTTATTGAATATTGTATGTATTTATATGAAGCAAATGTTCTGTTCATTAAATTAGATAATTTTCTGTCTCATCTGGAAACTGGTGTAGATACTAACTCCATTTATCCATGTGATATCTGGCGCTTTTGATTTTGTTCAATCAATACAGACTGATAAGAATCTCTTATAATAAGAATGTGCAAGCCTCCCTTTGCTTGAGCTATTAGAAATTAGCTATTCATCTGCACTTGGTCATGTTCATACCTATGGCCAAATCACTGTATTTTAAAGCAAGTTTTCTGGTCTTGGGGGAAAAAAAAAAAAAAAGAGGGGGAGAGAATTGAAAGGTGAGAAGGATGAAGAGAGATAAAGGGCAAAACTTCAACCAAACAGCAAAGTCTAATAACTGTAGGTTATGGATCAGCAGATCACTCTTCTTGAATATAACCAAGCTATTGTCTGACACGTCGTTAACAACTCTGCATGAAAGACTTGGATGAAGACATGGATCAAGTTTATTTCATTGTAGATAGATAGCTGTGTCACTTAATGCCTGCAGCATGGTTGGGGTGACTGTCATTCTCACTTCCTGAAACAGTCAAAATGTGGTGGACTAAAAAGCAATGCAGACTAGTTGAGAAGGCCCCTTCTGAACAGTGTTGTGATTCTGCGAGCAGGATGGAGGGACACATGGCCACGAGCCTTTTGCTTCTGTATTGTCTCTCATAATGGATACTGTCTGTTTCATTCTCCTTTTCTGTTACTACATTTCATACCACCAACTAGTGTTTTACCACAACAATGGCCCTGCGTCCAAATTTTAAATGAACAGGGAATACACGCTATTGTATGCTTCCTTTCACTTTTACTGCTACTATTTGTTTTCAGATCAGTGCTTTCCATCACTATTTATATTCTGCTGTTTGATCGTACAGTGAAGTCATGATCCTGAATTTATATCATGATAGACTGTTGCCCTGGAAATTGCTAAGGTGAAAGGCAGACTTTGTACTTCCACACAGCAACAATTTAAAAAACCGTAAAAAGGATAGATTGTATAGATTGAAATCTCGTTTAGGGAGTTAAAAAACATATGTTTTCCCTTAAACATCTTTAGGATAAATAGAAAAATGCTGTTTTTAAGTCGAAGGTTTATAAAAACATTCACACTCCTAACCTATCACAGTATAAAAAAGATCATTTTGTTACTTTTAGCAGTGAAGAGTGAGTTGCAGTCTGTGGATTTTCTAAGACCGGCTTTAAAGTAGTAGCAGTATAGATATGTTTTTGGGGCAGTCATGTTCCTTCCAGCATTGCTCAGAGGTTCTGGATAGTATTTTTCAAAGTTGCTTGGCAAAACTCTTAAAAAAAAAAAAAAAACACATCCATTTTGTTTTGAAATTTTCTGCATCTAATAAAAAAAAAAAAGAAAGAAAGAATAAATAGTGAACAATATCTTCATATTTTCATTTTTAAACAAACAAACTTAATTCCTGGCTTTGCCATCTGATGTTTTCTCCATACAAGTTGTGACCATTTAAGGTAATACCTGGCAGGAGAGTGATTTCTTCAGGACACATCACAGGTCACACTGATTAACTGCAGAC
>VXAV01002266.1:8788-25468 GCA_013399715.1 Alectura lathami | reverse complement strand
TGTTCAGTATCACATGAACTCAGTAGGCTTTCAGTTGAGTCCTTAGTCTCATCTTCAGCAAAACAACTCAAGTTGCCTGAGAATCACAGGTGCTCAGCTGCAAGCTGCATTGCTCAAATTCCCCCCATATAAAATGGATGTTACGCAACCTGATAAGTAGGATGATATACCTCTGCCCAGCTAATGAAGGGCTCATTATTCTTATCTCAGAGCAGTTCACAGACCCAGGATTTTACTGGAATAATAACTATAGCTTGAATTCTAAAGTAACCATGGTGACTTGAAATGCTTCACGGTATTTATGAACCAAGAGACTGCCTTATCCAGAAGGGTGACCTTAGCACACTTCTGCAGCCCTTTATCATCTTTATTCTGCAGGACTACAATGTATTTTTCTTTAAATTATGCTTTAAAAGAACTGAAGGCTTCAGATAGTGTTTACCACAGCATTTCACCTCTTGCTAGGAGTAAACTTCCGGACTTCTCTACTTATGAGATTCAGTGGCCTGTATTTCTTCAACGTTATAATCCACAAATCTGAATTTCTGCAATGTTTGAATTTGTGCAGGTTTTGATTCCTTCAGAATTTTTTCCTTACTTGCATGTTTCTCACTTGCAAGATGATAACTCTAGGTGTATTTGCTCTTTTATGTTGCAGAACTGAGATATCCAGAAGTAAACTGTGTGTATGTTCATAGCACGATGATCACGCCATACAAACTGCTTTATTCAACGTCTAGGTGGAACCTTCATAATGTGTCCACCATGTCATGTTCTGTGACACATCTATGTAAACACTAACCTTTCCAGCCTGGCGCAGGGAGTAGTCCTTTTGCTGGTAAGAAATGAAACTATCTTGGAAAGTGTGGCATCTTGTCTGGTTATTTTTATTATAGATCATGGAATCACAAAATGATTCAGGCTGGAAGGGGACTCAGAAGCCTCTAGGCTGTTCTCCTTCTCAAAGCAGAGTCATCTCTGAGGTCAGAGAGAGTTGCTCTTGAAGAGTTTAAAGCCCCTTGTCCAGCTGGGTCTTGATACTCTCCAGGAACAGAGACTGCACAACCTCTCTGGATAACCTGTTGCACCACTTGACTGTCCTCATGAGGAAAATTATGTTGTTGTTGTTCATCATTGTTGTTGCTTTTCAGTGTTGTTGCTGTTGCTGTTTTCCCCTTAAATTCATTCTGAACTGCTTATTTCATTTCATGCCTGTTGTCTCTCATCCTCTTCACAAGCATCACTGTGAAAAGCCTGGCTCCATCTTCTTATGTGATTAATTATTTAGCCCTAAGACATCATATATGTTTTACAATGAGCAAAGGATACCAGGTTCTACCAGATATGGTAGAACCGTAACTTCAGTATGACAGCAGCAGAACTCACACTTGTATCAGCTGATAAATGAAAAACTTGTTAAGCAATATTACAGTATTTCATAAATTTTACACATAACTCGTTATATGAAGCCTATGTGATTTGTAGGCTTCGTAGGACTTGAAACATTTTTGGTCAACTTTCAGGTCTTTAAGTTACTTCTGTTGTTCCAAGACTGTGGAGTTCATCAAGAAACTCATCACACTGCAGAAGAGACAGCCACTAGTTTTAATGTCAGAAGAGAGAAGAGATCTTTTTGGAACTTCTTCAGGTAAAAATAAATCAAATCATGCAAGAACACCATTAACCACAACCAGCGTTAGCTACCTCTAATCAGGTGCAATAGAAAGACAATTTTCAGAGATATTTCCACAGATGGATACATTTTGGAAATACTGACTGTTGTGACTCAAAAGAATAACCTGCTACTAATGGAACAGCTCACCTTTAGGCTGACCCAAGACTGGAAATTAAGGTTAGAGAGACAGAGCAGGCAGGAGATAGGAAGCCACGCCCATTACAGGACAGCATTTTTACTGCAGCAGAGAAGAGCTGCTCACTGGAGCAAATGGCAAGCTGGAGAATATGTAGACAGAAACGTGCTAGGAGTGAACACAAGTTTCTGCAACAATCTCTTCATCAGAAGTGGCAGGAGTAAAGGACATCACCAACATTTAATACAGAATTTGATGCAGTTCTGAAAGAGTTTGTATCTTGTGTTACCTATTAAAGCTAAAGTCTGGGCTCAGTAACCCATGAGGTTAATATCTCTGCCATTTTCCCCTGCTCCCTCTTTTCAGTTTCCCTCTTCATTCCTTGTCTTAAGCTTTCCAGGAAACTGGAGCACTGGTTATTTCTCTATTTCTTATTAAAATATGACAGAGATATTTAAGGGCAGGAGAAAAGGTACAAGAGAGTAGGAAGGTATCCTGTAGAAAATAGTAAGGATGCCATAGCTTAAGAGTATTATTTCTGAGGCTTCCACTATTACATGGGACTGCCTTGCTTCCAGAACTGAAGAAGTTTTTACAATATATCAGTCTCTCCACCACTCTTTTTCTGGATTACAAATTCCAGACCCCAGTAGCTGTTGTGAACAAACAGATGAACACATTTCCATATGTGCAATGGAGTAGAGGAGAAAAATCGTATGTTGAATAGACTTTTGCAGAAAAGTCAATGAAAATATATATGAGGCATTTTATGTAAAATAAGGGATGAGTTTTTAGGAAGCGAAGGTCTCAGGTGTAATCACTGATTTACATGAAGTCACTCTGTTTTTGGAAGTGTGATTTACACTTGTGTTTTCCTGTACACTGTTTCTATTTCTTTAACTCTAAGAAACAAATCAATGCTAAATGAAACAACCCAGAAAAACTTTTCTTAAGAGTTTATAACATACAATTTCTGGCAGTAGTATCGGTGCTGGAATAAACAAGCCAGCACTGTTGGAATACACAGGAACTATGGTGCCTTCCTCAAGTGTACACAAAAAGGTACTGAGTAAGACTGTGGAGCTCTTCAGTTAGTGAATCATTTACATCTCACTTTGGACCTAGTCCAAAACTCATTTAAACTGGCCAGATTCCTGTTGACTTCAATCTCTTGGTATGAGGCTTCTAGCAATCTCTACATGTTACATATCTGATAGAGCTCTTCTTTGCTCTCTGCAAAGCAAAGAAAAACTGGAAGCAAAATAAACAAATTTCCAAAGTAGGTTTTCCAAGCAGATGAAAAAAAACACCTAGTCTAGGCTGGAGAAAATTATGATTTCCTTATTAGTAACTTTTTTTGAAGAAGAGTTTTTGAAGAAAGTTTTGGTAGAAACTTCGTATAAATCATGTAGAAGTTTTTGAGAGGTTAATCAAAATGTCCTGGTTTTTATTTCCACTTCTGCTAAGAAAAGATTCAAATTTAATTTAGAAAGTGTAGACTACAATAAATTAGAATCTGAGTCTTAGAAGCCAAGAAAAAGGGATCATTTAAAATACTAAATTCTAGTGAAGATAAGCACGTCAACTAACTAGATGTACTTTGGTAAATAGTCATAGACTGAGAAATGTACATATAAATACACAGATAAACCAAGTGCACCCATAATGCTGAAGAGTGAAAAAAAAAGTTAAAATTCAGTAGCATGCTGAAATCGGAGTCATGCATAAGGATTTAGCAATTTTTATGAGTCTGGAGAATTCTTAACTGAGGCATTTGCACAGACCTTGTTTCCCACTTTGCACAAAGCTGGTTTGTGAGCAACTTCGTGAATCAGTCTCTGAGGCCTTGAAAATGAGGCTTTGGTATTTATATGTTGTAAATACATGATCCAGAACTCTCCCCAACATTCAGTCTTCACAACGATGGAGATAATCCCTCAGAAGGGACGTTTGTTGGAAATAACTCTGGTAGATGTAGCGGTATTTTAAAAGCTCATTCTTGCAGAGAAGGTGGATACACCCTCTGCAAGAGCAAGATGCCTACATGCTCAATGACATACTAGCCTGGGTATTTACATACCCAGGATCACTGACCAGATTCATTAACAGACTTTGGAGAGAAACGTCCTTAACGTCTGGGTTTGTCTAACCAATAGCAGTGTAGGTGAGCAGGAGTGCTAGGTCTCGGTTTTCCCTGTACACATTCAGTGTCAAGCTATGTGCCACATGGCCATATTGGCAAGGAGCCAAGAAAGCCTATACATACCCAATCAACAAGGCTTTGGTCGCAGAAGAGTGTTTATAGATTCAGTTATCCTGTCACAGAAGTTCTTCAGGCTCCACTACTCAGGAGGTAGGTTTATGTTATACTGGCAAAAATACCACTTTTAGGGTAAGTTGTTGTTCATTCTACACATCTCACTCCACCTACAATAGTTCTTAAATACAAAACAGAAGTAAGTAACTTTTGACCCTGGACAAAAGTTAACATCAGAAATAGGTGGAAACAGTAATCTTTCATAGTGTTTCATCCCAGTCAGCAACTATGCATTATTCCAACTACAGCTGAGGTTGAGAAAATGTTGTTTTTTTTTTGTTTTGTTTTGTTTTGTTTTTTCCACGTGTACTAATAATCATCATCACTACTCTTACTATTTTTTATTGCTTTAGCTCTAAAATATTTGTAAGTATAATTAAGATTGAGGGGTCTATCTCAATGTATTTAGATATCAGTCTGTCCCTGGAATTTTCCTTTTGAGTCCCATTCTGAAATGAAATTTTCAGCAATGCTCAGCTTGTTCATTTCCTTTTGAAGTAAATAAGGAAAAATGAGGTGTGGCATACACCCCAATGAGAGGAGTTTAAGGCATCTGGGCTTCTATTCATGTATTTGCTCCTGATTCCAGAAGTTTCAGATGACAACAGGAGCGTATTGTGCAGCAAGCACACCAGGCTGAGCACCATTCATCTGCGGCTGGGTTCCTGTGTGAGCAAACGGGGCTGGTGGTGGATCCCAGGCAGCAGCACAGTCCTTGAGGCCAGTGTGCGCACTGGATGGGAGGGCTGCAGAGGCCGTGGGGCAGCTCAGAGCTGGAGTAAGCACTGAGTGGTGCCTGGAGGCCTTTCTCCATCCCACAAGTGGGCTGCTGTGTCTTAGTGTCTTTCACGAGGTACCTTTGTCTCATGCCATAGAGTGAAAAGGGGGAGGATTTTTCACATGATCCTCATGGCATCTTTCAGAGCCTACCCCAGCAATTCCCTGGCACTGCTGTTACAGTCAAAAATGGTGTGAAAACTGAGGAGGGCTTCCTGAAACTCCCTAACTGTGAAAAGCTACCACCCAGTAAGCTAAACTTCAGAGGAAACTTCAAACATTAAAGAAAAAGCAGCACATGATAATAAAGTTGTGCTTTATTCCAAATGGAACCAGAGGTACTGCAAACTTGCTCTTCTTTGCATTCAGGAGCAGTTTTGTGGCTATTATTTCAAAACTCACATTTTTCACCTTCATTGTGAAATACAAAGGTCTAGTCTTTAACCAACAGTGTAACTTTCTATTTATGGCTCTTCTGTTAACTATTAACATAGAGTTGCCATTTCTTATACTGTAAAATGAGTACCACTCTGACATCACTACTATATTGTAAAGAAAGTATGAATTTCTCACTACCTTGTTTTCAGCTACAAAATCTTATTTGTTCATCACTATGGCAACTGCTGCCCCAGCCCAGCTTAATCGGGTGCTTGTCTAGACAGCATTAAACATAACTGCACTTAAGTGTGTCTGCTTTGAACAGCCAGGTGTGCAGAAGGTAGGGCAGAGGGAAGAGAGGCAGCAGAAATGGGATGAGTAAATGAAGGGTAAGAGCATTTGGGGAGTACTCACAAGTTGCGTGAAACTGTTTTTAATTCTGGAGGCTCTTGCTACGTTGCCGTGTTAAAACACCTTGCTCACTCAGGACTCGCAGACTTACATATACACATGAAAGAATGCCTAACTTGTTTGTAACTGACTTGAATAAGGGCCACTACCAGGCATGTTCTCCTCCAGGAGCAGAGGTGTTTCCTAGGGGCAGCAGTCCATGTAATGGTTTCTTCAGGTGAAGTGTAACGTGTCTGTGACTGAACACAGTCCTAGCAAAGACCTGAGGGAAGGGCTGAGTTCTGACTCAGATCTGCTGGTGTGATCATGGGGAAACAAGCACAAACTGACAAACACTCCCCAGCACTGCCCATCTCCCCATCAGAGGAGAAATGCCTCTGGAAGGAGACACTTTGCTCAGAGGCAGTGGAGCAACTAAGCCTGTGTAGGCTGAAAGAGACTCTGAGTCCAGCTGGGTACAGTTGGTGTAAGCAATTAGCTCATCAAAATCTGGCATGTCAGGCATCCTGAAGTGTCTGCAATTATGTGCCCAACTCAGCACCTTGTTTCTGTGCAAGAAAAAAAAGCATATTTTGAGCATTAACTCCAGAATGAGAGAGATCAACGCCTGATGACTGGAATGGTGAGTTAGGATATGAGAGATGCAGATATGATTTTTTTGGTCTTCCCTCCTCCCAAAAAATGTCTCAGTCTGCATGTTTGAAAATACTAAACTGTCACTGTGCATTTTCTGGAACTGTCCTTTCTTCAGTAAGTGAATGCAGACTAGAACAGGTCCATCTGATGTCTGGACACTGACCACCCTGTGCCTCCCAACAAGCAGCAGGCGTCCCTTCACTTCTCCTGTTCCTACTTTGCATGAAACAAGCAAATACTCACTGAACCACAGTGACTGAACACTGAGATATCCTCTTGGAAAATAAAGGGTGAAGTACCCCTGACAGAGGCATGAGCTGAAATGGGACCTTTCCCATTTCTGGAAATGGGAAGCAATGGTGTGAATCTAATCCTTCATTGTTATTTCTTATTTTCTGTAAGAGACTGAAAAAGGTAACACTTCTTTCCAAGCTAAACAAAGGAATTTAGAATAGCTTGGTTGGAAGACACCTACAAAGATCATCAAGTCCAACTGTCTGACCGCTTCAAGGCTAACCAAATACTAAACACAGAGTATTTTCCAAATGCCTCTTAAAAACATATTAGGGGGCAAGAACAGTAATAAGGCAGGAGGGAATAGCAATAAAAATAAAGGAGTGAGTCAGTCTTAATTTTTGCTGAGCTGAAAAGCACCTAATTATTTTTAATGCTTAGTCAATGGCCCTCATAACTCTTGGCGGACAAGATTAAATTCTAGTGCTACTATATGATATTGGCTGCAGCCAAAGGGTTGTAGTCAATGGCTCTATGTCCAGGTGGAGGCCAGTCACAAGCGGTGTCCCCCAGGGGTCCGTCTTGGGACTGGTGCTCTTCAACATCTTTATTGATGCCTTAGACTGTGGGATCGAGTGCACCCTCAGCAAATTTGCTGCTGACACCAAGCTGAGTGGTACAGTTGATACCCCTGAAGGAAGGGATGCCATCCAGAGGGACCTGCACAGGATGCAAAAGTGGGCCCACGAGAACCTCATGAGGTTCAACAAGGCCAAGTGCAAGGTGTTGCACTTGGGTCGGGGCAATCCCAGGTGTGTGTACAGACTGGGAGAAGGACTCCTTGAGAGCAGCCCTGCGGAGAAGGACTTGGGTGTTCTGATCGACAAAAACCTGGCCATGAGCCGGCAGTGCGCTCTTGCAGCCAGGCAGGCCAATGGCATCCTGGGCTGCATCAAGAGAGGGGTGGCCAGCAGGGAGAGGGAGGTGATCGTCCCCCTCTACTCTGCCCTTGGAAGGCCTCCCCTGGAGTGCTGTGTCCAGGTCTGGGGCCCCCAGTACAGAGGGGATGTGGAGTTGTTGGAGCGGGTCCAGAGGAGGGCCACCAAAATGATCAGAGGGCTGGAGCACCTCTCCTATGAGGAAAGGTTGAGGGAGTTGGGACTGTTCAGCTTGGAAAAGAGAAGGCTCTGGGGAGACCTCACTGCGGCCTTCCAATACTTCAAAGGAGCTTACAGGCAGGAGGGGGACCCACTTTTTACACAGGTGGATAATGGTAGGACAAGGGGGAATGGGCTGAAACTGAAAGAGGGGAGGTTTAGGTTGGACATCAGGAAGCAATTCTTCCCTGAGAGAGTGGTGAGGCGCTGGCACAGGCTGCCCAGAGAAGCTGTGGCTGCCCCATCCCTGGCTGTGTTCAAGGCCAGGCTGGATGTGTTCCTGGGCAGTTTGATCTAGTGAGCTAGCGGTTGGCAGCCCTGTCCACGGCAGGGGGATTGGAACTAGGTGATCTCTGAGGTCCCTTCCAACCCAAGCCATTCTATGATTCTATAAATAACATGTACACATTCCTTTGATGAATACTGAAAATATGAAAGGAGTATGGTACCAGGCTCCACCATACTATCACTTAGGAGCTGCATACTGCATGTAGTATCATCCTTGGAAATACTTTGTGAAGTGAAGCAGTTTCCAGGCAGAGGTGTCTGCAGGACTAAACACCTGAATTTTTAATCATTATCTGTTTACTTGGGATTTTTTAAATACTTAACCACCTAATTGTGCCCTTATTGTAAGAGAAAGAGAGCAGAACAGTACATAGAAATTAGCCCAAAATATAAATGCTCTATTGCACCTACAGTTAATAAGTATGCCAGCAAACAGAAACAGCTTTATCAGGTACTTGTTTCCTTTTTTTCACCAAGAGAAAAATCATTGTGGTGTACGTTGGCAAACACCAACCTTCCAGTTGGCGCTGAGCGACACAAAGTTACAGGAGCTTCCAGAATCGATCTAGGGTTGATGCCTGCTGGCAAGCAGGCTTATCACGGAAACAGCCAGAGATGGGTGTTGCAGCTACCTGCAATGCCAACAGACCGCTTCTCTGTTGCGGGGCTGACTGGTCACCAGAAGAGTTCAAAACATGAACATTTCTGAAAAGAAAGTGGATAAGATTGTTGGTAGAGCTATGTATTCAGCACATTATCAGTGCCACCTTGTCTAGATAGATCGTTGCTGAATCCATGAGAAAAAACTCACCCAGTGGAAACACTAAGCCCTAGCTCCAAACACTGAGTCCTCCTTATCTGATGTGCTGTCCGTAGAGGACAAGAAGCTGCAGTTTGCACTTTCTGGACCACAGGTAGGTTAAGAGTGAAAAATGAAAGGGACAATTTTTAATAAATACAGCATTAGATGATCATGTGTGATTAGATGATCTGTAGCTAGGTCCACCACAACTTAGCCATTTGTACCTTTTCCAGCTGTCCTAAACTCATGCTCAAGAGCCTGTGTCATGGTGTTCATATGCTACATATGAGTAACCCACCTGAACATCCATGGAGCTATGCTATACCCTTTCATGTGTGTGGCTTGGGATTGTTCACATTGAAGAACTTGATCATTCCATGAAGGAACATTCTTGTAACACATTTGTTCATTCCATAAATAAGAAGAAATAGTGAGTAAAACACTTTACACATTACATTTTGTAGTTCAAAAGTGTCACTACAATGACTCTTCCTAAATACACTTTTTTTTTTTTTTTTTTTGAAAAACAAATACTTTCTACTTAAATTCACTGCACAGTGGTACTGCACCATGGCATAGTTTCTGCTGATGTGTGTAACTGTATGGACTTTCACTAGCCAAAAGCTTCCATCAGTTTTACATCACAACAGCATTATGCCACACTAGGTGTCAATGTCTGGGGGACATTGACCGTGAATCTGACATCTGTTTGTCAACTCTGATCTACTTAGTGCTCTACCAAAGCCTGAGAGTAACTGTGGATACCTGGTAGAAGTCATTCTACTGCAGAAAATTTAATTACCTGTAGCTATCTGGAAACACTTGAATCAACCCCAGGATATAAGCAACTTTACTTTCAGGGTGTAATTAAGCCTATGACAAGCTTAATAAGAGCAGCAGCATAAACCAGGGTATGTTGCTAGGCGCCTGGGGGCTGGGTGCTATCAACTTAGTCCCAGTGGTTACCACAGATAATTGGCACAATACCTTTTGCTTAAACTGCTCAAGTTTCCTTTGTTTAAACACTTTTGGAAGAACAAGATAGATTTTTGAGATGACCAGTGCCTAAACTGAAGCATGAGCTGTAAGAGCTTAATATTCTCCATCAGTAAGCCAGACTGCTGGTAAATGCCAATAATTGGTATAATGTAGAAGGTACTATATGTGAGTATGGATTTAATCTCAATGTTACTATTTCCCCTAGGAAAATTAACATCTGGGTTTAATAAAAGATGCAACTGACTCATGGAATATGATTTATCTTTTTATTTGTATTTTTATTTTTATTTTTATTTTTTTTTGTGATGAAGCCTTGTGTTAAATCCTCAGCATCACTTCCATTTCTGAGACAAAGAGAACTATCAGGATACTTCCCACTCTGACAAAGAATGCTAAACCAGGAAGAGCGGTGTCTATTATACATATAGAAGCCCCAGAAAATGTGTTGGTTTTCTACGCAGAAATGATGTCCAAATGTCCAGAGGTGACTTGTGGTGACTGTAAACTGTTTCTCTCTGCTGCTGAGTCTGACAGCCCCATGCTACATTCCTGCAGAAGAGCTGCCTGCGTGTGATGGTGCAGCTCTGATATTGATGCTTCTATGCACTGGAAGCAATGGGTTCCTACTGACTTTAAGCATTCACTTTAGAATACTGTGGGCATGCAATGCTGAGTTGGAATGATAAAGGAGTGTTAGTAGTGTTTGCATTTAATAGTAATGATTAAATACCTTTTTCGATTCATAAAATGTGAAATGCAAACTTAAATACATGCTGTTCTTCAGGGGGGAACCACCACTGTACTGTACGTTTTTATTGCACACTAAGATAAATGCAATAGCAATAACTGTGTTAATCATAAAGGACAATATATTCACTGAAAAGGTATAAATAGAAAATAATTCACAGACTATAGCAGGAAAAAAAACTATCAGAAATTTCTTGATACAAATCATGGAAATCAGAAAGACTGCAAAGTTCTACAGCAAAGAATAGTATGTTTTATTTGATCTGCTGTTCTAATTGTCAAGGAAGTCAATGTGCTCAAAACTTTATAGCTTACCAGGCAACATTTAAACAAGCAAATAAACAAGTAAAACATAGTTCAACTCTTCTGCCTAGAAAAAAGTGATAACTTCTATTTCTGTAGTATCGTATCCCTCTCATACCTGTTGCTTGAGTGGACAGAGCTTTGTAATTGCAGACTTTTCAAGCCAGCACCTTCTTTAGCTCTGCAGTTCTTCTTGTATAATGTTGTACATTTGCTATTTTTGTTCTTCTCAGTGCACTAAGTACTGCTTGCATCTTGCCAAAAACTGTCAAGGAAGAATCACTAAAATGGCAGCTGGGCTAAGAGGCCTAACAGAAGGGAAAAGGGAGCTCTGGATGCCTTGAAATATTCTCTGCTATCAAGTAAATATTGATAAAGTTGTCCTGATAAAAGGCATTGGCAGCATCAGGAGTTACCAGTGTAATGGAAGTTTACGTGAGAGGGACAAAGATTTGGTCCATTTTTACTGAGGACCTTGAGCATACACACAAAGCATTTAAAGAAGTTTTTGTACAAAATACCTTATTTCTATTATTTTTTTACAGCTGCTTTTCTGTGCTTGTATTGTGGTTAGTTTGGAAAAACAGTTCTTGATTGGAAACTCATTCATGGAAACCATACAGCCATCAAATGCTCTGCATTACCAACCATAGTAGCAAAACAGTACTTGGGATAGATGCTCCTTGATTATGAATATTTTTGCTTTAAACTACAGAGCTAAAAATCTTCTACGGTGCAGATCTCAGGGTCAGATTCTTCTTCCAGCTGCAGCCTGACAAATCCTGGGAAAGAAAGGAAGTTTTGTGGAAAAGTAATTGAAAGCAGAAACCAGTTTGTTTTCGTTATTTAGCTACAGCTGTCACTGCAGTAGGATATAGGTTTGTGTATATCTTACAGACACAAAACACAAGCAATGCCAAGGGCTGTGTCAAATACACTTCCAGGCAGTGCTACAATGCCATGGATTTATCATGCCAGAACTGAAATGCGTGGTGTTCTTACCTATGAGCCAAATAATGATTCAACCCTAATATTAAATAAGATACATGGAACACATACAGAAGAAAATCTGTTCAGTGTAGACCAGTTTAGACATAAATCATCTATAGCCTTGTACCTCCAGAGTCTTCAGGAAAAGCCAATATGGCCTTTCCCATTGTCTTATGCTTCTTCTGCAATCTCTTCTGGCGAAGAAGGTGCCGAAGCCTAAAAACCCCTCCAGCAGCAGAGCCCATAGGCAGAACAGCCCCTCTGGCATGCTACTTCCCAAGATAGTCCGAGCACACAGGGTAGAATCTGTCTTTGATACTTCTATTTTAGTTTCAGCAGCAACATTAATAAAGCATGGCAGCTTGCCCTCATTCCAGTTCAGTGGCAGCCTTATTATACGATGTATTTTGATGTACAGTAGACTATTCGACATGAGGTTGGGAGATAAAATCATACTGCAATACAGAATCTGATAATTTAATTGGCTGTGATTTAGGAGCATGAGGGTTACAGCTATAATGTGGTATTTGCTCATTACATATTGGACTTTTTGCAGGAAAATCTTATTTTAAAAAATATTGTACTTGAAATTTACTGTAATAGGTGTCTTTGTAATCGTGCAGTTTTTCCTCTGAAGTTTCACTAGCAATCATGCCTTTCAGAGCAGGAAAGAAGGGGAAAATGTCAAAAGGAAGAAACACCGAAGCTGAGTGTGGATGGAGCAAAACTTTGAGCAATGGCTGCTGGATCTCACCTGCTTTCTAAAATGCAGTTATAAGCCTTCCTGTGTTACAGGGTAGCATTTTATTTTCAGTATTCACTGAGAAACTGAAGACATTCCATGAGAAAGATAAGGATTGAAGTTCTGATTCACTGAGCTCATTTTCCTATGAGGAAAATTATATATATANAAGAGTAGGATCTATTCAGCAGAGTTATTGCAGAACATCAACTAGTTAACTCAAAAATGGATTTGTTTTTAATGTAAAAATATTTTACTTTTTAGCCTTTCTGGCTAGAAAAGGATTTCAGTATCTTTGTCAAATTAGAACTGACCCTCCTTAACCAGTGACCATAGAACACTGTATATCAAAATTCAGACAGGTTTATCACTATAAGAATATCTAAAAGCAGGGCAATGGGAAGAAATTAAGATAATAGAGACCTTCTTTCTCTACCATGTTAACAAAACTAATGGGAGATTCAGCCAGCAGGATCTCAGTGTTCCTGAAAGAATTGACACCAACAGAATGAGAACAGTTTCAGATCTACATGAGAAAATTAAAAAAAAAAAAAAAAAAGCAAAGTGAGTGACTTGCCCAGATATGATGCAGAGATAGCTCTAAGAATTAAAACGCAGTTTTCTTCATTAAGCTTCCCAGAGGGCACAGACAATGTGGTTTATCCATTAGCTTCACTCATGTCATGTTACTAAGAGAAATGCTGCTCCGTAGCACACCATCACCCTGCACCCCTAATAACACTGCTTCATCAGCATTCAGGCCTGACTGCAGTTTTTCTATAGCAAAGAAAGCCACTAATATGCAGAGGAAAAAGAACCTGGGGGTACTAGTAGGCAGCCGGCTGAACATGAGCCAGCAGTGTGCCCAGGTGGCCAAGAAAGCCAAGGGCATCCTGGCTGGTGTCAGAAATAGTGTGGACAGCAGGACCAGGGAGGTGATCGTCCCCCTGTACTTGGCACTGGTGAGGCTGCACCTCAAGGGCTGCGCTCAGTTTTGGGCCCCTCACTACAAGAAGGACATTGAGGCCCTGGAGCGTGTCCAAAGAAGGGTAACGAAGCTGGTGAAGGGCCTGGAGCACAAGGCTGATGGTGAGGGGCCGAGGGAGCTGGGGCTGTTCAGTCTGGAGAAGGGGAGGCTCAGGGGAGACCTCATTGCTCTCTACAGCTGCCTGAAAGGGGGCTGCAGTGAGGTGGGGGTCGGCCTCTTCTCCCAGGTAACTGATGACAGGATGAGAGGTAAAGGCCTCAAGCTGCACCAGGGGAGGTTAAGGTTGGATGTTAGGAAAAACTTCTCTGAGATAGTGGTCAGGCATTGGAACATGCTGCCCAGGGAGGTGGTGGAGTCTCCTTCCCTGGAGGTGTTCAAGAAACGTGCAGGTGTGGCACTTAGGGACATGGTTTCGTGGGCATGGTGGTGTTGGGTTGACGGTTGGACTAGATCTTAGAGATCTTTTACAACCTTCATGATTCTATGGTTCTATGAAGGCTGCACAAGGAGGCATGGGGGAGGGAGGGGAAGGGGGTGGGCTAAATATGTATGTAAAGTAAGGGAGGGAGAATGGAAAAGCTGGGAAATGGGGGGTCATGCTCATGCAAAAGAAACAGCTGGAATTGCAACTCAGTTTACGCAAAAGTCAAAGAGCTAGGTTTCTGCAAGCAAGCAGCTGTATCGGTAGCTGTGATGGAGGACCCTGCCTCTGCCCTGGAAGCAGCAGCCTTTTTCACCTCCTGGGAAGAAATGCTACTCCTGAAATTCTATGGACAATTTTGTACAGCCTGAGGGAACTGTGCCTAGAGATCCTGTGGTCCTGCATGCCTTTTTCAGAAGAGCATTTGCACTGCTTCCTGCAGCCAAAATTACTATTGGAACAGTTTTGCTCACCTGAAACCTTAGCTCTGTGTTAATTCACTTGCTGGAACTCTGCCCTCCAAAGTCTAGCAGACAGGATCAGATTGTTATGGCGTCTAGCTCTCACTGGCTTTTGGCTGAGTAGGGTACTGACAGGGCGTTAATAACTGCACCTTCAATCGCCTTCTAGTCAGAGACACAAATGTGGGTTAGACCACAGGAAACATCTGCCAGCTGCTGCATTATGAGATAAATCTCGTTCTGTCTGTCCCCTTTCCTGCATTTGTGGTTCAAGGGAGAAAAATCATAGTGAATCTATAACATCTGGATCTGCAGGATGCTTTCCAACACAGAAATTTGTTCAGGTAGAAAGCCCTCAGCTTTACTGAAGTACTTGGTTGTCTAAGAATATACACAAAGAAAACTTCCTTCCAATTGAAAAACATCTAGGCATTTTCAGGGTCACTTTGCTAACATCCAACACAGTGAAACCAACTGACAGTTTTGGTCAGTGGATTTTAACTGTAAAATTACTTTCTGGTGATAGAAGGAATAAAAAGTTTTTTAAATGACCCGGACGAAAATGCTTTTAATCGTGTTGGACACAAGCTAAACCTTATTGCTAGACCTGAGTGCATTACTCTCATACATAGCACAATCAAGACCTAAGAGACATCAGTCTGTTCAAACCTTCCATAGTGCAGGAGATATTTGTTTGAATGAGGATCAAATACAGAATCTTTTGCCATTGAATTTGCCTTACAGCAGACAGAAACATTTCATTTACTGTTACATACACTGCAGTTGTGCTGGGGATTCATCTTGTGGTGCTCCCTGCTGGCAGGCCTCCTGCTGTTCACCTTGTTTCATTACTGCATTTGACTCCCCTGAAACAAGAGATCACAAGAGATCTAACTTCCAAAGACCTGTTGCAAAGCTATAGTCAAACAACTATTCATAAAGATTATTACATGTGGCACCCTGAAGGCAGACCAAGGAGCACAACACCAATTATTTGCTTAAACTACTCCAGTGAGGTTGGTTGAAATTTTCTCACAGTTCATAAAAAGTATCTCAGGAGAAAGGAAGCAGTGGTCTGTAAAATGTAATGCCAGTTTGTGCTCTTATCTGCAGTATAAACCTGGTACTGCCTGATCCAGTATTCAGTAGAAAACAATTTTTCTGCAAAGAGTTTTAGATTGCAGTGGGGTTGCTGCCAGAGCAGAATGTCAGCTTAGGCAACAGAGCCTTGAATCCAGTATTTCTTTCATGGATTCCTGCTGGAGGATGGATGCCCCATTAGGCTTTTTTGAAGCACTGCAGAACTGCCAACTCTTACCTTCATTGAGATTCAGTCATTCATTACTTTGTATGTGGCACTTCTTTGCTTATAGATCTCTGTAAAAAATGTATGGGCAACAACACACATCCATAGGAAAGTCCCTCACATTCTCCTTGTGAAGCTAATTTTGTAACTCTGCATAAAAGAAGCTGGCAATGAGATCTTTCTTTAAGAAGTGGATTGTTTCATTATTACTGGAAGTCAAGGGGAGAAGAGCCCATCTGGACTATAGTTTTGCCAACCTTCCATCATATGGTGACACACAATTGCCAACATCTACATTCATGTTTAAAATTCTGGTATTTGTTTCCTTCCTAATCTGCATTAAATTAAATCCCAAGGGCGAATCAGCATCTGAAGTTCTATGGAATGACTGTATTTAACACCAGATAGTGACTGTTTTTTTTCCCCCTTTGGATCATATGTGACAGCGTTGCTTTCGGGAGCACAAAACTAGTGAGAACTGTAGAAGGTAAAAGTGCTTACCACAGGTATTCCTATTAGGAAAAAAAAAAAAAAAATCTATCTTCAGTCTCTCAGATGAGGTCAGAAATTTAGACTTGGAGCCACGGCCTTTGGGCTGTCCTCTCGGAAGGGATGTGTACCTCTCATTCTCCAGACAGTTACAGCAGCTTCCACATGAACACACTTCAACTCTGATTTAGCACAACCATTCCCAGGTGTTCAGTTTTCATTATATTACTTTTGATATTGTCAAAAAAACTCTCAGTTACTGCCAAATCTTTGTTTAGTGTCAATCAGACTGAGTGGTCTAAGAGGAGACCATGGTTCTGAGGGGGATTCTAGGTGTGACAGGATATAGCCTTAGGGAATAATTTTCATTCAGCCTACCAGGGAGAACAGCTGAATTCAGGGAATTCAGATTCTGCTAGAAAG
>VXAV01002264.1:46281-60866 GCA_013399715.1 Alectura lathami | reverse complement strand
CTGCGGGGCTGAGAGGCTTTGCCATCAGCCGATGACTTTTATTATGATTTAGCACATGTGGGAAATCCCAAAGTATCGTTGGTGAGCCAAATCAATTTTACACACGGTGACAGAAAGATGCATGGCATCGGGGGAGGTAGGAATCCCACAGAACGAGTGCCATCTTCTGCTGTGTCACCTGTCTGTTTTTCTAGGCTAACCGTGTCCTGCAGAGATCATTTGCTTTTGATGTGGAAGGAAAATGATTTGTAGTAGGCATCCATAGCGAAGTGGAGCAAAAGCTGTGCCTCATATCCTCAGTATGATGGTGTGGCAAGGAAAATAATGCTGTAATTGCTTTATAGCATTTTTTACACTTATTTATAAATTATCCCAAAACTGCAGCACGTAGGAAAAACACAGGCCCTGTCCCTGCTGTGCAGGTGGACAAAGTGAGACCTGGCAGCACACGGAGGAGGACACGCTCACAAGGGCAGAGCTGCATGGAGTCACCGGCAGGACCGCCGCCTGCACTGAGCACTGTGCCGACACACAGAGTGAAGCAGCTGGTGAGAGGGCAGAGAGCTGTGATGACAGCCAACAGATGACTCCTGAGCCAGCGCCTGCTGCTTAGGCCCTGGCCTCGGAACAGAAGCCAGGAACAGGAGCGTTTTGCCTCCTCAGTGAGTGCCATAATTAGACAAGCTCTGGTGTGCTCCCTCTCACTCAAAGATGATAAATAATTACCATTATTTCTCTATCTGAGAATGGAAATTTGTCTCCTTTCTGGTTACAGCCTAGGGATATAGCAAGGATCCCATGGCACTTTCTTTTATTTATTTTTAATTTTTGGAAAGGCACTCAGCAGTCCAAATGTGCCCGTGCTCTTGCGAGCTTTCAGAGTAATGCAGTCTCCAGTTCTCAGATGTGTTGCACCGCAAACTCCTCCTAAAGCAAGGAAAGTCAAAACAGGCCAGGCCTCAGATTCTCCTTGGAAGTTTCACTGGCCCCTAGTCTTCATCTGAAGCATCTTATCATTGGAAGTCTGGACTCTCACGGGGCATCAGAACTGATGGTCAACACAAAATTGCCTCGCCAAGTGCGGTGCCTCAAAGCCTGGGCCTTGCCCCACAAGGCTGTGGCTCAGGTCTCCTCCTGAGATGCACGGTCTCCTCCAGGATGGCATCAAAGGAAAGGTGAGTGCTGTAATTTTCAGGAAGGGGAGGTGCGTGCCCTCCTCGGATCCTCATGTTCTCCACCTCTCTGTTTTCCAACTGCTTGCTTAATTCCTCAAGCTTGTTTCCTCACGGTATGTGCTGCGTATGGTGACGTCAAAACCAATACCATTTGCAAATATTAATGCTGCAGCAGGCATTGAAGTGTAATAGCTAAATCCATCCTTACTGACTGTGTATTTTGAACATACTGTATCGCTATAACATAGCATCTTCCAAAACCTCTCAAAATCTGAACGTGCTGCCTCCTGTTTTTTCAACATTATGATGATTCACCTCATCAGAAGATCCTATGTATTTGCTAAGTGGAGTTTCACGCAGCTTGGTCTTTGAATATTGATGATGTGTAGAAGGTGAGCAGGGGACAACTGTGTCTTGCCTCATACCGTAGAAGACGTAGGGAATGGCAGGTTCAAAATGTTCAAAAAGAGATGTTTCTTCCCAAGGTTTAGCAGCGGAGATCTTCCTTCCTGTGGAGTGCACCATGTGCCCTTGGCAGATCAACAGCAGCAGCTCAAAGAACAGCGTGAGTGAGGGATGTGTGTGGATGGCCACGGCAGCCATAGCGCTCCTGGCTCAGCCCAGGATGGATCCTGGGAGGGGCAGAGCCTATTTTGAGAAGAGACTTTTTCACTTCAGTTTAAAAACAGTGAAAAGCTTTTCTCGTGGTAGGAGCACTATCTCAAAAGAGCTTCTTCAAGAAATAGTACAGAACGTGCTTTTGTTTAGATGCTTTTCCATTTGAGATACTTGTTTTGCAGTAGTGACTTGGCTTGAGAAGAAGGTTGTGGAGGTGAACGTGGTGAAGATAAATCTCAAAGCTACTGCAGTTCAGGGAGCACAGTTCAGGGAGCATCCCTGCTTTGGCCATGAAATACGGTTACAGCTAAAAGCCATCCCAAACTGATAGACTTTGTGAGGAGTGAAGTTGGGTCCCGTGTGCATTGTGCTTCGGTGCCTCTGAAAAAGCAGGTGCTTGGTTTGTGCAGGCGCCATGAGGGTGTTCCTCTGGTTCTGTTCTTTGTCAGGAGCCTCTTGTCCTCGCGCTTGATTTGTGCACTCAGTTATAACTGTTCCAGTGGGACACATCATTCAGGCTGTGTAATGGAAAGAAAGTACGAAGTCATAGCTTAACCTGCATTGAAGCAGCACTTCTTGCTGGTCTGTTATGCGCATTTAAATAAGAAAAGGTCAACGTACCGCACCGCCATAGAAGGGGGCACATGATGTGTTCATCTGTAGAAGAGTGATAATATTCTTTGCTTATATTCCAAGACTTGCTGTAAATCTAAAGGCACAGAACCTGAAGATTTTATTTAGTATGGCTAAGACACACTGTGACGACAGTCAGATGCTGGTTAATTATCAAACAGCAACTGGAGGGGCTGGCTCTTTTATTCCTGCTGTAGCTGTACGCTCAACAGTTTGAGATGAACGCAGCCTTTTGTTTCCTGTGCAATCAAAGATTCAAATATGAACCATGCAACTGAGAAGTAATGGCAGAAATTTCTTGTCAGTTCTGTACTTTGAAAATGCTCATTTTTCTGTTGGTGGTAAATCTAGATCCGCTATGTGGGGGCAAAACACAAACTCCTAAATATAGCTTTAGTTTTCTACTTTGTAGCTACAAGCAAAAGCCATCCATGAATCAATAACGGGAGCCTATAAATACTCCTCTGGCTCTATAGCATACTTAATGTCGGCCAGGGGCTGCAGTAAACCACAATTCCCCAGCTGCAATAAATGCTGCAGGCTCCAGAGCAGAGCACAAAGTTTAATTAAAAGCAAACTGATACATATAAATCTGCTGACGCAACCTCTCACTCCTGCATGTGAAATATATACAGGCTTCTTCCTGGAGACATCGGATGATTTAAGCTTCAATTTCACTGAAGAAGCCTCCCAAATAATACTATCCAGCGAGTCTCTGTGCACACTGCTAAAGACATCGCGTTAACTACATGCGTTGATCTCCCTTTGCTTTACATGCCGAGTGGATCAGCTGCTGAGTTATTTGCCTAATTTAAGAGGCTCGGCAACATTTTCCTGTGCTCTCAATATCCAGACATCTCTGGACTTTCAGGAGCAACTGCATTTGGCAGTTAATGAGTTTGACAGCACTAGCGCAATGTATTTTATTTTGGCTGTAAGTAAGCTCAGCAGTTTTGAGGAAATGTCTTGCTGGTGCTTTAGCACTAGACAAGCCCTGCTCGTGTTGGCCACAAGCTGTTTGACGAGCTGTTCTGTAGATGTTTAATGACACGCAGCTTCTTGTTGATTTGTGTCCCGAGTGTGCCCTGGCTCTGCGCGCGTCAGCCCGAGCTCCTCACCCTTCTCCTGTCCCTGCGTGCCATGGCTGTTTGCTGGACTTGGCACTGCGGATCCCGTAGCTGCCTCGCAAAGGCACAGGGAAGTCTGGGTTGGATGGCTCCTCTGGAGATGAGCTGGTCCAAACCGCTGTTGGAAACAGGGACTTAGGTGAGGTTATCCTCGGCACTGCCAAGAAAAGTCTTGAATGTTTCCACTGAGAGAGGTCCCACCACCTCTCTGGTAAGCCTGTTGTGACGCTCAGTTGTTCTCAGGTGAAAAATTAGTTTTGTCTTACATAGAAGGAATTTCCCCTGAAGCAATTTGTGCCCGCAGCCTCTTGTCCTGCCTCTGGGCATTCTTTTGAGAGAGAATCTCCATCTGCTCTGCAGCTGTGGGTATTGCAAGACACTGATTAGATCCATCCCGAGCCTTTTCTTCTCCATGCTGAACAAAAGCAATTAACCTTTCTTCACACCCCAGGTTCTCCAAGCCTCTAACCATCTTGGTGGCCCTCAGCTGGACCTTCTGCAGTTTTTCAGTGTCTCTCTTGGGGGCCAAAACCGGACATTAAGCTGCAGGTATAGCCTGACGAATCCTGGGTAGAGCTATATATCCATTGGCTGATCTGTTAGTAAGGTCACATGGACTGGCAAACAGCATACTTAATTCTTCAGTTTACGCAAAAGCTATTCCCTTAGTGGAAGCACTGCTTTGAGGTATTTCATCAATACACAGTGTTGCCATTGCACTGAACTTGAGCAAATGCATCTAAAAAACTTGGCTGAAAATGACCAAGTTAAAAATGTTTTGGATGAGACAAGACTATGGGCATTTTCTTGACAAATATCTTGTTTAGTTAAATACTAGTCTCAGCGCTTATGCTTTAGTTGGCACTGAAGCTCCAAAGGAGACTTGCAGCATTACTGTCACTGCTGCTGGCCCTGGTAACAACGTCACTAACCAGGGATTTCACGGAAGCTGTCCATGAAAACACGAGAGCTCTAGCACACATTTGTTGTGTGTGGAGACCTGCTTGTGCCTAATGCCAGCTCTGACAGTGATGGTTTCTTCAGACCAAAAATATTTTAGCTTGGAGAAGGGAAGACGGGGGGGGACCTCATTGCGGCCTTCCAGGATTTGAAGGGAGCTTATAAACACGAGGGGAGCAACTTTTTACACAGGTAAATAGTGATATGATAGGACAATGTGGAATGGTTTTAAACTAAGAGAGGGGAGATTTAGGTTATATATTAGGAGGAAATTTTCACGCCAAGGGTGGTGAGGTGCTGGCACAGGCTGCCCAGAGCAGTTGTGGGTGCCCCATCCCTGGGGGTGCTCAAGGCCAGGCTGGGTGGGGCCCTGGGCAGCCTGATCCAGTGGGTGGCAGCCAGCCCACGGCAGGGGGGTGGGACTGGGTGGGCTTTAAGGTCCTTTTCAACCCAGGCCATTCTATGATTCTATGAAAAATATTATGGTGCTAATTTTTCTGAAACTAGAAAAGGCAGAGGATGACAACTGTTATGAGACTTGGGAATAATGCAAGGCTTAGTTGGCTTTGCTTTCTCAGCACTCTTTCCTTAGAAAATAAAAACATCTAACAAGTAGCTGGCACTAATGAGTCCTGTCACCAAGTGCGTTGAAGCAGTGTTCCAGAGGCAAAACAGCTTCTCACACGATATAAAATGCACAGTTCTAACTAGCTGTCAAAGAATCAGAGTTCATTTATGCTTGGGACCAAATCACACTGCCTTATATCTTTGGACAAAAATGAATCTCTTCCTCTCACTTTATTTGTGGTGGTTTTGTTGATTTACATCCATACGGTGTTTTCGCTGCCATGCAATCTATTGATGCGCTGCGAAATGAAAGTGAGACATCGAGCATGCATGGCCAGAACTCATCTAGAGAGAGAAAACTCTGCCTGTCTCTTCTTACATTTTCTGCTTTTCTGGTTGACCAATACAGTCAACGTACTAAAGATACACTGGTCTTTATTTGTTTACTTTTAAATCTGCAATAACTACAGGAGTTCTGAAAAGGAGAATGAAGCCTGGATATGCACTGATGGGTTGGTATTTGTAGTTAATACCCTGAAATGTGTCCAGCTTGGTGCTGAAACCAAAAGTTTAGTGGGCTAAAAGTATTGCAAGCCAAGGTAAGACTGACAGCCAGTATGATGATGTTTCTCCGTTTTCTCCTCAAGGAAGGGAGAATTGTGAACATGGAAAATAGAAGCAGGAGGAAGGAAGGACGTAGAGAGTGACTCAACAGGTGACGAAAATGCAAGTGGGATTGCGTATATGCAACATGATCGAGTTGGAAAAATAATCTGTTGGGTCAGGAGGATTGCAAGGTGAACTAGTAGTGGAAGAAGTCAGTGTAGTCAGGAGGTAGAAATCTGATTCTGACGGGAGTCTGAAGATGAGGCTCATCAATCCACTTTGAGTTTTTCAAAAGGTAGATTCTTCCTGGCCAACCGGACACCCTCTAGGGAGCAGAGTATACATTAGCTTAAAATAACTTCATCTGAAAGTTTGTCTAGAACAGCATTTGAACTCTCAAGTGTGTGAAGTTCTGCAAGCCAAGTGAGAGCCAGAAGGATCTCCTGCAATTCAATACTCAACAGATGTAAAAGCTTTTATGTTCCCAATGTGCAAGAGAGAGTCATGGAAAAAAGAGTCACAGGAGGAGAAATTTTAGAAGTACTATTCTTGACTTGCAGGTATAAATGTCCACCGGCTATTGAAGTAAATATGGGGGAAATGGCAAAGAGAGGACTAGGAAAGAAACATGGAAGCTGAAAATGACAGTGTTTCAGCGCTGTCAAAATTGTCCATACACATGAGAAGACAACAAGGGTAAGAAATGTAATACTGGGTTAATATAGCACATCACGTTGAGATAAAATGGGTCTGAATAGAGGCTGGAGAAAGGTCCAGCAAGGTCATCAGCAACCACACACATCCAGAGGCATCAGAAGTATAAATGGGGGCTTCACCTTCCAAACTCTGGGGAACTGAGTTTGATCATCATCTGCTAGTCTGATCCAAGATGCTGGGCTGTGCCCATGAAGCTCCCTAACAAAGACAAAAGGTGAGACACCTGAAATTCTAGGAAATGTTGATTAAAAAAACGAGTTAAGGAGCAATAGCAATTAATTAGGAAGAAAAGCACTGAAGCTTTACTGGCTTACAAACCCAAACTATGAATCTCTCTCAACATCGTTCCAGACTTAGTACAAATTTAACGTATTTTCCTTGTACAATAGTGCCTTTCTACAAAGTTTCTCAACTCTTTTGCAGCAAGTGTTACTGACTAAATATAAAGCTGCTCTTTGAAAGAAGAGTTACTTTCCCTTTTGGCACTTTGAATATTTCTGTTTCAACTCTGTGCTCCTTTCCTCCCAAGATCTGGGTTGCAGAGCTGCTTACTTCAGTCCCTGGTGGAGGCCTGTTTGTGTTGGCTTTGATGTAAGCAGTAAGCTTCTTGGTTTAATTTTAACGTTCCAAGGGAAGAGTTTATTCACAAATGAGTTACACAGCATGAAATCTTAAAAGCTTTACAGAAAAAAAAAAAAAAAATGCATAATGCGTTTGCTTGGGAAAAATGTTACAGAAGTGATGTTCTCCTGGTCTAAAAAGACATTGTGCTTCCATGCCCAGTAGGTGAAGTACATTTCCAGTGCAGGCTGGAATGAGAAGAGGGAGAAGAAAAATTCCTGATTTCCAAGAAACAAGTCCAGAACGCAGCCTGCTGAGCTTGCCACCTTGCTGTTGTGGTCTTTAGCAGTGCTCTGTGCAAGATCCTGAATACACTGCAAGCATTACGGTTAATTTTTGTCATGCCTTTTAACCCTCTGTGGTCATTTGTTTAGTAGCAGCAGCGTGTATCGTACTGAAGAGCAGCAGTAAGTTGTTGTGCTTGAGGCTGAGTGGCTTCTGCAATCACGGCATCCTTAGGAAGTCACAGGATGGGATTCTTGGATGTATCTCATTGCAGTTAACACGTGAAAACCTTCCCTGGCGTTATAAACCCTTCCCCACTCTCAGCCAGCTCTTCTCTGCCAAGGAAAGCTGGGCTCGTCGGTCCCCCAGCCGCGCGGAGGAGCAGTGGCTGAGCCGCTGGGGGGGCGGCAGCGGCTGCTCGCGGTGAGGGCTGTGACATGCGGAGCCCAGCAGCGGGTGGGGATGGGCCAGGCTTCGTCGGCAGCGTTTGTGCCGGGAAATCACATGGGGCCCGAAGCTGGCGGTGGGTCAGGGCAGAAGGTCTCTGTGGGTCTCGAGATAACGTGGAAGAAAGGACAAGTTATATGTGCAGCAATGGTGCTTTGGCTTTTTCAGATAAAATGGGGTATTGCAAACAGGAAGGAGAGTGTAATTAATCTGCTTACTAGACGCCACAAAGCAATGCAGGAGAAGCAAACAAGATGGCTTGATGTGACAGCCTGTGACGTAAGAACGAGTCTCTCAAAGTAAATTGTTGGCGTCACGGGGTTTAATCAGGAAATAAGCCTGTGGAAAAAAAAAAAAAAAATCCGTCACTCGGTGCTCACAGGAAAGGTTCATCTTTTGTTGCAAGGACGTAGAAGGGACAAAAGCTGGGTGCACCCGGGGAGCAGACCTGAGAGCGGGCATCTCCTTCCCGGGGCGCGGTGGGTCCTGCCCGCTCCTCGGCCGTGGCCCCCCCGAGGCGGCAGGGGCTGGCCGTGGTGCTAGGCTGCAGGAGGCGTGGGCTGGGCTGCTGGCACAACAGCCACGGGAGAGGCTCTGAGGACTCCAGTGAGACATCGGTACAATGCCAGCCAGCTGGCCAAATGCCCAGAAATGTGCTTTACCCGCCCCACAGGTGTTGGGCTCTGGCAGTAACAACCAAGCCTGAAGCCTTCTGGGCTCTCGGCCCTCAGCTGGAGCCATCGCCTCTCGTGCTGCAAGTCCCCTTCCTACATCCCCTCAAAAGAAAACAAACATGCCTGCAGCTGCAAAGGTTTCTCAGTATTATCCTGCCAGTAACACACACGGAACATTTTCATGTACCATAAATCACGCTCAAACTAACATAAGTATTTGTTAATCTAGGGCCCTTTTAAAGCTGTGAGTGTTGCAGCTCTACCTGTAATGCTCATTAAAATCATAGAATCATAAAGGTTGGAGAAGACCTCTAAGATCTCTGCAGCTTGTATCTGCAATAGTGTCTAAACTAATTGTTTTTCTGGAACATCCATGTTCAGCTGGGGAGGAGGGAGGGAGAAGCACAGCCTTACTGATGTAACTCCACAGCTAAAACAAGTTTCTGCCTCCGAAACTTGGAGTAATGGCCATTCTCTATAGCCCAGTGACCTCTGCATTGGTATGGGCTCTATCATGTGGAGCAGTCAGCTACAGATTAATAGAGGAGAAATTATTCTTTGTCTTTTGAATCAGGGTATCCACAGAATGACACCATCATCCCTTTCTCCAACTACTTTTCTAGTTCAATTCCAGTTCAGCTCAACCTCAGAATGATTCCAGCCAGACTGAATATAAATTTCAGCTCAAGGTCTGTGCTGGTTCAATGCCCTTTTCTTGTTACGTTACATATATTGCCTAGGACACTAAAGGCAAAGAAGATAGCTGAGTGCTAAGACTATTTTCTGACTTTTTGTGACTCTCGTGGTTGTATCTGTTTTGACTTTTAAGTCTTCATGACTACTGAGCAAGAATGAGGCATCATCAGGTACATACTCTGTGTAAGCAAGATAGGACATCAGAAGAATAACAAACATCTCCTGCAATACCGTGTAGGAAGATGGGAGATATATATTGCCAATATCAGAGAACAACGCAGAGACAAAACAAGATTAAAACTATCAGCTTTGGGTATTTTGACTCAAAAATATTGCAACCTGGCCTGAAACTCAGTGACCTGAACTTCCTCCTGCCAAAGACAAATTCATTTTGAAATTCCAAGATGAAATAAACTGAATTTCAACTTCCAAAAATGGAAGTTAATTTTTCAACCACTTGTCTGTTCACCATCCTGTAAGGTCAGCAGCACTGTGAACCAGTTACCATGTACTAAAAACTGTAGTGAAGCGTTTGTTTTAATGGAGGAGTCCGGTTTGTGTTTGTCCAAGGGTCATTATACTACTTCACAGCACTAGGCTGTATATGATTATATATATATGAGCACTATACTATATATATACTGTATATATTATATATATATACTATGTATACTATATGAGCACTACATGGAGCAGCACTGTTGCTTTGGGAGGACGGCAGAGTGGTTTGGACTTAGCTAACTTACAGCTGCAAACTTTCTGGGTGCCAAATGAAACAGAACAAAAATGTATTCCCTCCATGCCTCGCAGTTGCAAGGCTTTCACAAGAGAAAACACAGCAATCTAACTATAAATAGCAGCTTAACTAAAATTAGGTGGAATTGGCAGGCTGTAGCGTATGAATGGGAGCACTGTTAATATGCTCATCAGGTACTGGAAGGGAACCAAACCTGACAAGGAACGCTACAGTGCAGACTTTCTGTGCCTGCAAAAATGAGCAGAATGGCTGAATGAATAGGGCCAGGGATGTTTTCATAACTGGATAATAACGTCACGAACTCCCTGACAATGTTGGTTACGTTTAAATGCAGTACTACAAGTAGGAATATTTCTCCATATTCCTTACTGCATTAGCTTGTTTATGCTAACAGAAAATGCTATTAAATGTAATGAATAAAGAAATGTGGGAAATCAGGGCTAAATTAATGCTGAAGTACTCAGTAAAGTTAAATCAAGCTGGCTAATGGTGTAAATTTAAAGCATGCGGCTGCTTTTGTATGTTTTCACTCAGAAATAGTTAAGGCTCCTCTACACTCCTACATGGTGAAGTTACTGAGCAGTAAACAAAGATGGTTCTGGGTACTCATCTGCTGCCTGACCCCCGCCGTGGAAAGGCTTTTGTCTCGGATAACTTTAGCTAGTGCAAACTGGACCCTACAGGGTAGAAAGTGCTGTTATGGTCACCAAATGTGAGAAAAGCTTCAACTGAACCGATGATAGATGCTGACCTTCCTTCTTTGAAATACAGTCACTTCTGCACCTGCTGTCAATCAGCCTGCACTTCCATAGATAGCTTCTTTTTCTTCCTCCTAAAAAAAATTAAAGTTACCTCATAAAAAGGCACCGCGAGGGCATGCTGTATTTCCGCAAGGGAAGTCAGAGCAAAGCAGCTGATGAATTGTGGCTTTACACCGAGCTTATTGTACAGTGTCTCTTCCATGTTGATAAACCATCAGTTTGCTTCATTTTAATTCACTTTGTGAATTAAGTTAAAGAAATTATGGCCAGCTGACTCCCAGATGAGTATCCATAGAGGAATTATATCTGTCCTAGTTATATTCACTTTAAATTCACATCTTTTCTGTTAATTCACTTTGACATCTTGTGTAGGACAAGCCATTAGATATCTTGGGTCCTGCCAAAGCACTCTGAAGATGAGGAAGGAGAATTTGAACTAGTCTCAACAGACAGAACAAAATCTGATTCTCACAGGCTTTGAAAAGAAGAACATTACAGAAGCTTTTCTATTAAACAGAAAATGCATGAGTGGCTCAAGTATAAAAGTATGTTTAAACATAACTACGACAATTTAACCATTTTTGATGGGAAACATTAAAATTAAACAGTTTAGTCTTGGCCTACACCTTTTGCAAATCAGTGCTTGTCAATCATAAGAAAAACACGCATTTACCTGTGCTATCTCATAACTGATCACTTAAATGGGCTACTTTTGCTACCGTGGCTGTTTTTACGGAAATCGTATCTCCGTAAAGCTGTACCAATGCGTTTTTCACGTGCAAACTGATTGAAGTCTTACATAACTCTGTTTTCATCCTGGCTTCAGGAAATAAGCCTAAGTTATTCTAAGTCAAACTCTAAAAATAATGAACCTTTGAAACTGATATTGCTCCAGCCACGCTGCAGATTAGTCACCATCACATTAACAAGGCTGCTTCATTGCTCTGAGGCCTTCATGAAGCTGTAAGGAAAAGAAGGTTTAGGTTGCAGCTAATTTTTTTGGCTTAGGAGAAAGTTTGTATTGTAACGATGCAAACTAGTGCTTTGAAATTTAATCCTACAAGATTTAGAACAACACTGTTGTTTCATGTTGAGGGGGTTTAATATTTGGATTAGCCACTCAATTAGGAAGGTTAGGACCTTCCTTAATGGAATAGCTCCGTATTTTTAGTCCAACAGGAATGCAAATTTTGATGTACGGAGTGCTGATAGTGAAGCATCTGTTTTCACTGGGGGAATGTTACGTGTCAGTTGAGGAGAAGGAATGAAGTCTAATGAGGATCCAAAAGTGTATGCATGGAGTGGGAACAAGCAATGCAACAAACTTACCAAAAAATTTCTGTATGAAGATGTAAAGCTTGCTAGAATATTGCTATATTTCTTTTGGAAAACCTCTTTCTGGAAAACCGTTCACACATTTCTTGAACAGAGTAGTCAATATGGAAGATTCAAGAATAAAAGTTTCAGAAGCAAAACTATCCTGGATTCTGAACAGTGATCTTGATATAAAAAGAAATTTAAACCAAAAAAAANCTTTATATTTAAAGTATATTTTAAGATAGCTGCCACTAGAGGTCAGATTTTCGTCATTATCTTTAGTGCCATTAATAACATTGGTAACTATGTAGTCTGAAAATAAGAGCACTGCAAAGTGGCTAAAGCAATTCTTTTTTTTTTTTAAGAGAATTATATATGTATATATATAATTTGTGTATATATATATATAATTCATGTATATATTTTCCAACAATTTTCCACCCCCCAACAATTTACCTCCCAAAATTTCCACTCCACTGATTTCCCACCCAGCAAGATTCCTACCCCAATAATTTCCCTCCCCTCAAATTTCTCATGCCAAAAATTTCACAGTCCAACAAATTCCCACTCCAACAATTTCCTACCCCCCTACTCACAAACACTTTCACACCCACCACAATGTTCCCACCCCACTAAATTCTCATTCAATAATTACACTCCTGTCCAAATTCCCATGTCAAAAATTTCATCAAATTTGAGTGTCAAAAGTCCAACAAATTCCCAACCCGACAAGTTTTCCATCCCTCAATTTCCAGCAAAAACACGTTGCCAACCAGAACCAATTTGCCACCCAAAATGCCCAACCCTCCAAATTTAGCACATCCCCCCCTCCCCCCAGATTTCCATCCCAACAATTTCACAGTCCAACAATTTGCAATTCCAATAATTTCCAGCATGAATTTTGTTGGAATGGACTAGATCATTTAGAGCATCTTGCGGGAGCTGATGGAAGTGCTTGCCAAGGCGCTGACCATCATTTATCTGCAGTCCTGGTCAACCAGGGAGGTCGAGACAACTGGAGGCTTGCCAGTGTGACGCCCATTACAAGAAAGGTCGGAAGGATGATCTGGGGAACTACAGGTCTGTCAGCCTGACCTCAGAAGCAGGGAAGGTTATGGAGCAGATCATCTTGAGTGCAATCACTCGGCATGTGAGGGACAACCGGGGGATCGGGCCTAGCCAGCACATGTTCGTGAAAGGCAGGTCCTGCCTGACTAACCTCATCTCCTTCTGTGACCGGGTGACCCGCCTGGTGGATGAGGGAAAGGCTGTGGATGTGGTCTACCTAGACTTCAGTAAAGCCGTGTCCAATCTTCCTTGTCCTATTCTTCCCTGAGAGAGTGGTGAGGCGCTGGCACAGGCTGCCCAGAGAAGCTGTGGCTGCCCCATCCCTGGCTGTGTTCAAGGCCAGGCTGGATGGGTTCCTGGGCACTTTGATCTAGTGAGCTAGTGGCTGGCAGCCCTGTCCACGGCAGGGGGGTTGGAACCAGATGATCTCTGAGGTTCTTCCAACCCAAGCCATTCTATGATTCTGTGGTTCTATGCTTCTATCACTGTCAGACCATGTAATAAGTAATTTTCCTCCTTAGTGTCTGACCAGGCACTGGGAATCTCTTCCAGAGGAAGGGTAATGCTCAAGCTGCTACACCTACTCTCAGAACAAAGAGGCATGTTTGAATAATACACACTCATTCTTTTTTTTATTTCTGAAAGCAATGCCATTAGGAAATATCAGAAATAACTATTTTCCTCTGGAAACAGCCATTTGAAGGGTGCCAAGCGAGATGGGAAGGGACAGCACAAGGGCCCTTTCCACAGGCTAGCTTTTCTCAAACACCTTCTAGCAACCATCCAGCACCAAATTCAAGTCACCTTCCCACCCTGACGCGTGCGATTCATGTGCATGCCACAGTGCTGGTTTTGACGTGGTCTCACAGGGTTCTGTTGTCAAAGGGAGGCCCAGGGCTTAGTCTCCAGGTGCAGCACGCACACCAGAGCACCAGGCCCGGTAACAAGCTGTAGGCCAAACATCCCCATCCCGGCAATGATTCTGCACATGCACATCCCTTCTGCACTTCCACCATAATCCAAGAAAATAGACAGCCTCTAGATCCAGTTTTGAAGAAATAAACACAAAAGTCACCCAGAGGGGTTATTTTAAGCAAACTAAAGGAGAAACTTTTTAGGATGACTCCTGTGAAGCCAGCTCAGTCCTTAAACAGCTGGAAGTTCACTTTCCTGAAGATCAGGGTCCTGACTCTGCTCTTTGCCAGGCCCATATTTCTGGAGATCACAAACTCAGCCAGGGCATGGTCGCTACAGCCCAGGCCGCCTCCAATCTTGACCTCTTCCAGAAGCTCATCTGCATTGGTGAGCACCAGCTCCAGTAATGCTTCACCTCGGGTTGGTCTGTCTAATACCTGGACCGCCAAGTTATCCTCAACAGACTCCAGGAGTCTCCTGGATTGCTTGCAGCCCGCCCTGTTGCTTTCCCAGCAGACATCTGGGTGGATGAAGTCCCTCATCAGGATGAGAGCCTTTAAGCATGATGCTCTTGTAGCTGGAGCAAGAAGGCCTCACCCATAGGCACCCCTTGATCAGGTGGCCGGTAGTAGACTCTGACCACCACACGTCCTTTATTGGCCCGGTCCCTGACTTTTACCCACAAGCTCTCGACCTGATCA
>VXAV01002264.1:33427-45373 GCA_013399715.1 Alectura lathami | reverse complement strand
CCTTTTTCTTTTTTTTTTTTTTCTTTTTTTTCTTTTTTTTTTTTAAAGCAGCTACCTGGTGATGTTCGTTTCCTGGAGTTAAAATTTCCAAGCAAGCAGAGGGAAGGAAAAGAATTTAAGGATTTTTTTTTTTCTTTGTAAGTTGCAGAAGCTGGATAAAGACATATGATTCTCATGGCTCCAACTTCAGGGTCTGCACATGGGGAGGCTGCATTCCAAGTTCCTGTGGATTGGGGTGTGTCAGCCTCCTGTCTCTTCAACAGAGAGAAAGGCTGATTTTTTTTTTTTCCTAAGGGTTACAATTCACAGTGCAGCATAGGTTCAGAACATCTGTCAGGATCTGGCCCAATATGAAAAACCTCAAGCAATATCCAAGACAAATTGTTGCTGTTCCTGCTGCAAAAGTCTCTGTCAGCTGTCTGCAGAAAGAATGAAAAATCAGATGTACTAGAAAGGTGCGAGAATTGGGGCTGCAAGCTTAATGGGTTCTGCTTGGGCTTGGTTAGGCTTTGTAGTACAAGTAAACTTTTTTGTCATTGTTCAAAGCAAATGGATACTCCTGTGCACAATAGAATGGAAAAGGGTACAAGCTGTTGCATGTCCGCCTTCTCCTGGTCCCTCCACTTTGTTTTTAACATGGGTTGATGCAACCCAATCACCAGTACAGACGTCCACAGTTACTCAATCTCCCTTTATTTCATGCAAATGTTTTTGTTAGGATAGGATCATTATTTTCGAGGATGGCACAATTGTTCTGTTACTATTTTAAGCCAGATGCTGGTAATACGAAACTATTCACACAGTACTGCAGAATAGTGTGTTACGGTTTGCTAAAACTGGATTTAGGTTTTCCTTTAGAGGTTTTTTTTTTTTTTTAATGAGTTAAAGTGAAATCACCAATTTGTGTTCTTGTCAATGCAAAGAGAAATACTTTTAAATGATGGGAAGTTAGCTCTATTAAAGCTAAAAATCATGGTCTGCATTCCAGAGGATCTGAATATAATTTGTAATTTAGGTGAGCACTGATCTTCTTTTGGTACAGACGGTGCTTGCTGAGTAGTCATGTACGCTGGCTGAACGTTAAAGTCTTTCTAAAATATCAACCGTTACATCAAACTTGCCCTGATTTGTCACCAGGCCTGAAGCTGGGTTCTGCCTGATGGAAATAAAAGGTTGTTTTGATAGTTAGGTATTATCCTTTTTTTTTTTTCTAAAAAGCAGGTTTTTGTTACATTTAATGCTATAATTTTACCACGTTGATCACTGATACCTTTTGGTAATGATACTGGAGGAAGATGGGAATGTAATTTTTCTGTTGTTTGTTGTTGTTGATATTGTTTTGTTTTTGTTTTTGTTTTAAAATAACTTTCTGGGTTTGTATCTTTTCTACATTGGTGAATCCAGCAAGGCAAAAATAGTTGCAACACTTACTCACAGAACACCCCAAAAAAGAGATAAAACCTTGTCATTTTGCCCAGGTTCCCACAGGGCATGGAGTGAACGGGTCATTTGGTACTAACGGCGTCTAAAGGACCAAAGTGTCTGTACAGAGTCTTTCTGCTCCTGTTCTGCCTCCTGGCCCCACTCAGAGTTCTCCACTGGCAGCGACGTACAGTTTGAAGGCCTCTGTTTCTTTCTTCCACAATGTTTCTGTGTCTGGTACTTCTCAGCAGTACATTCATTCCCCTTTTGTTTTTTGTACCAGCTACCCACAGCTGAGCCTTAATCTGGATACCACAGTAATAAGCGATGGGGCACACTAAGCAGCGTGATCCAAACACAGGTGCCACATCAAGCTTTCGCCATGGCCTTTAACGTGACCCCTAAGTTCTCCTGCTCTCCTTGGGTGTTATCTCCTGCTACTGCATAAGATCCTCAGGGAGGAGCTATCCCTTTACTTGCTGAAAATCATTCTGCTCTTCTGCCAGGAATAAAAAATAACAATGGTGGGTTGCAGCATGCATGGCATGAGGGACGTGCCTGCCAAGAACTGAGGCTTGATCCGCGCAATCCCAAAAAGAACAGCTCACTGTATTTAGCACATTGCACCAAGTGACTAATCCAGAAAAAAAAATAAAGAGAAAGAGAGAGAAAGAATGTATTGTTATTATTTGTTTAAGGCACGTGAATTTTTTTTTTTTAAAGTAAGTTTTAATTTTGCTGAAGCCCCAAGGTTTGGAATTGAATTGTCTTCTTTTTACTAGCACTTTGATGACTTTTGACCAGTAATGGAAAAAGCACCATAATGTAGTGTGCATAATGTAGTAGTAATGTATATACTTGCTCAATAATCTTTGGTATCCAGGAGCTTATCAGAAGCTTCATATCCAGTGTTGGTACAGCCTGTTTTTTTGCATTGGAGCGATGTAAAGTCCAGCCACACACGTTCGGAGAGCTGCAAACAGACAGATTTTAATACGTTTGTATTACCAAAATTCCTTTTTAACGTACGGTTTATCCCTTCACTGTGGAGTACCTCTACATGGAGGCTATTTAGACAACAGAATTGCTAGGCTCAGGCTCATTTGACGCTGACATGGTTTACAGAAAGAAAAAGCAGGGCCACCAAATTAGCAACCAAATTCAAAACAGATTCCAAAGTACATCCTCAGGTAACATAACACCTATCTTTCAAATGTATGGATGTGAGCGTACGTCTGAGAAAAACATGAAATCAGCCTGAATGTGCACAGAACAGTCCAACTTTCATGAACCACAAAGTCAAATAAAATGTGAAAACTTTCCAAAAGAAAACACTGTAGCTAGGTCTCAAAGGTAAATAAAATCTGTCTGGATTAATTTAACATCTGTAGCTGTATTTCTAAATCAAAGCATCATTAGCATAATATGTATGCCAGATGTAAAATTTCTATTTCTGGAGTGAAAAAGGTCAATATAAGACAGAGAACCAGAAAAAAAAAAAATAATGAAAAAGGTTTGGTTGTTCCAAATGTAGTTCTAGGGACTACAGAGTTTAAAAAAAAAAAAAAAAAAATCAGCATTTTATTAATATTTTTATTTTTAAACAAAGATTAAATGGGTTTGGATTAAGGACACATTACAGTATTCAACTCAAACCTTTTTTAAATGTATAGTTCAGCTTTATTACCTAATGATCTATATTTTCTCGTATGCAGTTCAGGGGATAATGACTGATTTCAGGTCTTTGTCTTTTCTCCAGCTAGGTGCAAGCGAAAGCTGTTGAGTTGTCTCAGGCTCTTTAGCTATCTGTAAGCAGAAAGCATGCTGCAACATGGACTGAAGTGTGAGATTTTTGCCCCAAAACACTGGCATGGCTGCTCAGGTAAAACAGGAGCTAGAGCTCTGATATAGTTGTGTTGATGGACGTCAATTAAAACCCACCAATGTAAAGAAACATCCCAAGAGAGCGGCCTTTGCCAGCTCCCTCCAAGGTGGGGTTTAACAAACAACTGAACTGATGTAACACCGTGCAGCTGCGACAGGGAGGGTCTGCCTTCCCCCTGCCCCGGCCTGAGGCCCTCTCTTCTCCTGTGGGCCTGCTCTGGTGTTTGCTGCCTCCTGGATGAGTCAGCCCAACTCACTCACTCACCTATGCAGAATTATTATTATAGCACTGGCCTTCAAAAAAAAAAAAAAAAAAAAAGGTATTTTCACTGTGTGTTGTAATTTGAGTTCTCTTTGACAAAAAAAAAAGCCTCTGCATTGTTTTGGGTTGTTTTTATATACACCAAAGCCTTTGTCTTAGAGCACAGTAATATGTAATAGCTAATCTAACTGTAAAATCTCAAGTGGAGAGACAGCACGTGTAATTCTACCACCAGGCAATTAGGTGATGTCAGCACCCTCACACCCCTGGTTAATCTTAGCCTCTTTTACCCCATGATAGCGTAACAGCGCCTCGTCTTCACCCCATTTACCAAGTGGTGCAGGAGCTCACTGCAAGTATGTTGCAGTAAAGGCTTTTTTTTTTCCTTTTTGCAGACAACAAACCTGCTGACATGTGTGAGAGTGACAAGGTGCGTGATCTTCTACATAGCTTCAACAGGTAAACTCCTAGAATGTAAACATTTCAAGAATAGACACATAGGTTAGGTATACAGAGGAAATCCTTTTCTTTCTAGATTAATTGGAAATAAATGAAAGGTATATTGAGCTAGCTGATACATTTGAAATTCCTAGTCTGGACATTAAACAAACATTTGTAATATTACATCCCAGGGTAAACAGCAAATATTTTGAGTTATTTAGCAAATATTTGCAGACGTGCAGGCAGGTGGATTGGGTAATCAAAGAATCAAAGAAACTGCAATCAGGTAGCGTGACTTAAAACAGATGCAAAATCTCCAGTTAAACACCCTTGTACCATGTTTCTTGTGCTCAGCTTCTTGTGGGATGGCACTCAGTGGTTCTGCATGTCCCGTTCTTGGTGTTTCCCAGTGGCTTGGGACCCTCTGGGGTTTCCAGTTGCTTTCGTCAAAATAGGAAACCCAAACAAGTGCCCGTGAACCCTGTGAGCAGTGGGTAGCTGGCAGGAGAGCAACTTCGGAATATTTGCTGCTTTGCATTCACACAGAAGGAATTTTGTCTGCCAGTTCCTGGAGCCAAATGTAGCAGCTGGCTGAGTGTTTCTTCAAGCCATGAACAGAAGGTAAAAAGTGGTAATGGGAGACAATTATACTAATATAGGTAAAAAATAATTTTAAAATGGGGAAGCCCTCTAAAACAATTCCATTAAAAACTCCATATTTGGTGGACCCCCCCGCCACACACAGAAAAGCAGATTAGAAAGGCCTGCTGCACAGAGAATGCCTTGATTTTGCTTTTTTTAAATGACATATTCAGATTTTTATCCTGTCTCTCACTTCATTTTGAGCAAAGGACCAGAGAAAAGAAGGTTTGTTCTTTGTGTATCATCTATGTGCAAAGGAAGCATTTCAGACACAGTTTCACTGAAGAGAGACAGGTCTAGCTGCACAAGGATCTCTCATGCAATTGTGTTTACTTCTGCCTGTTTGCTAACCTCAGACTTCAGTGAGTCATGGTATTTTTTACTGCCATACTATCCATTCCATAGGCTTTAGCACACTCCCCCACTTAATTATTAACAAAGTCCAAAGGTATCCACCCCTCTCCCACACAGATCTTCCAGCTAAACACGGTTCCATAAGCCCTTCTTACATAAAACTGTTTGTTACGGTTTGGATAAATGCAGTGTTAGCAGCTGATGCTTTGGTGTTGCTGAAATACTTCCTTTCCTGGTTATCTAAGTGCTGAGGGTTTGAACGTCATGGTTCCTGTCGCTGCTTGCGTTTTTCGCATCCAAACAAAGGGGACTCGTGCCAGTCCTACAGACCGCTCCTGGCTTTGCTCTTCATCATCCAGTTGAGAATCACCTTCTTTTTCAGGGTTCCCTGTAGCCATCTCCTAACAAAAACGAGCTCTTTTCTCTCTTCCCTGATTCCTCAGCTCACTCGCTACTGCCATCTCCTCTGCTTCTCTGGCCAGGCCTGACCTGTGCCTTGGTGCCAGGCAGGTTTCCAGGGTACCGCAGATGGCAGGACTCAGCCGGCGTTCCTTCCCCCCAGCACACCACCTCTCCAGCACGCAGGGCATGTGCCAGGAATTAGGTCCGGAAATCGTTTTTATTTCCTGCAGCTTTTTAAAACTGTTTTTAGGCTGAACAGGTCTCCTGATCTGATTCACAGCAAGGCCCCTGCAAAGAGCTGGTAGAGGGAAAATAGTGAGAACTCAGTGCTGGGATGTTCCTGAGGCCGCAGGATCAGGACCTTTCTGCTGCTCGCCTCGGGTGAGCCAGCCCAGCAAGAGACAAGCTAGCTGATATGTCTTGGCACAGTAAATCCGCATGCCTTTTCAAATCTCGTCTGGCCTCTTCTGCAAAACGAGATATCTTGTTTGCAAATTATTTTGTCAATCATTTGCAACAATGGTGGAAGTACTGTCTTGCTTACAAAAACCTATCTGGGAATTAATTATGATATTCACACGACAAAGCTGATCAGTTTAAAGAACAGTGAGAAATACCTGAATGAGGACGTGGACAACTGAAATGTGAAGGAAAATGTGGCACCTGAAAAGAATCAGTATGGGTGCTTCTTTTGCTTAAAAATCTGACTTGTAGATATGTAATAATTGAGCAAAGACCCCAAAAATGAAATCTATGATTGCCCTTCATAGAAGGCTGTTCTAGCATATGCTCAAAATATCAGTCGTGAATGCTGGTGATGGGTGTAGCACAGTGGGAGTTAGTCATGGACTGGAAAATAGGATAGGAAAACAATTTAAGCTGAATAGTTACTCAGCTAATTGCTTTCAGTAAGTATCAGATTTTACACGCCCTAGCACCCAAATTCAAAATGTCTACTTTATAGGATATGTTGAAGACCTGCCCTGAAGACAAATATCTTGCTCTTTCTCCAGGGGGGAAAAAAAAAAAAAAAGGGTCAAATCTAGGGCTTTCTAAAGCCATATTTGGGTTAATATAAGCAAGTAAGGAAAGAAAATGCTTAATTTAAGCATCTTGGAGCAGTGCAAAAGCGTGGTTAGATAGGCTCTAGAAAATGCACCAGAGCAGATACAACGTCCTAGCGACACCCAGTTAGTTTTCAACATGCTCGCCACGTGCTGCCACTCAGAGCAGCATGCACTCCTGTACTTTCCCTTTAATTGCCTCGGTTAAAAAAGAAAAGAAAAAAAAAAAGGAACAAAACAGGAGCTTAGCTTTAAACTCACCTTCAAAAGCAGCTTAAGCCAAGTCACTGGACTTTGCAACAAAACAAATGTAAGTGCACGTGATTCACGCTGACTCTTCTTGGGTGCTCTGGCAATAACACAACTTTCAAAATCACGGCATCTGCTTGCTAAATAAATGCTCTTACACCTTTGGAGCATGAAGGACGTGGTCTGAAGTGCACCTGCTTAGTATGGAGGCAAATGTCATTTCCAAGTTCAGTTTCAATTTCTGTGTCTAGACCAAACCATTTGCAGAGAGCTGAGATCACGGGAAGCCGACATGTACATGGTAATTCCTTCCTGAACTCTGCGCGATACACAAGTTAAGGTGCAGAAACTGTCAGACCCTAGATTAAGCCTGTAACTAAAGCCAGATGAGAAGAAGTAAGTACTGATGGAAGTATGCTGGGAGAATTTACCAGCTGTGGCGTGTGCTAACCTAGGCACGCGACATCGTACGCCCACGCTGCAGAGGTGTGTAGGTGGACACAGAGCATGTTCTGAAGAGAACGAAGCATAAGTTGGTGATAATTGCATTAAGAAACAAGTTCCACCATGCATTTGTTCTTGCTTCCGTGCTCTGCCTTGCTCTTCAGGGAAAGTGTAAATTTTGGCATGGTTATTAAAAGACAGTAGCAGAGCAAAAGGATTTTAGGAGGAAAAAGGGTTGGTCACCAGAAGCAGCTGTAAGAAAGGGGTACAGAGCTGCTGCAAATACTAAAGAGGCTTGAGAGGGACAGTGGAGAACAGCTTTAACTAGAGAGTGGGCAAAATGAAGGCCAAAAATATGTTGCAATAGACACATAATGAATAGGATATGAATCACAGTTACGGTGGTGACGACAGAGAGGTTTTAAAGATGTGGCCCAAGAGGAGAATCTCCATGTGACAGATGAAACGGGAAATGGAGAGCGAGCAAGAAGAGGCAGCAGAGAATTCAGTGAGCCAACAGAGCAGAAGCAGGAAGTGAGAAGCCTGGATAGGAAAAGAAACGCTGTCTTTGAAGCAGGAAACATTCGCACAGTGTTCAACCTGCTGTAAATCCTGCTGAATCTGGGAGCAGGGTGCCAAGTGAAACCAAAATGCACAGGAAGGGAATCTTACACTGGAGGAAGAACGGGTTTGGAGGAGAGGTAGGGTGCATTTGGGGAGGAACAGAACAGCTGAGTGCTAACAGCAATTGCTTGCTCCCACAAAGCATTTTCAAGCTAATACTTTCCCCTATGGACAGGTCAAGTGTGGGCTCCCCCTCAGAAAGATCATGGACAGGGTTATTTTCCCCACCTCTTGTGCATCCTCTGCTACTGTAAGAAAGGTGCTTGCTCATCAATAACAGCTTTTCTTTAAATCTATTTTTTATTTTAAATTAAAATGGAGAAATGAAACACAGTTACAGTAATAATGATGGGGGAACAATCACGTTAAAATATCCACAGTTCTCGTCATTACTGCCAATAACACAGCCATCCAGTGGCAACAGTGAAAGCACCAGCACGTAAAGGCTATTGTTTATTGGCAAATTCCAAACACTTCGGGCTAAGAAGGGTTAATTGGTAAGTTTTAACACCACCATCTTATATGCAACTGTTTGTATTCTTTTGGATACAGGAAGAAATGTGCTGACATCTGGAATGTTTGGTCTTGAGATTCTGACAATGAGCTATTTCACTAGTAAGTAAAGAGTAATGAGTAAACTCACTTTAATTCACAGAAATTCTCTGATTGTCTGGGTCCAGACCTTACATCGATGGAACAGCACTGTAAACATCTGTAATGAAAATTAAATATAGCTCACATTAATCCCTTATTTTGTTGGAAAATTAAGCCTTAGCTTAGGCTGAAAAAGAAGCCAATGTCTAGAGAGTTTTGTGGGAAATGGGGCTTGTGTAAACCTGTAACCTGCACCCCGGTTCTACCCAGGACTTGTGCGTGAGATGATTCATCCAGGTGGGATGATTCTACCCGGGTGTGCGTGAGATGATTCATCTTAAAACGTGTTCATTTACCACTCCTAGAAGTTTGTTCTGATACAGCCCAGGACCTGCACCTAAAAGCAACCAGCCTTCAAAGGCAGCCTGCCCTAGAACTGCAACAACGCCCAGCAGCACGGACCTTTCCGTGGAACTGCTGCACTGGGACGGGGCTTCAGCAAGGAAGGTCGGGATGGACACATGTCACAGGCCGCCTGTTCCACCAGTTTGTTTGGTTGTTTAGGCGGGCTGGTCTGCAGACGGAACTGGTCGTTTAGCAACAAGTTGCATATTGTGTATGCACATAAGCCATGGATTTAGCCGAAATAAATCAGGTTACCTTCTCCTGTTCGTTATCGCTTGGGACTTTCAGCTTCGAGTTGTTCTGAGCGATCACAGACAGGCAGGATTCGGCCTGCACAAACTTATGCACAAAAAGCCTTAAATTGCACTCAGGTGTTTTTGTATACCTCTGTTAGTGAATTCTTTTCAGAAAGCTTGTTCTCGTGTGAGGGTCTGGCCACCTCTTTTAAGAATGACTCAGTAACACTACAATAATTTTCAAGGAGTAAACACCAGCTTAGTAAATTGTTAGCCACAGAAAGAGAAATGGAACCACATGTGTGCTATTCCAGCTTGTGAAATGCTGGAAACGTTGTTTGGGGCTGCAGTTTCTGTCCAGATAAATACCTAAATTGGAAGGCCTTGCTTTACTTCTCACAGTGACCTCATTAAGAAAGTCTTTCACGATGACACAGCAGAACTGTGGCGCATTGTCTGTTAAAATTCCTATCATCGGATCAGCAGGAGAAACCACGGCAAATATTTGCGTGCAGGGGCAGCCCACTTCCTGCATGTCGCTGGGAGCTGGAGGAGGTGGCAAAGGCACAGCGAGCCTGTGCTGCTCCCTTTCCCAAACCTACCATCCACGGTCAGGCTGGATCTGCTCATCTTCTTCTGCACGGCTGCTACAAGGCTCCCTGCCTGTTGTTTAACAGTGCTTGTTTTGCAGATGAAAACGTTTCCTTACAGACAGTGAAGACCTCTGACAAAGCCAGCTGGATGCTGAAAAGATGGAAAATCAGCTACTGCACAAGCCTGACTGCTTGTTTCACAACTGTCAATCTGTTGGGCAACACCAGCATGGTTATTGCATATTAATAGAATATAGCAGTAATTAAAGCTTATTCCACCTAAAAGCCTGGTAAATAATCTAATTTCAGATTTCTAAAAGTGTGCACATTTAAATAACTAATGGGTGTTTATGATATTCAGTATGTTATTAAGATTCAAACTGCGATATGAATTTACGCAATCCTGTCAGCAAGCTGCACACAAAAAGCACTTTCAGTAGCGAAGAAATCAGTACGGTCTCCTGCATAAACATTTGAAATGCAGGATACATTTTCCTCCTTTGCTGCATATATGGTCTGCAACACCGGCCATATTTATGGACAAAACATTCACAGCTCATGGAAAGGAAAACACTCTGGGTAGAAGGGTCTTGGATGACACCGTGCTCTTTGCTGACTGTGCTGCAGATGGAGGCTGCTGCGGGCTTGGCTATCAGCGAGTGTGGGATGGGGAACCCATGGCTTGTCAACAGGAAATGGCCCATAAATCATTTTAAATTCCAATAAATATTTTCCTGCTTTTACTGAGTTTGGGATCACATTAATGTGTAACCCAGTACAAGACACAGTAAACATTCACTTGGGCCTTGAGAAAGTCAGCTGAGCTGAAGAGCTAGGGCAAAGCCTAGCCAGCTTGGCATGCCTCTCACTGGAGTGAGAGTGGTGTCCTGGCTGTGGTGAATCCCTCAAATTCATAAATTCCAAAGGCAAAAGCCTGCAACCACAGCAAGATTTTTTTTTTTTTTTTAATTTTGAGAATTTTGCAGTAGTACATGCACAATGCCATCTCCAAGACGAGCAGAAGTATGCTTCCAATCAGACTGCCTAAAGCTAGTTCAGCTTCCTTGACAGACCAAGAGGGCCACGAGCTGTATTTTTAAGAGCTGACCAAGAACCCAGTCAAAACATAACAATATATATTTGTAATTGTACAGAAGCTCTTTCGGTCTGGATATATTTTCAGGGAAACACAGAAACAGACAAAACAGCAACATCAACATCAACAACAACAACAACAATAACAAAAAAAAACACAGCTAAAAGCCATCAATGCAAAGCTCATCTGCCGAGATAACATCTTTTATAGTCCCTGATCCCCGTTATCAGCTGAGCTTTCTTAAACACAGACTGTGAAGAAATGTCAGTGTTAAAATTGGGAATTAACTGTCTAAGCCAGCTGATTGTTGCAGCATTGGGTGTTGGCCTGGCTTGGGATGAACCTGGAGCAGCACGACTGGTTGAGAAGTTGGGCCGCCACCAGAACAGGTTTAAAAATGTCTTAATGTGGCAGCTTTCCTCGGCTTCGGTTTTCTGCCGTTTACTGCTATACACTGGTTTCCACTGAGGCACGTTTTCGGGATGTGTTTCAGCCTCCAGCATTGCTGTTTGTGCAGCGAATGCTCCAGCATTCGAGTGCTTGTGCTTCCACTAGAGGCTGAGAAATTACAGAACTGAAGATGGTGCTTGCTGCAGGGGGGTCGAGTCTCTGGGCAGAGCTGTCATTCCTTCCCTTGTGGTCCCGTGTTTCTATTTTCTGAGCTGTAGGAGTGCAAATAAGCAGAAGCATGTGAGTATGCCTGATACATGTAAATGAAGTTCCCGCTGGAAGCACATGAAACAGGTTGTGTTTTCTCCATTGACTACTCCAGGCAGTAATGAGTGAGAATATGAAAGTAAAAATGCAATTATACAATTTAAAAAGTAAGCTAGTGATTTTTGTTTGGTTTTGGTAGTGATAACAGCAACAGTCGTGAGGATAATCAAGAAATGCAGTATTCACGAAGCAGTCCAGGAGCAGAAATGAGGGGGAGAAAAGCTGGCTCCCTGTTAAACCCGCAGCTTTTGTGCTTTGGGGTGCTGTAGAAGATTGAAGAGATCGAAGGCATTCACAAAGCTTTGTCTAGCGTTCTGCTGGTTTTTCTTCCAGATTTGGGTTTCGTTCCGTAGGTGCTGCCTGTAACTTCCAGGACAAAACGAAGCTCCTCACCACCCGCCGCAGGTCCTGCCCTGCGAAGGTGCCCCCGGGCCCTCCCCAGCTTCCCCAGGGACCGAGGCACTGCCGCGGGCCAAGGCTGCCAGGCCACGGGGAACGCTCCCAGGGCGGCTCTAGC
>VXAV01002264.1:0-32703 GCA_013399715.1 Alectura lathami | reverse complement strand
GGCGGGGCGCTGCTGACGGCTCGGCTTTCCCTCTCCTGCTGTCCGATCTCGTCGCTTTATTTCACGTTACCGCCATGTTGCGAAGCGTTCCGCCAGTCGGGGCGAGTTGCCGCTGGCACGGGGAGATGCTTGGGGGGTCGGCGGTGCCGGGGGCTGAGGGACGAGCGAGGGCCAGCCCGCGGGCGGGCCGTGCTTTTTTTTTTTTTCGGCGGGGCGGCTGGAGGAGAGCGGTCGGGTAGCTCCGGGGCGAGCGGTGTGGGTCTGCGGGAGCTCCCCCCGCAGCCCCTCGGGTCTGACAGGAGCGACGCGTTCCCGACGGTTGCTCGCTGGCTGGGAAGCAGGGGCTCGAACGGCCGCGGGAAGGAGTGCTCCGAGGCTTGCCGTGTGCATTCATATTAAAATCAGCACGGTCTCGCTGGCACGAGTTGGCTCCAAGCTCTCTGCTGGAAGCAGAGTGAGCACAGGCTTCGTCAGCCAGGATAATCCGGACCGACTGATATTTGGCAGTTTGGCATCGATTGCCTTGGTAGTACTGCGCAAATAAAGACGTTGCATAAGCTGTGGTGAAGAGGAAAGGTTTAATCAGGCTGCGCTCGCATTATGGAACACGTGCAGACTTTCCTGTCGGCCTCCAACACTAACTGTTGCCCTGAAATTCGCCTGGTCTTTGCAGGCAGCAAGACCAGTGAGCTACGAAAAGCGCTTCCTTGATAAATTCTGAATCGCCGCGCGAGGGCTGAGGATACCTGCCCGCATGCTGGGGCTGACGGCAGCGGTGGTTCACGTGATGTGGTCACAAGCCACTGGAAGCTAAACCCGTATCATAACCTTTGTAATCTGGCATGAGCTATCCACCCTGCGGCCCTAGTTACTTTTCACGGCAGCTTTTTGGGTTTTAAGTAGCGCAATGTATGGTTTCAGGAGGACGAGTGCGTGTGCAGACCTTATCAGAGGTTTGTACAGCAGTGCAGCCAGCATGCTCTCTTGCTTTTCCCATGTTTGGAAGGAGCACTTGGCATAGTCCAAAAAAAGTTCTTATCAATCTGCTGATGCCCTGTATTGACTCCCACCCCATACAATCAGGGAGCACAGAGTTTGGGTTGCCTATTATAACCTCATATGTCCTGAAAAGCTGGCATTTTTCTCACTTGCAGTATAAGGTTTTTTGTTTTGTTTTAAATAATGTCTTCATTTTATATTTATGCTCCTCAAAACCGTAGCCCTCCCAAAGGGAGCTACGAAGTTTAAACCATGGAGTAAGAGTTGCGTTTTGGTTGTGATTTTGAGTCATTATATTTTTGACGTTATAAAAACGTTAGAGAAGCTCATGTCCCACCGCACAGTAGGATAAGTGGCCTAGGGCATTCGTCTTGTTCTGGAAAATGGACTACAGTGCTCACCGTTTAGCTGAAGTGGCCAACGAGGGCAATGTAATTGGTTTGATTCTCAGTTTCCTGAAGAAACTCTTTCTTTGAAGTTGCAAGTAGCACTTTTTTTTTTTTTTGTGTTTATATTATTTTAGCTTACCTGCTGAGATCTGAGTTCTGAGTTGTTTCTCTTGCAAGCGGAATATTTGTTACAAGAGGAAAAAGAGAATGCCATGCTTGTCTTGGAAAATAAAGGAAGTTGAATTTGTGTCTATTGTAAATACTAACATTTTCTTACAGCGTCTTGGAATTTTAACAGTTTTAATTTAATCTGACATCTCTTGCAAAATCTCCCTAAACCTTTAATTTGTTTGGTTTTGAGTTGGACGGGGGAGCCAACTTAATCTAACCACTATTTCTTTTTATAGCTATGTATGTGCTACCTTTTTTTTTTTTTTTTTTTTTTTTTTTTNTTTTTTTTTTTTTTTAATACTTGTGAAGTATGTAACAATAAGATCTCTCCCTCTGGGGTGTGGTTGGTAGTTGAAAGGCCAGTTGCAAAGACATCTTGTGGGGTGCATGTGTGCGCACCTCAGAAACCATAAGTTTGTCTACATAAACACTTGGACATTTGTGAGAATACTCTTTATGAGTTAAATTATCTTGGTTTATAGCAGATAATTAAAATGCCAGGGGGCATTTTCATCTCTTTCACTGAAGAGTACTTAACTGAGTACTTTTTAATCTTTTTTTAAATTATTATTATTATGGGAAAAAAAACAGCATGGTATTGGGATGTTCCAGTCATAGACCCTAGGTAGCTAGATGTCAGTGCAGTCCTGCTGTAAAACCAAGTGTTGTATCAGCAGCCTCAGGCACATAAGAAAAATAGTGTTAGCCCAAGTGAAATGACAGTGTTGTTGGTGGATTTTTTTTTGTTGGTGGTGGCGGTGGTGTGTTTGTTTGTTTGTTTCTGAAGGGACATGAAGAATACAAAAAAATGTCACATTGTATGGTAGCAATATAGAATTAGGTTAGTGAGCTTTGGGAGATTTTATTGACTCATTTTATTTATTTATTTATTTATTTATTTACTAGACAGAATGCCAGCAGCTTTTCATTGATGAAGAGCTACTCATTATCCCCAATGTGCACGTGAAATGGAAACGGAACAGATGGAAAACGGCTTCTGTTTCAACCTTGCAAGATGCTGCGTGAAGTGGTGAGTGGATACGTGGACGGAGAGCTACCTTGGCAATGTTTCTGAACAGCTAGAGGAGAAAAAACATCTGAGGTAGAATATCTCTGAAGAGTGATTAATGTGCAGTCAACTGACAAGAAAAGAAACCTGAGCGAGCTGTGCGAAGAACTAGTTGATAAAAGGAAGGCAGTGGCATGGTCAGGAGAACAGAAGAAGCAAAATTTCCTTCTGTCGTGGTATCTGTTTCTGTGTTGGACTTCTCTGTAGAAGGAAGCTGTGCAGAGGGGTTATCCAGCAGAATTCTGAATTCCTAATACTTGAAAAGTGTTTAAGAGTGTTCACCGTCTCACCAGACTGGGTTGGTAGAATTAGGTATTGAACAACTCTTTTTTGAAGGAGAATGCTGGATAGTCACTGAGTGAAAAAACACTTATCCTGTAAGATTAGGCTCTGAGTCGGCATTACGTTCAAAATAAGACTAAAATCTCTCTATCTGAAGAAGCATGATGCTGGGCATGTCTGTAAAACTTCATACGAACATAAGCAGATTGCCGTGACCAGATTGCATGCGGCAGTGAGATGTTGCCAAATGCGATTCCGCTTCCTCATGCCAATCCTGATGGTTTCTGCTTATGAAACAGTATTTGTAAGTGCCTTGCTTGTGTCTTTTAAACATCTAGCAAGTATGATTTCCTGTGGTTGTTTGCTGTGTTCTAAAGTGCCATAAGCATGACCTGTGGAGGCTTTTTTTTTTTTTTTTACTTTGCAGATTGCAAGATGAGAACTAGCAAACAGGATAGTTTATTCCACTGTACTGTGTTCACTGAATGCATTGGTTTAGGTTCAAGTTGTCTCATGCCTATGGAAACACTCATGGTGCCAGGTATATTTGCAATCATTTGGCAAGCTAGTTATCCCTCTCTAGAAATGCTGATATACCATCGTATGTTTGTTTGTTTGTTTTAAATTTATTTATAAACTAGAAGACTATTCATTTCAACTTTTGGAATAGTGAAAGAAACTTGATCAAAAATGCAGCTGCGTTGGGAAACTCAGAGCAGTTACTTGGCGCTTAGCAGCTGCTGAAATTGAAAGGTTCTTTGGCACTTGGTTCCAGCCAGCTGAAATGCACGAGAAAGCAAGTTAGTCCAATATTTTCATATTTCAGTAGTCCAGTTTGTTGGTAGGCAAGCAAGAGGAAAGCAGAGCTGATGTTCATTGTGCAGGTGAACCGCTGAATGTGTAAAAACTCTGGGAGCTGAAAGCATTTACTGTTTTGAGTAGCTTGGGCTTTGATGTATTTTGCATGGAGAAAAATGATATCACAGGCTGTCCGAATGTTATTTAGATTTAAACAAAAAAAAAAAAAAAAAAGGATAATTTGAAGCTATTCTTTTAGTTTACTGTCTTGTTGGACATATCCTTGTAGTTGCACTGTCTGAGAAAGTCTTAATACCTGTATGTAGATTTGTACTGCAATTCATTTTTTGTTGCACAAAGACTGCTACATGCCTGTTTTATTTTAATTATTTACTAGAAATGACTGATACAACAATTCACAGAAGAAAACGCTGAATTTAAACCGGAATGTGAGTGTCCAGATGGTAAGAACTTTTGTCTATTAGCAAAACGTCTTTGCCAGTGAAGGCTTCAGTTACTGTTGGCACTTCCTAGTTGCCTGTTGGTGTTACTGCTTCAGCAAGAATGTTACTGAGTGCATGGCATCAGAGTCACAGTGGGCTTATACAGAAGAAGACAAAACCTTCTCAGGTCTTGGTTCAACAGGTGTGAGATACACTTCTTACAGTAGTTAGAATGAAAAATATAGTATGAAGCCTCTTGGACCTGAGGGTGGAAACAGGGGGAGGGTGAGTGTCCCATCAAAGGAGGCTGGTTCAGAGGCTCGTAGGTTTATTGCCAGGCAATGCTTGGTGGTGTTCTTTGCGCTGGGGCTGATGAATGCTCCATTACAACAGTCCACAAATGCACCCACTCTCATGTTAAAGTAAAATTGCAGCCCACGGTTCATGGTGAATATTGTAGGCGTGCTGGCAGCTTTGGGGGGAAGATGGCAGGAACTGCACATAGCCAGCAAGAAAAGTATGTTTCTGGTGGAGGCTAGGAGTAGATTTGTTGTGAAGGTTAGTAGTTCAAAGAATAATTTGGAAAAATAACCAGTATAGATCTGCACAGAATATTGGATACTGATGTTTAGTCAGCAAAGTTGGAAATGGTGAAATGTGGCTTTTCAAATCTTTTCTAGCCTGTAGGTAAACATGCAGTTTGGAGTAAGCGTGCCGCGTTATTGGGGTTTTCTGGGTGGATTTCTTTGTCCATGCAAGATGCTGCGTGGATGGAGTTTCACTAGAAGAGAGCTGCGTAACCGGGAGAATGTTCTGTCCCTGGTAGTTTCTGACAGGTTGGTTACTGGAAGTTCTGCTCCGTGAGTGTACTTCTATTATTGAGCTGTATATATCTGAAATTTAAAAATGGTGTGGTGTGTATACTCACACGTATCTGCCCACAGAGAAGAGAATGTAAGAATTCTGAACCGTTTTTTACCTCTGAAAATAGGTTTTAATATTTTATTTATTTATTTATTATTTATTCTCATCCTAGTCAGAACGAAAGACTGCTGTGTGTGCTTATGTAGGCCAGACTGATCAGAAACAAGTCAGGTAGCAGCTTTAGAAAACATGTAGCTATGAGAAGAGAATAGTTTGCAGCACAGGATACTGCTTCTGCAAAGAGCAGCAGCTGTACTTTTTGTGTACTGTGCTTCCATAGAGATGTGACTGTACATAAACAGGCCGATGTTTTCGGACAGCCGCCAAGTGTTCAGCTCTTAGATGTGTGTTTGGGGCACCTGATTTTCAGCATACTGTGCTGCCGTAATTCTAACTGATGTTGCAGGGAACTGCATTTTCTCAAGATTATAAATCCTGTGGAAACTCCTCAATAGCAGTTATTCTTTAAGAATATAGCATTGCTGCTGTCAATCGTTTTATTTCTCTTCTACCTGGTGTGTGTGTACATAAAAAAAAAAAATAGAATGCAATGCCCCTTTCTCCATGGTTTCTGGTAGCCCAGCCTGCAGTGAGAGGTGCAGGCACACATCATGGCCTGAGCTGATCCAGCAGCTGTTGTTGAAGACCAGTCATGCTCCCTCTTCGTGCTTCTCTCCTTTGCTGCCAGCCCTGTGGTTCTGTCCTTCTTCTTTGCTGCCCCTTAGGGAGTCCTTTGAGCTCTCTCTGGCTATTTACATTTTCCCTGTGTCACGTTTTGACTGGCTGAATGACCTGAATTGTTTCGCTGCGGCTGTGTGTATACTAGATAATGAAATATGCCAGAGCCTGTTCTCTGGACCCTGAGCTCAGCGGCAAGGTTGCACACACCTTGGGCTTCCTCGCCAACCAGCGTGTCTGCATCCGACCTGCCCGTGGAGAGCAGTTTGCTCTTTGGCCTGGGATTTGTCAGGGATTGCACCAAGCTGGGGCGGGCCAAAATGGTGTCAGAGGGAGCACTAACAGTACGGCTGGAGCCTGTGCTCTGACCCTGTTTTATTTACCGCTGTAGATGCGGCCAGGGAGGTCAAACGAGTGAGAGCCAGCACGAGGGAGCTGCGTGGTTGGAAATGAAGGAGGAGAGGGGAGGTACAGGACTGACAACGTCAGGGAACTAGGGCGGGGGTATCCTTTGGACGTCAGGTAGCTATTAGATTACTGCAGCTGGCTGTACCCTTAATGCAGCTTCCTTCTGCAGCCCCAGGCTGCTGTTTGGCTCCACAGAGGGCTGTGAGTGCTGTGTCCCTGTAGGTGCTTTTTCAAAGTCTGATTTGATCAGCTAACATGTCTTACGAAGTAAATTAAAACTGATGTATGAGAGCATATGTATGACTTTGTAAACAATATTTCTTACCCCGACTGTTCCATTAGTCTGTTGTTTTTTTTTCCACCTTTCTGTAATTCGATTGTTTCCTTACTTAAAAAAAAAAAAAAAAATCGGGGAATTGAGGTGTCCTGGCAGGCAGGCAGCAGTGGTGACACTGCTGTCAAACCAGCAAGGAGACAGCCCTTACATGGTGTGAAGGGTGTGCAGAGAGCGCAGGTGACGGGAGAGCAATGGGTTGTATTGTGGCGCATTTGGTCACGCAGGAGCGTGAGGCGTGTGATCTTTGTACTGTAGCGAATGACCTGATTTAGAACCGTGGAGTCATGTGAGCCAAGCATATCGTCTGTCTGACATGGCAGTAGCTTGGAAGTACAAGTGCTTGAGGTCCGTTTGCCAAAAAATGCAGGTCCGTTGCGATCGTACCTGTTGCCGGCACTGCAGTCTGCAGTGTTAATTCGGTGTAAACTTTGTTTCTGTGTGATAAATGTACCGTGATGGAAAACTTCTGATGGCAGGAATTTCTGAATTACTGGAACAAAACTGAAGACCATTTTCTTAACCAAAAAAAAAAAAAAAGTGATAGAATTTTGTTTCACATTCCACTCTGGGTACCTGGAGTTGTGGCATGCCATTAAATCAAAGTTAGTTTATTCTTAGCAGGTTGTTTTGTGTTTTTGTTTTTGTTTTAAATTTAAATGTAATCACTGAGCAATGAGAGCCTGTGAAAATACTCTGAAGGAATGAGTAAAATTGTAATGCACTGAAGAATAAGTAAGCCAATCATTTGCAGGTGTTGTTTATAGAAGACATTAGGGTTTGCCTACTGGTAGAAGTGTATTTCTCAATTAATTTCCAAAAGAAGAAGGGGACTTGATCTGTACTGTCTTGTCTGAAGGTCAGTCTTTTGTTGGATAGCAGTCTTGCTAAGCTGAATTTAGATCATCAAATCTGTCTTGTTAGTGTGTTTGGGCAGGGGAATGAAGTTTATCGGTGAAATAAAACCACAAAATACACAGTGGTGTTCTTCTCTGCTAAGAAGGCGAATTCAGCCGTCTTGAATCTCTTCCAGAAACAGATGTAAATTCCACTGTAGCTTTTTAACTAGCGAATAATCATGGTCTGTGATGTTTGATGATGAATCACGCAGGGGGTTGCAGGTGGTGGGACGAGTGCAGCTGTGCAGATATGGGAGGAGCTGAGGCAGAAGACTGGAGGACCAGAGGGGAAGAAGAAGGTGATTTGAGGGTGGGTTGGCATGGCTTATGAAGGAGGAGGGTAAGACAGCTGAGAGAGTATTGGAGCCGAGCCTGCTGGGGTAAAGCCAAAGACTGAAGCATGAGTTTTGGGGATGGGGAGAGTGCTGGAGACTGAAAAGGAGGTATACTTGAGGCAAAAAGGTTTTTTTGTTGATGTTGATCTCTCAGTCAGAAGCTGCAGCATTAGGTATCAAAGCAACTAGGCCTTTGTCCCACGCCAGAACAAGGAGATGAGTCTAGATGGAAGTTTAAGCTGTAGCTGGAAAGAGGAAACTGAGGGGCTCACGTGCCTTTTGAAGGAATGTGGAGCATCAGTAGGAGAGCTGCTCTAGCTGTGTATACAGATGCAAAGTTGTGGGTTTTCTACTTTTTTTGTCAGGGTGACATCTTATAATGAAATCAGGGATGGCAAAATCTGGGAGTTTACCAGGTGGAGAAGTTGTGTCTGACTAGGTGCCCTAAGAAGGGTGCATTGCAGGTCCCAGGTCGTGGCTGAAGGACAGGCAGGATTCAGCTGTGGCTTTGTGTGATCTTAATGATAAAAGGAACGATCTTAAACCAATACGCTAGAGAATCCAAACCATCTTTCTCCTTTGTGCATTAAGTAATTTTAACTGAATCCAGCTTTTTTTTTTTTCTGTCTCTCTCTTTTTGGACATAAAGTATTTTTCCAGAACTTTTTTCTTTATTTGGGAAGACTATTGTTATTAAAATGCCCTTAAGAACTAGTACTTTTGCCTACAGGTCAGAAGTCCTCAGCCAAAGTGAATATTTAACCACCACGTCAAGGACAGCCAATTGTCTTTTCCTTAATAAAGTATGTGCTTAGGAGTCAAAGCGAGGGACCCTGGAAAACTCTAGAGTACTTCAAGTACTGACCTAACTTCAGGCATCCATTGTGCTGTTTCTGTGTTCTACAAAGCTCAGCAAATGTAAAACAAACACCGGAAGCAAATTGGAAAANTGAAAAAAAAAAAAAAAAAAAAAAAAAAAAGGTGGGGGGGGAGAATAATAGTCCAGATCTATCTCAGAAAAATTATGCTTCTGAACTGCTATGCTCACAGCTGTCTTCAGGCTTGTTTTCTCATCTCTTTTAGTCTAGTTACTTCAGAAAGTCAGGTTTATGCATTGCAGCCTGCCTTCCTCTTCCAGTGAGTTTGAACCCGCAGGTGTTTGAACCTGCATTTTGACAAAGGAGTGGGGGTCGCAAAGGTCTTGAACTCGTGGAATTTTTATAAAGTTGGTAGCAGGGAAGAAGAAAGGAAAGCACATCATTGACCGCACTGAGGAAATGATGCAATATCAATACAAGAATTATCTGCACTCTTTGGCCCGTCGGTTGCCAATCAGCGCAGGAGCAGCGGTGAGCCGGTTGCAACACGCGGCTCTGCGCCAGCTGCAGCGTGTGCTCGCCGTTTGCCCAGGCAGTAATTCGGGGACGCTGCGTGGGGAGAGGGCACTGGAAGCGTGGTGACAAAGGGAAAGGTCACCTGATAGGATGATGTGGGCGTGACGGTGGTATGAATGTGTTATGTCTTTGGAAGCAAATCAGTGGAAGTTAAAGCCTTCTGTTGCCCTTTCTCCAGGCTTTTAATCCAGCTGACAGTAAACACCAATACAAATTTGACCTCCCATGTTTGTCCCTGTCACAACTTAATGCTGCCAGGCTTTTATCGTGTTGTTTACTCACAAAGTTACATAAAACTTCAGAAATCTTATTACCAGTTGACAAACTGAAAACTACTTGGTATCCTTATGGTATTTTAGATTGTGTTGCAGAATAGGAAGCCTGGTGTTAAGTTGTATTCAGCTGAAGGGTTTTTGTTACAGGAACATTTCTTTGCTCTGTTGAATAGCCAGCAAGGATGAAATGATACAGGGATGGTAAATATGCTCACAAAACAAAAGATGAGCTGACAATTCAGCCTTCATTTCACTATGAATTTAAACTTCAGGCAGATATTTCTATGTACAGCACAGCAAGAATCTTAGCTCTAGGAGTAAGTTTTTACCAGTCCTTCCAGTGAGGAATTATTGACAATACGAACCAATTGCTAGCACGTGTCAGGGTCTGTGGAGACAAAACAGAGTGAGCTCTTACATACTAACTTACAAGAATGCAATATTACCAAAGGTTTAGAAATTACTTCTCACTGAGTCATCAAAATCTGTTGGTGATTCCGGAAGTTAATGGCAGTTGATTTTTATTTCTTGTTATAACTATAGTCTGTCTACAGTACCGCATTAGTCAGTAAGGGTTACTGCATATCTTTGCTTTTACAGGTTACGACGTCCTGCTGAATAGGACAGTTGTGTGTTGTTCTTTGGTTTGGTTTGTTTCAGCAAGTAAGATTTCTGAGTTACGGATGTTTATGTAGCAACACCATTAATAGGTTTAACAGGAGAAGACCAAAACGCTTGCCTGGCATTGCCTCAGTATGTATCAGACTATGATTTCCATTGACAATTTTATTTGCACAGATGTCTTTAATTTTTTTACCCTCTGAAGGTTATTTTTACCACATGTAGTAAAAATGTACTCTGCGGGAGACTTAGCAAGAGGCTTACATTTTATTTACTCAAAAATGGATTGTATCAAAGATAATCATTTAGTCACCAGGTTAAAACGCAATTTGTATTTGCCTTTTACTGCTGGATTTCTTTATCCTTCAGCAAATGGAGCTGCTGTAGAATGTCAGGCTATGGTTAGAAAACTGCTGAGAAGTCACTTTGCATAATCTGAGATGCATTGCTCACATGTGCAAGGGAAAAATTGCAACATTTCAACCAGGGTTCAAGGGTCTGGTTTTCCAGCGAGCAGCAATTTAGGGCAGATGTGTAGGCTGTTTTTACACACAGGAATCACCTTTGACTTGAACATTAAACCTGATTTTTGCATACTATATTTTAGAAAAGAGCATTGACAATCATTTAGGACATGTAGTACATGCATGCGGTTCATTTTTTTCACGATCTGTATGCTTCTTATGTTGTTGCTTGGTTTATTTTATTTTTTTCAGTTCTCCTAATTCTGGTCATACTGTGCAGGTAGGCTTATCCCCAGTCTGAGCACTGATTTGTGAAGTCCAGGTGTCCTTAACTTTGAATTGATTCAAAATGTTGGCTTAGGTAGTTATCTTGTCAAACATTTGTACAGTATTGCAAAAATGGATAAGGAGTTTTGGGACAGATGGGGAAAATCAGAGAGCTCTGAGTTCGCTAACACAGCTATAGAAATACACCAGGTAGTCAGAGGACACGTTGGTGTGAACGTGACATTGGTCTTGGATCAAATAGCAACTACATAAATGTCGTGTTTGTCTGAATGTGACCTTGTGTGGGCTCAAATGTCAATCATAAATCAAACCCTGCATTTTAATGCACATGGACAGAAACCAGCCTCTTAAGCGGGGCATTGTGTCTGTGGTTCTCAGTAGTTGTGGTCTTCACGTGTGTTTCTCAAGCACCAAAACATCCTTGTGCAACGCACCAAATTATTTCAGCTGCGTTGCCTGCAAGATGCTGTCATGAGTGATTTAGAATCTGTAGAAGTTTGAAGCACAAGTTGCTGTGGCTGCTGTGATTAACGTGCGATCACTTGAGCCTCCCTCCAGAATGGAATAATTTGAGTGGAATGTGAGTGACCCGAAGAGATACGGACATTGGTACTGCACAGAATAAAGAGCAAAACTGGAGGCTGTCTGGAGAGAGGAAAAGGAAAAAGGTTGAGTGTGCTCTGAGGATAGAAGTGCGTCTGACAGTGAACTGGGGTTTTAATTAGAAGCTGTGGTGAGCTGTCAGATGTACGTGTGGAACTGTAAGTGAACTTGAAAGAGAGCATGTATCAGGGTGTTCTCAGACACCAAGTACTCTGCACTGCAGTGGTTACTAGGGTGTTGCTGTGGGTTTCTCGGTGCAAACTCCTCTTGTTCCTTTGATTCTCTTGGTAATAAAATACACTTATGTCTGCCTTGATGCCTCACAAATGCTGGATGTTATTAACTCCAGTCTGAATATTTGCTTCGTATGCATTGATAACTAATGCGATAAATTGATGAACTTCCCATGTACTGGCGTCCAGACAGATTTTGTTTGTTTGTTTGTTTCTGAAATGACATGTTAATTATAGTGCAGCTATTCTGTAATATTAAGCCATTGTCAACCATGTGTCAGAGCTCATTATGGACTATAAAAGTGGAACCACAAACAGGATAAATGGAGAAGGGGACAAAATCACAAATGACCAGTTCCTCAGGAACTCTAGGCATCTCGACGACGAATGTCAAAGCTTTTTTTTTTTTTCTTTTTGGCCTTTTCCCCAGAATTTTCCAGTTTGGGAATCATCTAGAGATCAGACTGGGTTGTACTCTAGCCAAAAACAGACAAAAACCCCACCAAAAGCCCTTCTTGAAGAAAACAGTAAAGCAAAGGATGACAGTCTTGGTTACCAGTAACCCTGGTACAACATACTGTAGTTTGTGGACTAACATGGAATTCCTGACTATTAAAGCCTTACAAGAATTTAAAGGACTCGGGAGACATAGACTTAAGCTGAATGCTTTACTTTGACTTATAGCTACTTCTGCCTGAAGTTTCTATTCAACATTCATTGGAATGAGAAGTCAGGTCTTTCTATTCCTAATACAGAAGCGGCTGAAGTATTCATCTATTGGAATTAAAGATTCACATTTAGAGGAGGAAGAAAAAAAAAAGAAAAAGAAAAAATCTGTCCTATTGGTATTCCGTACAAGCCTGCAGACTTAAGTCTGTTGGAGCTTCCTATCAGTTTCAGCAACAACTCAATCTCCATTCTTTACAGAAATGAGCTGAGAAAAACAGAATTAGTCTTTTACCAGAAGGACCTCGATGCAAGTGTGAGTACTGTCATATTTGTTACATCTGATGTCCACCTATGTGCAGGAAAGCAAGCGTGACTTCAGATAAATGTAAACTGGAGGCGATAGACCTGTAAGTCTTGTCTCTGGAGCCCGAAGGCAAGGTTGCAAAACCTTTATGTCCCACTGCTGACAAAGTCAAATCTGGCTCCTGTTGTTCAAGGGGTTTGCAGTGGCTCATTTAGCGACAGGCTTCAGATCTCATCCTGCTGATAACTTAGGACTGTGGTATTTCTTTACATCCCAAGTCAAAATCTGTCAGCTAGAGGCTGACTGGTCTAATATTGTGGATCAAATACAGAATTCAGATGAAATGTATTTTCTGCTCTAACATAAGGGCTGGGTGAATGTTGTATGTGTAAAGTGTTATCATCTGGATTCCTGCTTTGCCCAGTTTGGGGTGGCTTATTGAATTTAAAATTTCCTATTGGAAAGCTGTTTGATAAGATGTCGTGCTTCTGCCTTTGACCTAGATCATACCTGTCAGAGTCTTCAGAGCTGGAATTCTTACCTTTTTTTCTTTTTTTTCTTACAGGAGGAGGGGTGATGAGGTTGGAGTGTGTTGTTTCAGCTGAGAGTGAATGCCTGTATGATCCATTCACTGGATTTCTATGAGAGTTTCACTGTTGGAAGACTGGTGAATAACTGGGGTGTGCATGAACTCCCCGCTGACAGGAAAGCTCTGTGGCCGTCTCGAAAGATGATAGTTTAACGCAGAGGCTGTCTGATCTGTAGAGCATTTTTCTGCCCTCAACAGCCACTTCAGGGGAGGGCTGCTTTACTTCAGGCAGTGCCGGTGCCTGATTCAGCGGTCTAGACTGCAGCCATTGGGTTCTTCAGAGAGGATTCAGGCTGCACATACACATATGTTTGGTGGCTGCGCAGCACGTTTCCCTCTCCCCGAGTGCTGATTTCTGCTGCCAGCACCATTATTTGTAAGGCTTTGCTGTGAACTGGAGCGGGGCAGAGATCTGGTTGAAGAGTCCTGCTTGGCAATTTGCGATCATGGCCTCAAAGAGCAGTCATGCCCTGGAAAGGCCACGGAGTTCTGCTCAGCTCAGGTGTGGGAGTGAGGTGCTTGCCATTAGGTGAGAGGAATACCCCTCTTACGTCTGTCTGCCCAAAAGGGATTTCTGCTGGGTTATTTCTCTTCTCCACTAGTAATTGCTTCTGTTGTGCGAGAGGGTGTTCAGAGGGTGTTTGGAAGGAATAGTTTAATTGCCTCCTGAGCGGTGTTGCTGCTGTTCTGTCCTTAGTTACTTCCTGAACGGCAGTCTTGACAAAGGAAATAAAGCCCAAATGTTCATAGCTGGGCAGTGTTCAGCAATCATTGTATCTGGGGCTTTTTGGTCTGTGTAGGTTCTGATTCTATGACTCTATGAATGGTCTGTAACAAATCTTTCACATTCCGTGTAACAACCACCTTGACAATCTGTTGTTTTACTGTTTTACTGTTCTTGCCAAATGACAGGTGTTGGTTACTTCGTTTCTCCTTACAAGCATTTTTACTTTAGCAGGAGAAGCGTGCATTTGCAGCACTGACAAGTAAATGACTGTTCACAGGTTTATGAAGGCATTTCTGCATTTTTTTCAAAGGAAAGCTAACTGAATAACAAAGTGGTTGCATCTTAAGAACTGAGGATTGTTATTTGAATACTGGGACACCACATGCCAAGTATCCTGTAGATTGCATGACGCAGGATTTTCTGGCAACATTGTTGTACCTTTCCAAACAGCTGGAAAACATCTGCTCTGCATATGTCACAGAATACACTTGATTTTAAAATCTCATCACTTTGCCTAAATGAGCAATGTTGGCCTTATCGGTGAATTTCTTCCAGTCGTGCTGGGCTGGTGTCCCACTGGTGCTGCGCTGCGGCAGAGCGGTGCATTCCCCTGGCAGTCTGACGGAGCACATCTCGATGAAGAAGGCCTCTGCTTAGCGTGATGTACAGAATCAGTGGCGCCTGTGGTGCAGTTCACACCTGACCTGTCATTAATATCAGCTCTGCTCACGTGCTGCTTCTTGCTGCTGGCTTACTTGTGCAGCGTGTTAGTTCATCTGGTTTAGTCCTGTCCTTACAAGTGCTCGCTCATGGTGCTGGCTACACATATGGGAAAGCTGGGACAAATTGTTAATGTTCAGTAAGAAGATGTTGCCTTTCCTCTCTCTTGTTGGATCATGTCTTTTAAAATCCAACAGGACAGAAAGTCTTGGGACTCCAGAAACACTGCAGCCTGGTTCTGCTTGGGTTTTGCTGAGCAATGTAAAAACAAACAAATACTCCCACTTTGTTTTTACTGCTTTTCATGTCAATCAACAAAATAATTGCAGTGTGTCAATGTTCTAACAATACATTCCGTGTAAGATTACAAGTGCTATCTCTGCAACTCCTGATGCAATTAGAGGAGTGTCTTCAGGGAAGAGAAGTAAGGCTCATCATGCTCCACGCTTTTTGTGAGCCAGCAGACTTACCTCTGTGGCCTGTATTCTTCCTCCAAGAAGCCCTGGTGTTCCTCCAATTCTGCAAGTACATCTGGATCAGAGAAGGAGGATTTTTACTCCCTCTTTTCTCAGGCAAAGAATATTCTTCCCCTTTGACCAATCGAAAACTTCACAGCATTTTTCCTGCTGCAGGCTAGCGCAGACTGAGTTGCCCTGCAAGCAGTGTAATTCCATTTCTGTTTAATGCACTGCCCAGCGGTGAGGGGAGCGATCTGGAGGAAAACCACTGTGCAATATATATGGCACTTATATATATGATTTTCTAGACACTGTCACAGTGCCTAAAAAATCGAGGCCGCACAGACCTTTTCATTTTGTAACTTTTAAGAGCTTAACTTTGCAAGTTTAGTATTATTTTTGAAAATCAGACTGTGTGAATTTTAATTTGTTTTAAAGGCAAGGATGCTTACAAGTTGTGTGTGGTATCTTGTAGTACAGCTGTGTCAAGGGGAAAAAAATACAAAGTTCTTCAGTTTGTGTGTAAGGGTATGTGCATGCGTGCAACTGGCAACCTTGGTGAAGAGGGGGCACACCAAAAATTTTCATCTCACTCCTTGTGAATTCTCTGTATCTTGTGTTCTTACTGCTTTGGAAAATAGAAAATATTCCTGGTATGAAAGGTTACATGGTAACAAAGCTGTCAGAGGATAAAGGAGAAAACATGTATCCCTTCCCAGATAGAGACTGGACTTTTATCTTGGCTGCCCTGTTTTTTTTTTTCTCAGCTGATGATTTGTGTGTGTTTAAGCGGGATATTGGAAATATCCCTCAGCTTATTTGTTGGTTCAGGCTCTTCCTGTTCACCTAAGTTTTCTTAAAGCACCTACTGCACCCACAAGTTATAAATGTTGCATGTTCAGCTTCAGTGTCTCAAAGTGACCCAAAGGTAATGATTGTTTCAACTTTAACCTTGATATTTGCAAGCAAGCCCTTTACCCGATCAATTTGTTTATGCAGTAAATCCAGACTTTGTAACTGTTTCTCCGAGATCTTTGCATCTCAAAGATCTGTCTCCTTACAGGGATAACCCCTGGAGTGGCAGGTATTAAAAGTGGAACCCCAGGGCTTTACTCTCCCACCATCCCTTTCCAGAAATGAAGCAAGTAACTGGTTGCTGCACTGAGTAGGCATTTTTCTTTGATAAGCTGACTGATTTCTTTAAAACCTGCCTCAAGTTCTTTAGGTAAGTTACTCGCTGCGTATTTGCAATGTGGTGGTGGGAAAGGGGAACTTCTTCAAAAACCAGGCACACTTCAGAGATACTAGGCTTGGGGAGAGTGCCTGTAAAATCCGTTTATCCTTAAAACCTGAACTGCATGAAATTGTGTTCTGATTTTTCTGTCATAGTCTTGTTTTCAGTTCACTTTGTGTGTGTGTTTATGTGTGGGTGTAGGAGTGGGGACTAGGATGCTGTGTGGGAAACTGAGAAAATCCTCTGCCAATGTCTCTGTGGCACGGGATTTTTCTGAAGCCTAGAGTAAGAGAAATGTTGGTTTGTACAGACCTGTGAGTGGACACCGCAGCTGCCCCTAGCTGCTCTTGTAACACATACGGCTTTTCTTGCAAAGCAAAACACTCCCTGGGAGTGTTATTCATACAAACGTCATACTCATTGCTGTTTTTATTTTAGAGGCTTTATTTTCATGCAAACAGTATCCCTGCATATTAAGTGAAGACTGCCAGTGAAAGCATGTGCATGTGTAAACGTGCACCAATACCAAAGGCAAGGGGTTTGTTGCATGCGTGCTAGGTGATTTAGGTGAAGGTTTTTTTTTTGCCCTTCTAAAAAAAAAAAAAAAAAAAAAAGGTTTAAAAATACGTAATTTTGTTCAGTAGTGGAAAGGTCGGTGTATTTTAACAGTCTTCAGCAATGGTTACCTAACAGCCGTGCTTGCTAAGGTAGCTAGTTAACCATTGACATGGGCTGTAATTTACTAGTGGTGTTTGAAAGGACAAAAGTGTATGTCGTTTAATAGTTAAAACCCAAAGGACTTCATGGATACTTCACTAGCTGCTCGTTTATCGTACAAATCCAGCCAAGCAGGCTGGTGAATTTTAAATATTGACTGTAAAAGTGGACAAGTATGGTGCAACTGGGACAAAATGGAGCTGCAGCCGTGTTCAGAGCTCAGCTATCAAGCCTTTCCTTTGCTTTCATGTCCATAATGCCGGTTTTATTGAAAGTGGAACTTCACTGGCCCCTTAATCTTTTGAAAATACTTGTCATGGGCTAAGCAGCAGCAGAGATGGGCATTGTTTAGCTGGAGAGCTGCAAGCACTGCTGGGCTATGGGGAGCCCAGTGCTTCCAGAACCTTCCCCCGCGATGCTGGGGCAAAGTACTTGTGCTGTGTCTGCAGAGGAAGGCAGTGTGTCCGTGCCAGGAGCAGCTGCTTTAGACTGAGCGCACCGGAGGAGCAGTGCTGATCATGTTCTCTGCCAGCCCTTTCTTCCTTTTTCGTTGGCGGCTCCATGGGGAGACAAATTTTGGGTAGTCCCTTTTCAACTGTCAGAGAACAGTTGCTGTGATTCTCAGCTCCTCTTACAACAATAATGTGCATTGAGGTTTCTTTACCCCTTTCCCTCATAACAAAATGCACATGGATAATAATTTAGCTTTGTTTTCACAAATAAAGCACATAAAAGTGATTTCTCATTTCTCGCCCGGAGTATAGTACCTTCCAGTTAAATCTGGGAAGAGCAAGGTGTGTGCCATCATGCCGGAGGCACCTGTTTTGGACTCTGCTAGATAGCTAGTAGCAAACTGCAGGTCTGTGTTTTCCTGAGCTGCTTCGTGTTGACTCACCAGAGAAGCTGTACAAATATATTCACTATTAAAAGCCGGCAGAGAATAACAAACGGTGTTAACCAGAGGTGTTTGCAGCTGCTTATTTTTCTCAGTTTGTGAAATTAGTGCTTTGTAACAGCCTCTGCGTCTCCAAAGTTAGTTTGCAGCTCAGGACTTCATGAGATGAGAAGCCTTGATCAGAATCCCTGCAGGTGGTTTTGCAAAATAATAACCCACAATATTGGGGTTATTATTGGGGTCAGATAACCCACAATAGTCTGTGGCATTTTCCTTTGGTGTGTGGCTATATGTTCCTAGAGCATTAGGCTAAATTTTTGGGATTTTTTTTTTAAGTGGAGGGTTTTATTTAGTTGTTGTTCGTATATTTTCTGATCTTTTTCAGCAGCAACTATGGTCATCATGTATGTTACAATAATTTTATTTCATGTCTTCTGTCAGCCGTGCGAGTATCAAATGTAGACGTTTGTCAGTATTTTGTCAGGTTACAAGCCAGTAGGATTTACCGGAGAAACAAAGGTGGTTCTTGGAGAAAGGACAACCACTGAGCTTCAAAAGAGAGTGACATTTGGAATCGATTTTACCAACTAGTTTCAAACTATGGAAGTTCTGTAGTGGATGTAACGGACCGCGATTACTGCTCAGTACCCTGTGTGACAGCAGTTACGCTCATCCAGTTCCCCCGTATAATGTCCTGTTGTGCTCTGAAATAACTGGGCATCGCAGGCGCTGTTGCTTGGATGCTCCTGAGGTTGAGATAGCCATGACAATCCTTCCCCTGCTGATAAATGTTTGTTACAGTGCTGGCAGTCTGGTACAACGCCCTAATGAGCAGTTAGTATCTCAGACTGGGTAACTTAATTTACCTCTTGTTTTTAGATACATCCACACTATGTATAGTGGTGGAGCAGCAACGCGACACATCCAAGCTGTCTGTAACTGGTGTTCAGTCTCCCTGTACCTGAGGGGTTAACGTTACTTGGTTAAAATGAGTAATGAGGAACGGGCAGTGGTATCCAGGCTGTACCACTACAGACAGCAGGTATTGCTATTGAAAATCCGAAAATCAAAGGAAAGTTTTGAGAAGCCTACAGTATATATTTAAAACAACATCGACTGGCTGGCCAGTGCGAAGAAGGATGTGAGCCGTGGGGCAGACAGCCTCGTTAGGTGATACAGATTTGTCTGTTTGCCCTAGCATCATGCAGTGAACACACTGGAAAACACCACAGGAGTGATATGTACACACCGTGGCTTTCCATGAAATAGCAGAAAGGAGTGGGAGTGCACACTGCTAAGTGCACCTGAAAAATAAGTCCTTAAAAACTGTGTGCATGTTGCAGGTTGTAGCAAGCGTAACTCTTACTCTTCCACAGAGTAGATCATGTTGCCCTCTGTTACACCTGTGTGATACCTCCTCAAGTGCACCAGTAATAACGGAAGGCGTCAGTCCAGGGAGAAAAGGCCTGGCTGTAAGTATCTTCCTAGTCTGAAACCTGTTAAGAGGTTTTTTTTGTAACCAAATACAAGGAGTAGCTGTCTTTTGTCATTAGTATGTAAAGCAATAGTTAGCTCTGTGTATCGCTCTAACCGTAGTCTGTGGGTCAAATATATAGCCCAAAAGTTCCAGGTTTTTATCCTGGATACATGCCCCATTTGCATAGAATGAGCCTGTCATTTATGGGCTGTCAGATCCAAGGAGTGATTGCTTAACAGAAAGGGTCACAGAAACCAGACCAGTTCTGTCTGGCACTCTCAGCAGCATCAAGGAATGTTGGGTTGCTGTGTTTGTTTGCTTGCTCGCTCGCTTGCTTTTATCATAACCTAGCACTTGAACTGAAAAAGCAGGATTTGCATATCCCCACATAGCCAGTTTTTGGTGGCTTCAGGCTCCACCACAAATGGCAGTATGCAAAACTCAGCACCGGGGGCAACCACAGCAACAGCCAGAGCTCCTCTGAAAGCCAGGCGTGCTCGCTGAGTGCATGGGCATGGGTTCGTACACGCACGGAGCATCACACGAGTGTTAGCTGCTCGGTGTAAAAATGAGTTTCTTTGAGCAGAAGTGTGTCTTGGCAGCAGCAGTGACATTCTGCAGGGCAGTTATTAATTCGCTACCTGACGAGGCAATAGTCACTTAAAATTTGTGAGATAAGTACTTAATTTTCTTAGGAATCTGTGCTGTTACTCAGAGTTGATGACGCTGGTGGTGAGCTTGGAAGGCAACTTTGAAAACATGTCATTGTGGGAAATAAAACTAGCTCCAGGAATTGTAGATATATTGCATTTCATATGCTGGAACATTCTTGCTGAAGGTGTAAGTGCGTCGACCTAAGCAGGTCAAACCCTTTTTTGCCTGCATTTTTTTTTACTATTTTTTTTATTATATATTTTATTTATTTTATTATTTTTTTTTACCATTACTTTTGCCTGCATCTGTAAAGATTATAGTGTAAGGCACTAGTTTGTTCTCTGCAGCGTCAAAAGAGCTATTGAGCAAATTGAAGAGATGAGAACAGAGGACCAAATCAGCATATCTAAACGTATCTGTTAGATAAGGCGAGAAGAAACTGCTCCAACGTAATACGCACGCATATTGATACCTGTTAGTTTTCCGTGGAGTTTGGTGGGAAGCGTGCAATGCCTGCTATAGAAACACAGTTTGAAACCTTTAGCAGCAAAGGAGAGAAAACAACATCTGCAAATCGATCTTGTCATGTCTTTTATTCGTATTGAATAGTTTTATGGAGTTTTTTTCCCTGTCCCGTCAATAATTCACATTGCATAAATCTTCTGGAGCAGCAGAATGTTGTATAATGTTTCATTATCAGGTTAGAACTCATTTATTCAACGTGCTGTGTCTAACTGCATCAAATATAAAAATGCATATAATTCTGAATTTGTAAGTACAGAACTTTTATTTTTTTTTTTTTCCCCACCAGTGTGAAGAAGTTTAAGTGACAGCTCTGCCTGACTAAGATGGTGGACACTGAAAGCCAGCTCTACCCGCTCACTGTCCTGGAGGAGGATGACATAGGCAGCCCTTTGTCTGGAGAGTTTCTACAAGATATGGAGAACATTCAAGACATTTCTCAGTCTCTAGGTGATGATAGCTCTGGAGCTTTAAGTTTAACAGAGTTCCAGTCACTGGGAAATGGTCCAGGATCTGATGGGTCAGTTATAACAGGTAAGAGAGTTCAGGGTTACCGTAAGACTTGCTTTTAGACATACACAGTGATATGAATAAAAACTCTTTTTTTTGTGTACTAATTGTTGCTTATGACTAAATGACACTGAAAACAGATAAGCTGATTGTAAGCCATGTCTGAATATGTTAAAGGCTAAAAGTAATTTATTAGATTGTAGCATAAAGTTGCTGGTTTTTAAGTTATCACTTTCAATCAATGCCTTCTTTTTCAAAACAATTCTTAAAAATCACTAATACTAGCAAAGAAGTTGTGTATTTTAGCCATACAGGACGTCAAAATATTGCACTAAAAAATAAAACACATTTCTTTAGTTTCTTCAAATCACATGTATTGGAAATGTAGTGTGAAGTATCTGTCAAAAATGTATTTATAATCTAGCTCCTAAGAGCGCGCCTAGAGTTCCCGCATCGTTTAACATACTGGTGTTCTTCACTTGCTGTTTTCTGCCCCTTCTCAAGAGCAGCGTTGTTCAACCAATGGTTTCTACCTCGGCAGAAGTAACTAATCTGAGAGTGCTGGTACATTACGTAGTTGTTAGTCAGAAGGTTTTCCTGTGAGATTTGGTTTGAGGTCAAAACAGCAGTCATTGAGAAGCTATGGGACCCTTCAATGGTATCAGTAAGGTGTTCCTTATTGTTCCGAAACGGTGAGTCTACAAGTCCGTTACCAGGAGGGGCACTGTAAGATCAAGTTTATGATTAACTTTCTAGTTGTTGTACATCCTGGTATGGTTTTTCTCTTGTTTATACTTTTTTTCTTTTAAACAGTAAAATGAGTTTTAGGCTGAGATCACTGGATCGCTAGTTTGCTTCACCTGGATTGCACTAACAGAGCTGAGGTGTGCCACTGTGCTGCAAGTGGTTGAGATGAATCGTGTGAGTTTTGGGAGGAGAAAGGAGAGCTGCCCCTGGGCAGTGTTGCCCAAAGTAATGTTTGCTGAAATACAGTTTGGATCCCTTTTGGTTGCAGGCTGTCACAGCTTGGGATATGCCTTATGCAGGAGAAGTTTCTGTGCGATGGCTTTGTAGCATACATCGCTCTTCAGAGACATGAGGATTTTTTAATTGCTTGTGTGTATGCGTGTGCAAGTCCTGGGATAACTTGGATCGGTTTCTAGTGTCACCTTCTTATTTTCAGTATTCAGCATTCATTGCAAAGAGTCCTAGTTTTGGTGTTAGAGAAGATGGAAAACGTCAACTTTTAAGCCTCAAATTCCATAATGCAAGCAAAAAGAAATGAAAATTGTACTTAAAAAAATCCTGGGTTTGAGGCTGTAGTTGATGACTGCCTGTGGGCTTGGCAGTGCTGGCAATGCACAGCCTGAGTTCTGAGCCAAGGTTTTTTTCCAGTGTAATACTTGCTGACCTACATTCAGAAGTGTTTCTTAATCTTTCTGTTAAAATAACACACCCATTAATTTGCTGAAGTCTTGTGGTGCAAGATGCAAGATAAAAGAAATTCTGGCCTCAGAAAATATTTTCCTCAAACATGGTTGGAAACATTAATTAAGTAATTAAAGCTGGAGGTGTTGGTTCTGTGACATGTTCATCTACTAGTAAAATGGAGAGTTTATTTCATTGTACAACGTTCCAGAAATGATTTTCCCTTTATACTCAAAAAGTGAAATATTTGACCAAGGCTTTTATTGCTTGGTTATCTTGGAAGCAGACACTTGTCCTGCCTTCCTTAGAGTATCTGTTTAGCCTTTTCACTCACGTGAACAAGCATGTTTTTACTTTGAGAAAACCTTTTCTTTAGAAAATGGGTAACTGCTGTTAGGTCTCCGTTTAGGTCAGTGTTTAAAACTAAGAGCACCTCTTCTGAAGCCAGGGGGACTTGCAAGTGTACCTTCAAATGCTGGGCTCTTTCAGCTTGAGCTAGGATTATGTCCCGTGTTGTGCTGTAGCAATAGACCTCGTTCTGAACACTGTGGCGGAGGAGGTGGAGATGTAACAGCGGGATGGGCTCCTGGTCACCTTTCTGGAAGGAGCAAGGGACAGGCTGAATGAATATTGTAATAGGAACTTGATGCTCTGAGGAGGAGGTCTGTTGTGTTGGGGAGTTTGGGTTTTTGTCCCCCTTTTCATGTCATGTACTGTTTGTCTTTGGCAGTAGATACATGTTGAATGTTGTGTCTTGCTTTCACATTTATACTATTCATGAAGACAGTTGCGTGTGTATTTTTGTAGTTAAGAAAATTGCCTTGATTTAAATGAAAAATTATTTGAGTACTTTTTAGTTACTTATTTAAAGTTCTGGCATTAAACAATTCCATATTCACATCAAACTGAGAAAAAAAATTGAAAATTCAAAGTTAAAATCGGAATGCAGGAAAATCCAAGAACGCTTGGTTTTCTCTTATTTTGCGTGGAGGGTATTTAGTGAATCCTGAAGAACCACTCTCACCCTTCTAGTTCTTGCGATCAGAGTTACTTCAGTAAGGCTTTGTGTTAGCTAGCGTTGTGCATCTCATCAGAATTAGCAAGGTATGCCCTGTGTTTTGTTTGTGTTTGTGCTGGTAATATAAATATGAATTATTCTTCGAACACTTAGTGCCAAATTCACTTAATGGCTGTGATTATTCACTACTGACTCACGATTAGTTTTTAAAGTAAGCTCTTTTTCTGTGTTGTGGATTTAGCATAGTAATTATGAAGTGTTCCTTTTTCTTTTAGACACCCTTTCACCAGCATCCAGTCCTTCATCCATTAATTTTGCCACAGCTCCAGGTAGCATAGATGAATCACCCAGTGGAGCATTAAATATTGAATGTAGAATTTGTGGGGATAAAGCCTCAGGCTACCATTACGGCGTACATGCTTGTGAAGGTTGTAAGGTACAGTCATAATTTTCTTTTTAAGAGCCTAAATCATGTTGTTTTATTCACAGGGTTATATGAAGACAAACATTTGTTTCATAAATGTTTAATATAATTCTAGCCATGAAAATTATTTAATAAATATATCTGTGATCTTCTGGGGGAAATAATTTGCTCAGATACCATAACTGGATACTGTAACTCAATACCAGACCTTCATCAAGCAGAGGCAATTCACAGCGATCATTTTAATGCTGCTTTTGTGGAACTAGTTAGTTAAACAACTAAACCAACTGAAAACACTAAACTGTGACCAAAAATCAAAGCCCACTTGCTCCACTAGTGTTTTGTTTGTGTTGGGAGCACAGCTGTGAGAAGCATGCGAGTCCATTACATTTCCATTATGACACTAACAAACCCTGAAAACCCATCTCCAACCCCTTCTGCTTGAATCACTTCGTGTTGTACCTCCCGTAGTTTTGGAGCCAGTGCACATATCAAGGCCAGTTGAATGTTGTCATTAACGTATAATTTTGGGGATGATACAGCCCTGGAATTATAAGATTCTTTTCTTTTTCTTCTAATGTTCTAATTTTACATTTTTTTCTGAATTACAACGTGAGATGAGAGAAATAACCCTACATGTGTATATTTGTCTCTCATGCTGCGTGTCAGAAGGTGATAATGCAAATATAAATCTTATGGAGTAATGCTAGAAACTCTACTAGCCTTTGAAGACATGGGGAGCAAGTTCGTGCTCAGCTGTGGTCAGAAAGCCCCACAGCCTAAGTGACATCTGTTACTATGTCCTGTGAAGCAAAATGTCGCAATGACTTTAAAAACATCTTAGCAGGAGTGTTACGTGCAGTATCAAGACATCAGGGTAAGATCTGCTGAGTTACAGGCTTTCCTGTAATCCCTGTTCATGAGTCCTTGGCTCTTTCTAGGCATCGCTTCATTGCGACGCCCCTCGCGTTTGCTGGATAGAGAAGAAATACGCTCAGTCTGTGTGTCTGTGCGGCTTACACACGTGGAAAATAGAGGTTGTATCTGTCAGGGGACACTGAGAAAATGGATGCAAACGGAAGACGTGGCTGTTTGACTTAATCCTTAACAGCAAATCTGCTCTGGTGCTCCAGGCTTTTAGCCCTCTCTCAAGAAAGAGGGCTGAGAGCTACTCCCTCCTTTCCGGTTTTCCATCCTGTACATGCCTTCGTACACACCGCTTCACTGCGTAGAGTGGGAAACTCGTACCTGCAGACAGGTTATGTTTTGCACATTGTTTTGTTAGTGACGTCAGTAAACATAAAAACCTAAAAAAAATTATGTGAACGATTGAAGTTTAGTAGTCAATAGCTCTTTAACATTGCATATTGTTTTCTCAAACTTCTTTCAGGGTTTTTTTAGGAGAACAATTCGATTAAAACTCATCTATGATAAATGTGATCGCAACTGCAAAATCCAGAAAAAAAATCGTAATAAGTGCCAATACTGTCGTTTTCAAAAGTGCCTTTCAGTTGGAATGTCACATAATGGTAGGTAAGAGTGCCCTTAATAATTTGCTTGTTCCTACCCAGGATCTGCTTCTGGAAGCAGGCGCTTGGATAATTTTATACTTATTTGTATGAGTTGAACCTCCTATTTTTACGGTATAGATCACAACTAGTTAAAGTAAAGTTAAAGTAACTGATAACCAGCTCCCAAGTCTACTCTTATGAACTTTACACAATTGTGTTGATTGTGGGTTTGTCCATATAATTGCTAATTTAGGTATTTTCTTCACCTGGAACTTTGACACCATTGGTGCTATTTCATCGAGTTCCAGTACTGGAGGAATTCTGGTCAAGGGAGTTGTAGAGGAGCAGAAGGAGAACTAGCTCACTGTGGGGGGGGAATGACATGGGATAGAAATTGGTAGAAAACCAGACTTGATTATTTTGTAGGTTACAGTGCAACAGCTCTTGAGCAGATGGTTTGGGAAGTGGGGAGAAGGTGGTTGACTCTGTGTGCTGACCATGGAACAGCAATCTGGTAGGTTGCTTGGTAAATGGAATGGCCAAGCCACGAAAAAGCATATTTCAGTTGGCCAGGTGACAGAAGTTTGCTTTCCTTATGCAAGTCGGATGGTGTCAAGGCTGAACCTGGGAGCAGGTGTGATCTGGGAGTAGGTTGCTGGACCAGGTGTTAAGCTGTGGGTTGGGAGACAAATTCCTGGGGAAACAATGCTGTCCACACAGCTGGGGTGGCTGCCTGGCTGGGGAAGCTGCCGATGGCAGTGTAGTCTAGCGCCCTAGCAACAGACATTGCGAAAATTGACTTTCTGGTTCTGGGAAAGTGTTGCTCCCTTGTGCAGAGACATGAGACTGAGACTAAAGTGCACTGGGAGTGGGTTTAAAGCCTCTGGAGGGCTTGGGAAGAGCATGCCAGCTAACCAAGTGAAATTGTGGGGGCAGGAACTGAGCAGGGAGCCGTGCTGGCTGGCTGAGGTTAGCCTTCAGTTGAAGCCATTTCACTGTGGGCACCTGTGCTCCAGCTGAAGGAAGCAGCAGTTCTACTGGAGCAAACATATGGGAGGCTGAAGAGGAAGGAAAAGGCTGCTAACTTGCAGGCGGTACTTCTCAGGAAAAGAGCCTTACCTAGATTTACAGCCATGTCCTTTACACTGTAAGTTCCCCTTGGGAGAGAGCTCCTTCCACTTCTCTGATAGACTCGTGGCCAGGTTCAGAGCAGGCTTTCCATGTGAGGACTTCCACTGAAGTCCAAAACTGCGTTGCAGATCACACCCCGAATCACCTCCTCATGTCGTGAGAACATCCCTTGGCACGTTGAAGGGCTAGTTCTGCACGGGCTCGGAGCTGCTCAGAGCACTGAGGCTCCGTCCTCCCACTGGTTAGCTGCTGACGTGAGGCAAGAGTAATCAGCTGTTTGCCATTTCAAAACCTTGCACCCTGTCAGGGGGCAGGGCCCTTTGCAAAATGGAGTCCTTCTAGTTTTTAGGTGAAACTAAAGAAGTATGTGGGCATGTCTTTTTTATTGCTAAATGGCGAGAACAGCAGCCCAAGAACTGGGAGACCTCCATGTCCGGTGGGGTTTCAGACTGACATCTCCTGCCTCTCAGAAGAATGTCCTCCTAACAACTAGATCGGATGATCAAGCTCTGTTGTCATCCTCTTCAGTCTCGAAGGGCTAATCTGGTGATTCTGGGGCTGGGAGGAGGTTTATTGACTGTGACCATTGAGCTCACGTGAATCTGGGTTTCTGGTCTGGTTTGTTCCTTGAACCAGCCCTGGCAGGTCCAGAATCAGCACTGGAGTTGTTTGGGCCCACCTCCCTGCACTGTTCCCTGCAGGTAACTCCCCAGGCAGCTCTCCAGCCAGCGTGCATGCTCTCTGCTGAGCTCCTGATGTGCCTTTTCCTCACTGAGATTTTAGAATTCCCCTGGTAGACTTTGAGTCTCATGTTGGGAGTTGTCGGAGAGAACAAAACACAACCGTTTAGCTAGTGCAGAAGGAAGAAGGCACGCATTCTACATCACTGCAGATCCTGGTTTGTGTGCTGAAGTGTCTGATTGCCTGACCTGGTGGGCCAGCTCTCGTTAGCCAGGTCTCAGTCACTGTCTCCGTTGGAAAGGGCTATTTCACTCATGAATTTATCATAGCAAGTGTGCTACTCCTACCTCAGTTTTTCTAGATGGAAAATCATGCTGCTGTACCCAGCAAAGGGAAAAGGCACAGGTTGTTGTATAACATTTATGTCACAATTATGTCTTCCTCTCAGCAATACGCTTTGGACGAATGCCGAGGTCGGAGAAGGCCAAGCTGAAAGCAGAAATTCTAACAGGTGAAAATTGTACAGAAGATTCAGAAATGGCAGATCTTAAGTCACTCGCCAAAAGAATTCATGATGCTTACCTGAAAAACTTCAATATGAACAAGGTTAAAGCCAGAGTCATCCTTGCAGGGAAAACTAACAACAATCCAGTAAGTACTTCTTCTGTAACTTTAAAGTAAAGCTGGCACTCGCATAAGGTAATATAATAATTTGTTAAATGTTTAAGCAAATCTTTCAGCAAATAAGTAACCTGCTAATACAGAAATGAGATATACATAAAAGCATACCTGTAGTGAACGCAGTTGCTTTTAGGCACTATGAGAATAATAGAAAGCTCTAAGAACCTTAGATTATAGTAGAGATGTAAGGGAAAGAAAATTAGTTCTTAATCAAAAACCAGAATGATGATCTGAATGTGAATGCCTCTTGGTATGTTTGGGGGAAAAGGGTTCAAATTTCATAACCTATTATGAAAGTGGGGAAGAAAAATTCAGATGCTTTTCTGCCACAGGCACCAGGATAAATACTGTTACCGCGCAGGAGCTCTGACTGTTGTTGTAATCACAACAGTGTCAGTGGTAGGAGAGGAAAGAGAGCTTGACTTTGTAATTCCTTGTTAACAGTTCTCCCCACTTCCTCATGCAGCCTTGCTGGTCTTACCTGTATGGTTACTTTGAAAGGGAGAAGCAAGCAAGGCTGTGAGGACACACATGCTGCCCAGTTTGGTTTTCTTTCAGGAAATTCATCCAAGGTCTTATAACAAATAGCGAATGTTCTCTGTGAATTTTTACTCGTGGTATTTCGGCCATTAGTAATTAATATGCATTGTGCAGTGTTTACTCACCAGTTGCGCATATCTTTGAGATTTAACAGAGCCCTACTGGCTTGACAGGGAGCGTAGTTGTCCTAGAAGCGATTGAATATGGCAAGGAAACCAACATTAGGCAACAAAGAGTTCAGACTGGCTAGAGTTATCCACTGGTTTTGTTTTGTGGCACACGAGATTGTAAGGACTGACTTATCCTAGATCACTCCATCCTAATGTTTGTCTTGGTATTTGTGCGATGAAGTCGATGCAGCTGCTCTCAGGTTACAGTCATCTGGTTGACCGGGAGCTGGTGGCTTGCATGTCTCTTGGTCAAGTCAGAAGTGAGAAACAATGAGGAATCAGAGCTAGTATATTGTAAACAGGCTGTTTTCTCATTCTTCAAGATGCAGGAAAGAGGAGAGGTTTTAACCTCATCATCTCTTCCTGGGAAAAGACATTTTGATTTGCTTTTAACCTTTTAACAACAACAACTACCGTTGTTGTTGGTAGTTAATAACCACCTGTTTCTGAGCTGTGCATAAACATCTGATTTCAGGGGACTGTAATTCTTGACACTACTGTAACTCATTTCAGAACGAACTAGCACTTTCCGTGATGACGAGGTGTCATTTTAAAATTTGAGACCTTGGCCAGACCTCAGCAGACTGCAATGCACATGTGTTTTTAAATGAAGGGGATTTTATTTATGGAAAAGACTGTGATCAAGACAGAAATTTAGCATTGTCTGACATTCTAATGGGATTCTGGGTTTAGGGATGGTTCGGCGCTAACTGTAACTAGAAGGCGAGCTCAATTTCTGTGGAAGAACAGCTGTGACACGGTCTATGAAAATCTGATAACAAACACAAGAGTAATTTGTGGGGAACTTTCCTGTGTAACTATGCTGTCCTGTATTTAAACGACTTCTGTATTCCCCTTAGGGTACTTCAGGAAAGCAGCAGGATGTGCACCAAGTGTAGGTAGTGTAGGAGTTGGTAGGAATGTAGGAAGAATAACCTGGACTTCTGGAGAAGGTAATACAAGTCTTTTGAGAACCTTCTGGGCCTTGCTCTGAGAGGGATGTACGCGAACTGAGCACAGTGCTGCTGGTCTTTGCAACTGCTGTGCAGAAGTAGCTGAAGGCTACGCCGTCACAAACGCACATTTTGCTGTTCGCCTCGCTGTTTGCAGAGCGGACATGCTCACAGGCGTTGCAGTTTGTAGCTCGGTAACACGTGGTTTCTCTTTGTGTAGAATCGTGGAGGAGCTCAAGGTTTGCTGGTAGCTGAAAACTGTTTAGTGTGAAAGTTGGAGGTTCTCCAAAATCTGGTGCCTTAGTAAGCCAATGCACAGTAGCTTTCATGGTGTCGTGAGTTAACACTGCTTTCTCCGCAGCCCTTTGTTATACATGACATGGACACCTTGTGCATGGCAGAGAAGACCCTGGTGGCCAAATTGGTAGCCAATGGGATTCAGAATAAGGAAGCAGAAGTTCGAATCTTCCACTGCTGCCAGTGTACCTCTGTGGAGACTGTCACAGAACTTACCGAATTTGCCAAATCTATCCCCGGCTTCGCCAATCTGGACTTGAACGACCAAGTGACGCTGTTGAAGTACGGAGTGCATGAAGCCATCTTTGCCATGTTGGCGTCTGTGATGAACAAGGACGGGATGCTGGTGGCCTATGGGAATGGTTTTATCACCCGGGAGTTCCTGAAAAGTCTGAGAAAGCCGTTCTGTGACATCATGGAGCCGAAATTTGATTTTGCAATGAAATTCAATGCACTGGAGCTGGATGACAGCGATATATCGCTGTTTGTCGCTGCCATCATTTGCTGTGGAGGTAAGCACTGCGCGTTTGTTCTTTAGGGCAGTACATTTTAAAATTAGAGAGGGGTACTCTGCATTTTTAAAAGTGGAATGTAAAGAGCGTCGATGTGGTTTTGCTTGAGGTTTGGAGTTTTTTGGTTTTTTTTTTATGATTGAGGCTGGGTAGGAAACAGGATTGGAATCAACAAAATGGGCAGATCTGGGGACAGGTGCAGGTGATAGCCGTGCTCACCTCTGACTCTTGCTGAGTGCATCGTGTAATGAGCTCTGCACAAATGCACAGCACTGCTGATGCACTTCCAGTCTTCTGATTTTAGTATCGCAACCTGTTTTCCAAAAACAACTTACTCAGCTAATTTCAAGTTCTGGTTTATGGTATTTTTAAAATTATTGCCAAGTACTCGGGAATGTGGCTTTTTTTAGCGCTCATTGTTGGTGAGTGGAAGAACACAAATGAACACAAAGGTAATCCTGTCTTTCCTCCAGAAAGGACATTCATATTTGGGGTTAAATTCAAAACTGTTCGTAAGCGTGTGAAAAAAGGGAAATAGAGAGATTAAGACAGCCCCAACAGCTGTGGCTGTGGTGTTCCACTGCCCCTGGCTCCATCCTCAACAATTACGAGAAGAGAGAGAAGTGATCTGTAGCCTTTCAAATGCTTCAGGTGCCAGTCTGGACAGCGCGTTCCCACCAAATCTTGATTTACTTTTGCACAATAGATTGGTATTTTGAGTTCTCAAAAGTCAAGAGAGCTCTTTGCAGGCAAAATGGAGTCTCTCTCTATTCCTCTCCTGTTGAAGCTGACGAGATTATTCTCCCTGCCCTCTGTACGCTGTACGTTCACACTGTAGCCCGCAGCACGGAGTCCATAGGGCAGCGTACAGTACGGAGCATGTCTGCACCGATGACCCGTGTTCTTCTGTGTGTTTGGCCAACAGATCGCCCTGGCCTTGTGAACGTGGGACACATCGAAAAAATGCAGGAGAGCATTGTGCATGTACTGAAACTCCACCTGCAAACCAACCACCCCGACGATGCCTTCCTCTTCCCGAAACTTCTCCAGAAAATGGCTGACCTCCGGCAGCTCGTCACGGAGCACGCTCAGCTTGTTCAGATCATCAAGAAGACTGAATCCGATGCACATTTACACCCTTTGCTGCAGGAAATCTACAGGGATATGTATTGAGGATTTTTAGTATTTTTTCCACGGTATTTAAAGACAACAGCAATATTAATAATAGATGGGAGCAAAATTACTTGCACAGCTGTCGGCTGTTCGCTGGGCTCGGAGCATGAAAAATTTTAAAGCTAGGGGACTGGAGTGCTGCACTTGTTCTGGTTTGTGGTCTTCTGCTGTCTTCTTCTGAAAGAGTTCTGCAGAGAAATACTGATCATAATGCTCGCGAAGTGTCTTACAATGGTTCTTTTATTTGGAAATCTGACGATTGGTAAGGAATGGGAAATTGCATAATAAATCAGAATGTTAAGTAACGAGTGAAAAAAAATACATTTCCTCTCAGCTTAGTCCCCTTAGAGTTACAGTAACAGATTCGGCTGTATGCACAGGGATCACACCTTCCTGGCTCGTGGTGCTTACTGAGAACCACTGGATGTTCTTCTTAGAGGCAGTCAGTCCAGGGGTATCGAACAGGTGGATGTCGCTCTACAGGCACGTCTGAAAAATTGGAAGACCTCTCGCGTGCCACTGTCTGACATCCATGCAGGGCAGAACGGCTTCACGTAGGATGGCACTGCTGTACCTTAGGATTGGCATGCTGAGATGACAGTGCTTTTAAGAAATGAAATGAAATAACGGTTTGGAACTGGACGGTCTTTAAGGTCCCTTCCAACCCAAACCATTCTATGGTTCTACAGACGGGAGAGCTTGTAGTAGCTCAACATGCAGTTTTGACTTAAAAATACAATTTTGAATTAGCCAGAATTTTGGACAGACCAAAAAATCTGACCTTGGTCTAGGAAAAAAAAAAATAATAATAATAATTTCAGCTGCTCAGTATTCTAGATCAGTGAAAGCTTGCTCTGAAGAGATGGCTACATAGGAAAAGCACCTTCTTCCTTGTCCTGTGTTTTGGCAGCACGTCACTGACTGAACTTGTTTACTTTTCTGATGAGCACACTATTTTGTTTTTCTTTTTTCAATTATCCACTCAGATGTATTTCTGATCCTTCATAGGCCTTGTCTGCAGCTAGGTTATTTCACACATTTTGTCCTGGTCCTCACAGCCGCAGTGGACAAAGTGACAACATCACCAAGAATGGCGTTTGT